>BJKM01000255.1:199416-626916 GCA_015082035.1 Chaenogobius annularis
GGCACTCAGACTGAGTGGCTAATCGACTGTCATTAACCATTCATTGCTTGTTGAATTGCAAGGAAGAAAAAAAAAATTCAACATCATCAGTGAAAGCATGACAGCGTGACATCAAAACATATCCTGAACAATAATTACACCTTTTACCATCGTCACCATACTCCGAATCAACCAAGACTGCCCTGGTGAGAGGAAAGCAAGTCTATCCACCCAAGAAACACTAAAATTAACTCAAATGACTGCAAATGTGTGCACCAGGCTCCTCCACCTCCGGAGACACATCCTTCAGTTGGCTTCCAAAAAGTAAACCTTTTCTCAACACAAAACAGAAATCATGCATTACAACCTTGCTAAAAGTCACTTCTTCGTTGAGCCTTATCGAAATAACAGCTTTTTACTTCTATATGAGTAGTAAATTCTTTAGAACAGTATTCCAAGAGTATGAGTATGAGAGTATGAGAAACTAAGAACGGCCCCTCATCGAAATTTAGTAAACTATGGGCACGTTTCCGGATTTCTATTGCCTATTTTTATACAGTGGTGGTATTTGTTGTCCTCTGTCCCAAAAATGTTGGCTCCGTCCCTATCCATGACGTGGTTTTCCCTTTTGCATTTTGTCTGAGATTTCAAACTTTAGTTGTTCATGTTCTGTTTTTCATTTTAGTTCCTTTGTGCATGTTCCTGTTTGTGTGTGTGTCCTTTCACATTATTTGGGCTTCATCCAACAAGTCTACTACAAATATATAATGATTGCTGTTGTTGTTGTTGTTATTAATTTTAACAGCAGTGTGGATTGGTGAGTTAATCCCTGATATAAAACCCCATTGATCGCCTTGTCTTTGTCTCTTTAAGCAGATGGATCAGGCAGCTCTAGCTAATCGTCTTCCTCGTTCGCTCACTTTCTTAATTTCTCAGGGATGCTCTAATTATGGCACCATTGATTTCTTCATAATGTGCATGTGGAGCTGCGCTGCGGGGGGTACGGAGTGGAACGCTCAGGTCTAATTGAAGGAGGGTTGTGGTTAGAGCCGGATGCAAAAACTGTTAATGAGGCTGGGTTTAGCTGCTGTCATGTTTCACTGTTAATTAAGAGAGGAGCCATGGAAAGCGTAATTAAGTTTTAAGTCTTATTGGAGATAGCAAGAACAAGCAGTGAGTACATGGCTCGTAATGGTAGGCTAGTGCGTGGAGAAAACTGAGACTGAAAAGTTGAGCCCTACAATTATTATTATTAAAATGTGTATTATTTATGAATAAATATAACAACCCAGTAAATCACTGGATTTTATTTAGAAGAAAAAGTAAAACAAAACATTTTTGATCGTTTTGAAAAAGACAAATACTAATAATGATAATAACACAAAAAACACACACACACACACACACAGCATAACAAAACCAAAATAAAGCCGAAGGGGGGGGGGGGATATATTTTTTTTTTTTTAAGGGTTGGCTGGACAAAATAAGACTCTTAGTAGTATATATTTTGTATAAATGATTATGTCGAGGATGGTACTGTAATTCCAAACATAACCTCACCTGTCATATAAAGCTCTTTACACAAACATCTTCAATGGAATAAACTTTCCCTGCAAACCAAAAAAGACGATTTGAAAGCACCACAAATCCGGACTAAGTGAACAAAAAGCTGGAAGAGGATATTGAGTTGTTAATATCATTATTTACTATGTGGGATAAATATGACATAAAAATTAATTACAGATACATAATGTCAAAAATTATACAGTAAAATGTACAGATGTAACTTTTTGAGCATATTTAATCTCCTGATTTCTTTTCCATAAGTTATTAATGTAAAGTCCAAACATTTTCACCAAACTTTTTTTTTCTTATTAATTTCAACATCTTCAGAATTTCACCACAGCTTAGCAACATGACCTTTGTTTTTTTTTTTCTCCAGGAAATCATCCTGGCAGGTGTTTTTTTGGCTTTGGAGTATTGTGGTTCGACTCTGTGTCTGCAGGATGTCGCGACGCAAATTATGTGGGGATTTTGTGGCCGACCTGCGCTTTGCAAAAATAGGCCCATATCTTTCTAATAGGTACGACAAAAAACAGCAGCCCACACTGTATTTAAAACCACTTGACATCGGAATTAACCAGATGTCAAATGTTCATACCTCCTACGCTCATTTTCTGCTCGTGTTAGATGCCTGTCTCTTGTTGCTTCCTGTCAGAACAATATATCGCAATCCATTATATTTGTAAAATTTGTGATATAGATTGACAATTCAAGCACTTTTGGCAAAAACGCATGCAGGTCATTCACTTCTTCAGCTCCGGCTTTTCCTATGGCCAAGTTTGAGTCGCCTTTCAGTCGCAGATATTGTTTTGTTGGTCGTGACTGATGCAAGTGTGGGAGGACTATACGCATATCACATAGTTACATCACACGCCCCTCTCTTACCTAGGGGATAAAAATCAGGTATATTAACAAAAATCCTTTAATATGTATGATCAACACCATAACTTTAAAAGTTCCTATATGGGTCTGAATAGTTAAAGATTAGGTTTAGGTTAAGGTTACTGTTGACAGTGAGCTGTTTAAGGTCATTTTCCAGCGTTACTAGTACGGAAATGATAATGTCATAGTTCAATGATGTCCTCATACTGTAATTCATTGGAACATATTCCTTATGAAACGTAACATGCATTTGTGCACTAGCCTTACCATTTTTTACAAAAAAGTTTTTGTGTTAGTTTAAATTTACTTCATGGATTCTTAGGTTTTGGTATGTAGTGACAAAAGAATGAGCGAAAGTTACAGTGTTTCTCTGTTCGATATATATCACATACATTAGTGTACACTGTAGCATTGTTTACCTGTAATGTCTGTATCCTGTTTCCACTGTGTTCTTGCCCACTAGACTTGATTGTGGTTGGTGTGCCTCCATTGTGGTGCTGTCTGTGGGCTCTAAAGGCACATCTTTGCTACCTCTGCCGGATCAGATATGTCAAAACCTCCATCTCCTCGGATGTGCGAGTTATTGGCACCACAAGGATTTCATCTCACTTGCCTAATTTAGACCATATATATCATGACCTATACACTAGTCCATATGTTTTAGAAACCACGAAAGTGTGTGAAATATCACTTTATATCTTTCTGGTTGACAGATAATACTGTAATACAGAATGTATTATTGGAAGCCCGCTTGAGGAGGGTCTTTAATTTGTGTTGTCTATGCTCAAAACTTTGATGTATTGATACGATGATCGATTATATCGGGATACTACTCAATAGGTAATTAGCTATTTCTAATATATATATATATTTATATATATATTATAAATATGTATATATAATATTATATGTATCATATACTATTATTCACACCTTGTATGAAATATAATATTCCATCATATGATATCATATCTATCACACAACCACACACACACACACACAATTCTAATCAATTACAACATACATATATACATATATTAACAGTATGTAGCTGCGTAGTGACTTACTAGCTGCTTTCATTACTTTACATTTTACATTTATTTAATTTAATATTATTACTTAGAAAGTATTATAGTTATATTATATACACCATGACTTAACTCAATATCTAATAATAATATATAGTGAGAACTCATATATATTGTATACTTGAGTTATGTATATAATATGATTATATTATATATTATATTATGTTATATATATATATATATATATATTATATATATATATATATATATATATATATATATATATATATATATATATATATATATATATATATATATATATATATATATATATATATATAGTCTAATCAAACCTGTGACCTGGACATAGCTGATGATGTTCTGTTGTTTCAGAGGAATCCGGTTTTCCTACAGATCCTCCGTATGCTGCATGTGGACAGGCAGGGAGGGACCTGGCGTCTGCTGGGCTCTGTGGTCTACATACATAGACAGACAGGTAAGAATGTCGTTTAAAAATCTTTGTATACATTGCTTTCATTGCATTTTATTGCTTTCTTGATTCACACTTGGTGACTACTGTAGCCTTGGGGCTGATCCTGAATAAATATGGCTGCCAATATGTATTGCATCTCCCAACTACCGCCAATCACTCCCACACAATATTTCAATATACGTATACAGTGATATTTGAAGATGTTACAACAGGGGTAACAAAAACAAGGGGAATTTAAACCCCCAAAAACCCCCAACCTTTGCAGTTCTAAAGGCTGAATAATGCGCTTTGTTTGAGACGCATGGAGGCTTCGGTTTCTGTCCTTTGCTTTGTTCTCTTTGTTACTTTGTGCATTCTCCTCAGCTCCTTAGAGCTTGTGTATACGCAGTAACGGAGCCCGTTCATTCTGATACCCATGCATTTAACCTTGCGGCTCATTTAGTCCAACTCTGTTGCGTCAGTGATGGACGCATCTGCCATTTCACACAATGTTACATTGAGTTTGTGTGTCTCGGATGTGTCTTGTAATAAATAGAGGGTTTTTAAATCATGATCTGGAAATTGCACTTGAATAAAATAGCATATTAGACTATTGTTTTAATAGATAACACCACTGTGTTCAGAATTTGCATCTAGGTCCTACACATTAGAAGATTTGCAGAAACACTCCTCTTTTCTCCATTCTTATTTGTAAATTGTAACTCTAAAGTGCTTTTTCTCCTCAGTGTTTGAACAGTGCATATCTGGTTGTGTTGTAAAAAGTAAAACGTGAAGCCGTGTAGTGGTCGCGGTTCATGCTATAAAAAATAGCTGAATAACCTCAAGAGAGATGAAAGCAAGGCACAAGCAAGCACATCCAGCTGCAAATAAAGTTTTAAAATGCAATCTAATTAATTACTCTTTTCTCTTTTCTTCATTTCTCTTTGTGTTCGTAACTATAGTTACTGTCATTGAAACGCAGCTTGTCATTTTACAATGAGTTGCAGCGGGGTCAGGGTCATTCCTATGTTCCTTAGTACCTATGTTCCCCGAGACCTGGGTTAGGGTTTAGGTTAGGGTTAAATGCTGCTATATTTCATGCTGTAAAACCATACATTTCTGTACAACTATTGGGGATGTGGAACCTAAACCAATAGCCTATGGTACAATTAGCATAGTTCCCTCGTTCATAGAAAAGGGGGAACATAGGTACCGGGGAACATATTTCGGTACGGGGAACATAGGTACCGGGAAACATAGAACATAGGTAACCGGGGAACATAGGTACCGGGGAACATAGTTACGCACCCGTTTGCAGCAGTGCCTGATCAGACTCATTTGTCCTCATTTGGAGAAGCTGAAAAGTTTTATGTGCGTTGTTTGTTTGGGGAAGCAAGACAGGCTCAAGATGAGGAATTGGAGACAGTGATTGACTTAAAAAGAGACGGACGGTAAAGGTGACCAATCAGATGCAGTGTTAGGAGGTTGTAGAAACTTTCCTGACATTTCATTTGTTGGATTGTATTCATTACACACTTAGTGATTTGTACAATCTTATTCCAATATTCGAGAAAATGTGCAGCATATTCGTGGATTTTATGGATGAATAATGATTTTGCAACTCTTTGTGATGGAAGTGAAAACAGGCGACAACAGCGCGAGAGCACTTGTGTTTGGAGTTTACTTAACGCTAAGATGCAAACCTGGCAGATAGTGTGGATACAGCCGTCTACACTCATAAGTGCAGCTATTAAATATATCTTTGCTTGTTCTCCTCTCTGGTTTTACAAATGCACAAGCGCTGTCATGTCGTGTGAATATGTTTGCGTTCTGATATCAGCATGCATTTTGGTAAATGCGCTGGTTGGACAATGTATGCTGTAGAAAGGTGACAGTTGTTTGTCCTGCGTTATCGTGACTGTACAGAGTCTGGAGGAGAATTGCTTATATGTGGTGCATTTGGTGATTTGCTGGCAGAAATTAGTTAATGTTGAAAAAGCATTGAATTTTTGAGATTTCTTTATAATTTTATTGTTACTTTATTTGGTAATTAGTTACTTTTATCGCCCAATAATGCAGTAACTATACATATACAATACATTTTCAGGAGAAGTAAAGGGTAACTATAACTAATTACTTTTGGTCCATCACTTTTATCGCAATGCTCTGTTTTGACCAAAGTCGCTCTTTTCAGATTTTAGCTTATCTGAAAGGAGGGTCACTTTTGTCACATTAAATTTACAGGTAAAATCCAGCAGTCCTTACATAGACGAGCGCAGATCACTGAGCGGAAATCTGATGTTTTACTGATGTGCAGCAAAACAAACCTGAGACACAGAGTATCTTGAGTTGAACACTGTGTGCACAGTGATGAAAATAAAGCTCACGCGTGAGCGTATTAACAAATAATATGGGCAAAATATTGTAAACTGTAGTGCTGAACTGTATGTGCTCAATATTGTAGAAAAAGATTCCGTTGTAGTCATCTGGACTCTGTTCTCGATTGAGAATTTTGAGAATGACTCTTGGATGAGAGTCGAAACATATCGTTTTTTCTAAAACAGAGTCCAGATGACTACAACTGAATCTTTTTCTACAATGGAACACTCCTGGACGAATGAGGGATTACACCAACATGTGCTCAATATTGTAATCTATAGTTTATCAAATTTGACTGTACCCGTTTTAAGCTTGCTTTTGTACAACTTCTTTAAAAATCCGGACTGGACATCGCCGGGATTGTAAATATCAGACCAATATCAAAGCTTCCTTTCATCTCTAAAATGTTTCAAACAATGTTTCACTGTCAGCTGAAAGAATATCTAGATTGCCAAAATATCCGTGAAGTGTTCCAATCTGGTTTTAAATCCATAGCACTGAGACAGGCCTACTAGGGGTTTTTAATGACAGTTTGCTTGCTGAGGACTGTGGGCACAGAGTCATATTGGGCCTGTTAGATTTAACTGCGGCCTTTGACAAGTAAACCACCAGATCCTTTTGCACTGTACAAGGGTGTGCATTAGAATGGCTGAATTCTTACCTCACAAATAGACAGTTCTTTGTCCGCGTTGGTTCTGCTGAGTCCTCTGCTGCTCCTCTTATGTGTGGCATGCCCCAGGGTTCCATTCTTGGGCCTCTTCTTTTCTCTCTGTATCAACTCCCTTTCGGATGAATTTTTCAGAAGCACGGCATTTCATTCCATTCTTATGCGGATGATAGGCACATTTCTATGCAGCTCAAGCAAGAAAATGCATATACTGCCAAACAGCTAAGAGAGAGTGCGTTGATGAAATAAAAGACATGATAAATGGCAAAAAAAATAAAAACACAAGTCATGGTGTTTGGGCCATGTGAGGCAAACACTGTCAGTGGTGATCTTGGTGGTCTGACACAATATGTGAAACCTGTCGTGACCAATCTAGGTGTGAGACTGGATCATGATTTAAAATATGGTGCTCAGATTAGAGCAGTTGTTAAAACTTTTTCTTTTTTTTAATTGATCAGATTGCTAAAATCAAACCAGTTCTTTCACAGCATCACTTTGAGATTTTAATCCACGCTTTTATCACTGACTGCCTAGATTATTGCAGTGCACTTTATGTTGGTCTCAACCAAACGTCTCTCGCACAACTACAACTGTACAACAATCTTCCTCATATCACACATCTGGCTTCCCGTCGCGTATTGATTTTAAAATAATTTTATTTGTTTTAAATGCTTTCATGGCCTTGCTCCTCATTATCTGTCCGACCTGATTCACACCCCTGTGTGCTCAGTCAGGTCAGTAGATAATTCCTTGTTAGTGGTCCCTAACAAGGATGAACGTGTTTCTCTCTGTTGCGAGTCCAAACATGTGGCCTCTCCCTTAGACAGGCCGAGTCACTCTTGTCAGCTCTTAAAACTCATCCTTTTTCTTTGGCTTTTCATTGGAATGTTGACTTGTATAGTGTACAGTGTATTTGTATTTATTTATTTTTTGCATTTATGTGTCTATTTTCATTGTTGTGCTTTAGTTTTGTTGTGTACTGCACTTTGGTCAACTCTGTTGTTTTTAAAGTGCAACAGAAATAAAGCTGGATTGGATTTAATTGAATTGCGAGTATCAACACACACATATTTGTACTGAGACTGGCCACATCTTTTTATTGATTAAAAATAAATTATTTTCTTCTCACTGTTCTTAGTTTGTTTTACGGCGAAAAAGTGAGTTGACAAAAAATGGTCAAAATGAGTGTGGAAGAGGGAGGTGTGTGTTTTCAGAGCGGCTTGTGGGAGCAGAGACGAAGCGGCGTGTGCAGCAGGATGGACAGGGCGGAGGAAAGAGTCAGCGTGATACAAGACTTATATCCAGCTGTCGTAGAACCTTGAACTGTAGCCTTTGTTTATTGTGCGCTCCAGTGTTTTGTCATAAGATTGACATAATCCAGTTTGCATCTCAAGATCATTTTGATTTGATTGTAGAGGAGTTTACACGTTCTCTCTGTTGTTTCCGCTCTATTTTTATTCGATTTTCATTATATACTGTTATTATTACTTGTGTTTTAAGAAATAGCACATTTTAATGTAAACAAAAGTCAAGTCTCTTTTCTCTACTCAGACTTAAAAGCCTATATTTCATGTGCGTGCATTTTAAAGATGCACTATGTAACGTTTCTTGTGAATGGTCCGCTACCGCTGCTTGTCGCTATGGCGATGTCATTGTTTTGATTGGAATAGAGGCTTTAAAACATCTCATCTGCTCACAATAAGACCATACATACATTTAATACCAAATGTATGGAACAATCCAGGTAAAAAAATAAATCTCCCCCACCACAAATGGTACGTAGCACATGAACACATGAACAGAGCCTTAGCTACAAATAAAGTCTTTATTTTTCCTTGCGGCAGGTTCTAAACTGCAGACCGCCGTACATTGCATGCCCGTGCTCCATGTGTGTCTTTGCGTTTCGCCGCGTCTGGATTCACTTCCTCATTAGACTCAGTTCTCCGTGAATATGAGTCTGATTGTAATAAAACACACAGCGTTTTGAAGCTTAACATACAGTGACCGCTTTCCACTGACTTCTTCTTCTACAGTGTGTCAAATGCTTGCACTTTCTGCTAGAGTGCCCCCCGATGGCCCTCAGCCAGTAAAATTCTATAAATTAACCGCACCGTTGTATGGGCCGCAGGGTTCAAAGCGTGGAAAGAAAGTAGCGGCTTAAAGTCTGAAAAGTATGATATATTTTTGATGAATGAACAACAATTGTATTTTTACATAAGATGTGTCCTTCAAAAAACATCACTTTACATTCTTGCTCTGGCTCCCAAACTCCAAAGAGCACTTCTAACACAGAATAACTATTTGACCACAATGGCCTAGCTCTTTGTACATTCTCTTTTGCATTACTGTACTCCCAGCATGCTCATACATGGATTCCATTGGATCCAGTGGTGCCACAAGGCTCGCAGCCAACCTGGTGATGGGATATACGCTCAGAACCTACGGGGAGGATTCACATTACAAAGTCAATATTCAGAGCATTACAGCGCAGCGTTGAGGTGGCGGACTCCTGCGGGAAACCATCACGCTCACAGACAGAGGTGAGACTGCTACTTTGGGCTGACCTTGGCTTGTGAGTCGAAGATCAAAGAGCAGTGATCAACCAGAGCTGTGGGAGGAGCCTATGCTGCTGTGGAAGGGGTCTAATCGATGGTGGGAGGAGCTAGAACAAGAACAGAAATGTGACGTCAAGTAAACCTTGCAGTAAATCTCATTTAAGATATTTTTGGGGGAGATGGGAAAAGAAATATTTGGAAGAATGTGGAAAGAAAACTACCAAGAAGAAAGAACAGGGCAATTTAAATCCGCCATATCCAAACACGGCAACAAATCACATCATAGAAAGAAAATGAGCTATACAACTTTTATATCAGAGGGAGCCTACACCTTCCCACACACCTGGGATGTGGTCCAGGGGAAGGTGTTAGACAGTAGCTGTAAACCGTCACCAGAAATGTTCTCAGCTTTTGAATTAATATTAAGGTACCAAGTTGGATGGCAATCGGGGTAGCAACTGTCAGAGAAAAGACAAATTTTATTTCGAGAACAGGCATTGTCGAATTGAACTCCCTGTGATTATTCCAATCAGTTTCCCGTCATAATTTAGATGGGCGGGGCTAACAGTTAATTCTTGGATTCGATTGTGTTTCCTCAATGGGGACAATAAAGTACAAATCCTTAAAGGAGACATTATTCTTTTGTAATACTAAAGGCCATTGACTTCCTGTTCAAAACTGCAGCACTAATTAGGCCTGATTTGTCATAGTGACATTTCACCCTAAAAGCAGCAGATTTAAGTTATTTTATTTTGGATGTGCATTTAATTTCCCAAATAATACAACCAAGTACAGGGATGTGGGCAGTGGTAGGGGGTAGACGTGAAAACGAGAATTTTCTTGCCTCAAGCCTCAGCGGCTGGACAAACAGGATTAGCTCAATAAATCAGGAATCAATTAAAAAACACTTGCAATTACATGTGGTTTTGTTGCTAAAAAATACATTGGAAAATACATTCTTACTGTGAGAGGGCTCGTCTCTTCACAGATCTGACCTGTTGCTTCGCCTGGTGGTGTTTAATATTGATGAGAAAAGACTAGGACAATGTTCTTACCATATTGCTGTTTGGCCTGTGATTTCATTACGCAATGTGTTTTTGAATGGCCGACCACTGCAAGTCTGTTCAAAGGGTCATCCATTATAGTGGAAAGTATAATCATATCCATGCTCGTAATATTCTCGTTATGGCACAATCAAAGCAACCAGTGCAGACGAAGCTGTGACAGACATCTGCTCATTTCATATTCCATACGCAGACTCAAAGTTAATACACTATTTATGCTCCTTATTACCACACTAATGCCATGAAAATATATACAGTATATGTGGTCACATGAGCAGATATGTTTTAATGTTTTAATTAAGGGCATTCGTAAAGAATAATATGTCTTCAAAAAACATAAAACAGACGCTAACCACATAAAGTGTTGTAATAAAGAGCTGAAGACTGGAGGAAAGCTTCCTCCGGTCCACATGTACGTTCCAGGGCTTTTGTGTGCTGCCATGCGCGCACCTAATCGAGCGTCTGTGTCGTTGGGAATTTAAACTTATACTCGTTATAATTCAGTTAAACTATCAACAATAGGCGTATACGCAAACATGTTTGTGCCAACCTTCGGCAGTTCTAAGCTGTATTTAGGACGTTTTCCATTTAGTCCGTGTTGATCAACCATTCACAGCCCTCGCGGTCCACAGCACCTTGATGTGAAAGCAGTTCCTTCTCAATAGTGTGCAATGCCTGGGGGGGGGGGGCTGTGACCCCATTTTAAATGTTCTTATTCTTATTTTGAAAGTACAATGTTATGGGAATAAAGTGTAATTGCAGGAATATTTCGATTAATTGTTTTTTCACATTCATCGACAATAACGCGCTGAACGAACCGAGAGAGAGAGAGAGAGAGAGAGAGAGAGAGAGAGAGAGAGAGAGAGAGAGAGAGAGAGAGGAGATAGGAGTGAGAGAGAGAGAGACAGAGAGAGGGAGAAGAAATCTTACTTGTAAAGGCTTTTTATTCTTCACAAATCTGTTTGTTGTTGGCGTGAGCCAAAGGACTTTTTCAAAAGTTTCAAGCCCCTTCCTCAAGCGTACCATGGAGCTCATCTCACTCATAAATTATATAATGGTTAAAAGAGCTACAATGAAGGATAGGGAAGTTCATTTAGTATAAAAACAAATTTTCTCTCACAGGAATATTTCAAGTTTAAACAAGTTTAAAAAAAATACAATATAAATGTTTCCTTTCTTTTTTGCTGATAATTGTGAATGATCATAAGATCGTGATATTTCTCCTCATGATAATCGTGACTCTAAAATGAATATCGTGACATCCCTACTGCCATCGTCAGACTGAGCGGCAGGGAGTATTATGTTTAGGGTTTTTTGCACGGAGCACGCGCACACACAGCAGGTGATATGAAGTGCCCTGAACAAACCCTCAAGAGTCACCATGGAAACGTATTTAACAGGGATGAAAAGAAAGGCGTTGGGAGACGAAGATAATGAGACAAACAAAAGTCACAATGTTATAAAGAGGTGCACATATAAAAATGATACTACAGTGAGCGTATCATCTTTTTTTCCCACCCCATTTTGTCATATGCAGGGTTTATACGCCCACCGTATTTGGAGTCGTGGCGTAGAGCAGGGGGGCGCAAAGTGTTTTTCTTCTTCCTACGGGGGGCTTAACAGAAAAGAATTGAGAAGCACTGATGTGTGGTGACATTTGGACGTAGGAGCATGTACATGGCACGTACACGGCTCGGCAAGAGACTCAACCTTCCTGGTTGAGTGCAGCGTGCGTTGTGCGGCACTTTCACGCAGATTTGAAGGAGAAGCATAAATCAGCCTTCAGGAGAAGGAGCACGGAGGGATGAGAAAGCAGCGCAATGGCCAAAAAAGGATTTAGTTTATGGCACCTCAGGAAAAGAGTCAATTTAGTTTTAGTTTATTTCCACTGTATTTCTTGAAGGATCTTGAAAGTCAAACAGTTTTGTATAGCTCTTTTAAAGGACCCATATTATGCAGACTTTTAGTTTTTAATTATGTTATTAAGGTTGTTCTCTCAGTAAAAACATATCTGTAGTTAAACTTAGCTTCATTCATAAAAGGTCACAATATTTCTGTTTACTTAATTGCCAGATAATTACAAAACATTTGGTGGCCATACCACCAGATCGTTAAATCTCGGAAGCTATGCAGGGTCTGGGCCTGGTAAGTGGTCGCATGGGAGACCACTGGGAACACCAGCTGCAACAGGGGGGCAGTAGTGGCTCTAGTGCAAACTGTTATTGTGTCCTGACTCCTTAGGCAAGACACTTCACCCAAACGGACTAGTATGAGTGTGTTCTGTGCGTAAGTTTGTGAAAGATGGGAGCAAGGCTGCCATCAGTATGTCCCAGGACAGCTGTGGCTACAGTAATACATTACCTCCCCTGAGTGTGGAGTGAATAAATAATGCAATGTTTAGTGCTTTGCTTTTTCTTGAATGGTGCCCATCCCAGAAGCGTTCAGTGCAGGTTTTAAGTTCCTAAACCATCCCGACTCATTCAGAGCTTTTCTGAGCTCAATCTGTGTCAAAAATATTGCATGGCTCTATTAGCATGCCAGTCTCATATCTATAGCTGTAACTCCTTGTCTTTTCAATCTTCATTCCTCCTGCTGATTGCAAAGGGCAATCCCTGGAAATTACTTTTAAAGACAGTATGTAACCTTCTGGAGGTGGAAAGTCCCCTGCATAAGTCTACAGAAATAGAAAGTTAAAACTCGGGAGGTACAATTATATCGGTCACCGATAATTATCGGCCAATAATGGCAAATTATGACATCACACCAATAATTCAATATTACAATTTTACACTGATATTTGTAATTATACGCCCAAAATACATAGATTCACCGGCTTTTCCTCTGAGTTCTCTCCCTCACAGCGCAGTACCCCCTCCCTGCTCCAGCACCCTCCCTGCTCCAGCACCCCTCCCTGTTCCAGTTCCCGTCCCTGCTCCAGCACCCCTCCTGCTCCTGCTCCCCTCCCTGCTCCAGCTCCTGCTCCTGCTCCAGCTCCACACCCTGCTCCAGCTCCAGCTCCACACCCTGCTCCAGCTCCAGCTCCACACCCTGCTCCAGCTCCACACCCTGCTCCAGCTCCACACCCTGCTCCAGCTCACTCCACACCCTGCTCCAGCTCCACACCCTGCTCCAGCTCCAGCCCTGCTCACTCCACTCCAGCTCCAGCTCCAGCTCCACACCCTGCTCCAGCTCCACACCCTGCTCCAGCTCCACACCCTGCTCCAGCCGCACACACTCACACAGACCAGCCCCAGGGCCAGAGGCAGAGCCAGCGTAGGAGGACAGTTTTACATGTACAGGCTTCTTTGCTTTGGAGGAAAGATATTTCAGCGAAACCGCTTTGTACCAGTCCCACGACACGGGAGAGGCTGAGTGAAAACACAAGGCAGCCCTCATCAGCGCAGAACACGCTCAATATGGATGCTAACCGGGTCATTGCGAGGATAGCATTATTATTTTACTTCTTGATGAAACCAAAAAAGAACAGTGAAGTGGAGGAGTTTGTCTGTGTCTGAGCCGCTGCTGTGATGACTGTTCTGTGCAGCTTGTGTTTTTGGCACCACAAACTCATGCAGAGGCGAGTGAACTGTCTGACTTCCCCGCTAACTTGAATTCACTATTTTCATTGTTTGCAGTCACTGAGTTCACCCACAGATCATGTTAAAGGTTAAAGGAGCAGCCACAGTCAGTGCTGCAGGGCCCACACCTTTCCCTGTGTTACTCAAAGCATGAAATCTTCAACCAAACCTGTAGAACACGGGAGTCAAATTCATTTTCGGCCAATTTCGGCTTTCCTTTCTTTATTTCTCGTGTTTCCCAAAACCACACGTCTTTTTCCTCGCTCAAACCTCTACTTCAGTGTAAAGTGCGCGACGCGCATCAGCGCTCTCAGCCCTCGGCACTTGGGCTGGCAGAACCATGGATCTATTATAATAACATGGGCGGAACACACAGCAGCGCAGAGCGGCGCGGGGGAGGGGCCGCGGCTGCAAAGGATTGTGGGAATTATAGTTCCAGCGTTAAAAACACTATATATCTTTTGGAAATTGATAAATATAAACAAGAAATATTCGGCCGGATTAAAACGGGCTAAATTTGACATGTGCTGTAGAATGAATAATCAGGACTATGACAAAATAAAACAACAATAACATAGGCCCAACCTTAACGTGTGGCAAGCAAAATGAATGCAGTTCCAGCATTTGTGAAACGGTAATCTACCTATGGGATTTTTGTATTGACACAGCACCAATTATCAAACTTTATCGCCGTGTCAGAGATTGTGAATTATTTTTGCACTCCAAGATGAACATATTATTGAGGGCAGAAGAAAGACAGAGCATTTTACCGGATTTCTGCAACTACACTGAACTAGCAGTGAGTCAAGGTGCTTATTAATTAAGTTACAAATGTACTATTAGCATTGATTTGCGTTTTTATTTGGGGCGAAATGTTTCCATAATCTCAAAACGATTCAAAATTTTTATTAAGATTGTGAATTGGCGATTGTATTAATCATTGATCTTATTAATTAAGTGAGAGAGAGAAGTTTGAAGAGAAATGATCACTAATGCCTGTATCACTAAGGCGTCGATACAACTGATTTATAAATAGTTATTAATCAATGACAAACAAACTAATCCTTTAATTATCAATTTTGTTTATTGATTAGTCATTTATAACTAAACATTTATAATTGCTTTGTTGCTGTGACTTATAGTTATTCGTTGTTGTTTTTTTTGGCAATGATTAGTTAATGATTAACAAACATTTATAAATGATCTGAATCTATGCCTTATTCTAAAGTGTTACCAAAATTCCTTTTAAAAAACAGCATTTTAGGGTGTTTTTTATTAAATTGACATGAGTGTATAGGTCAAAGTACAACAAAGTTTTCACAATTTTATCAAGATCACATCCTTTTAATTATCAATATCAATAAGCGTTATACAGCACAGAATTTTACAATAAAATTTAATTCTCGTAAAAAAAATGTATGATATTAGAAGGTAGAAAGTGAATTAGTGAATTATGTCCAGATTTTGCTGATTTTTGGCACAATCTACGCAATCTAATCTCTTTAAAAGCACACACTCAGACCAGGTGAGGGTCTCTAATGTTTAATCTGATTAGTTTTTAAGATGTATTGTTATTTACGGCTTCATTTGATGACAAAGATAAACTCCAAAAGCTAATTTTAGGTTCATTGCCATTCATTACAGCAGTTTCTTCCCTGCCTTGATGGTGGCCACATGGTGCCGGAGCTCTTTTGCCTGGTTTGGCTACATTTAGACCTATAAACAAAATAATAATAATACATAAAACATTTTTACTTTCAAAATTAGATTAATTTATCAGTGGAAAACACAAATTATTGGCTGAAAATTACATTATTGTGCATCCCTAGATAAAGCCATACTTCTGAACATTCACCATGGCAATAGGCATGTTTTATCAGGTTTTTGAGAGTAATAAAAACATCCAAAATTAAACTTTTTGGCTTGAAAGTTAAATATTCTGTCTTTAAGTGAAACATTACATACAAATAATGTAACAAAAAAAATAAAGTAACAAAAAAAAACATGTTTAGCAGCCAAAATAAAACACAACTTTAAAATGTTCAACATGTACCCAAAATAGACCTCAAACTAACCTTATAAAAAAATTATTATTGCAATTTCGGGGCATTGAATTCGGACCCTTATTATGCTTTGTGAACTTGTTCCTTCTCCGAGGTGGTGGAGTTGTGTGGTGTGTGGGAGCAGACGCCATGGGGAGCCTTTCCTTTGTCCAGACTCTGTTTTCTTTCTGTGTCACAAAGACCTGGCACACAGAGGCACAACAGAAGCACGGCACAATCAGACGCCCCGTAACACCTCGCCAATGTTTACCGCCATCTCCGCCTTTCTCTGCATGCTGCGTTTGTGTGCCCCTGGTGCGTTCGTGTGTTTGTGCTCAGTGTTTGCCAAACTGGGTTGCCAGCTCTTATGAGAGAAAAACAAGAAACAAAAAATGATAAGCCCAAAATAAGTGACGCATGCTTCCCCCCGAGGAATATGCCCAAAAGGGGGAAAACATAAAACAAACTAGAATTTAGTTTTGTGTTCATGATATAGTGAATGTCTATTCATATAAAACAATCTGAAAAGATAAAAAAACATTCGCCGCCGTTTTCTTCTTGGTGTGCATAAGTGTGATCAACATTATTTGAGATCATAAGTTATAAAGCAGGCTTTATTTAGGCCTTTTTAGACTATTTTGAGAGCATGTTTTCCTGTTTTTTTTAATTATTACTTTATTTGGTTTTATTTCCAAAAATATTATTTTTCAGTAAAATTATAGAAAGTAGTAGTTTAAAAATGAATCCCTCCGTGTCATCATTAGTCGCTGCAATAAATGTATACGTGTTTTTCACAACAAATGTTAGCATGCTAACATTGAACTTCCTGCTTCGTGGATTAGAAGCAGACAGCTTAGTCTGTTTTCATTGGCAGTGGCCTCGTGTCAGGCAATTCAGCCAGTGCCACTGCAGAGGGCCCACGAAGCAGGGTCTGGTGGTGTAGTCGATAGATTGCTTTTCTCTCCATCATTGTCACTGTGGAGGCCTTTTTTGTAAACAGACTATCCTCTGTCATGGTTTTAACCTCAATCCAATAAAAACATTTCACGTACAGTTTTGAAAGCATGCAAGTGGACTGGATTAACATGTAGAGAAAGAAGACGATTCACTTCATACTTAAGGGAAATAAAGCTGCAGTTAAACAGCAGATCAAAAGTAAACTAATGCGTCAGGACTGAATGGAGTTCACTACAGAGTTCTGGAGTTCAGAGAGCATGTCAAGGAACGTACAGGGCACACAGTGGGACGCTCTGTCCCAGTCTCACTGCAGACAGTTTGGCTTCATCAGAGGGCAGGGTGACTACAATGTGCATACTGGTTGAAGTGTAGCCCGTGCTGCTATTGCAGAGCCAGTGTTTTCAGGTTGTATTTCCTTTCACTCACTGAATTCATTTCACAAAAGTTTTCCTAAAGCTCCAGTGCTTTTTGTGCATGGTTTATGTGCTGTGAATAGGGCCCAGTACAAAAGCTGACTGTACTCAGTTCAGTCAGCTCAGATAATGGAGCAATCAGCGACAGATTGGTTCAATAAAATGGCTTTTTCATGGATTTTGACGACTTGTAACTGGCAGTTATAGAATCTAAGCTAAAAATCACCTAAAAAATAATACTGAATACTTGGTCATGAGCATTTACATTAGCAACTATAACCAATATGGTGTTTTTGTCAAGGATTTAGACAAAAAAGACGATATCTCCAAGATTTACAAGGAGCTTCAGTGAAAACTTGATTTCAAAGACATTTTAAATACATAGGGGACGCTTTCATTCATTCTCTTTGTCGCTGTGATTAGAACATGCTGTGTACCATTTGAAGGCTGTAGGATGGGCCGTGCTTTCTTTTGATGGATGAGAGGATGAAAAACAAATCTATTTCAACTTCTGCAAATCCAAATGGAACACTAAATAATAATACTCAGGGGCAAAACTCTTGAGTTTGTTGATGATGATGACGATGATGATGATGATGATTATTAATAATAATAATAATAATAATAATAATAATAATAATAATAACAATAATTAATAATAAAATGTAGTATTATATTATTATTATAAATAGGCCCTAGTATTATTTTTAAACAATATTATTATGTTTTATATATAAAGATATATATAAAGATATATATAAGATATATATATATACATATATATATACATATATACATTACATATATATATATATTATATTATACATATACATATACATATACATATATATATATATATATATATATATAATATATATATATATATATATTATATATATATATAATAAAATATATATTATGGTCTTTTTGATCATCTAACCTTACTGCCTAGGATTCAAATAAGTAACTTTAGTCAAGAGTTATAAACGCTTGGCCACTAATAAGCCTTTCATTTTCATGTAGGCTGATCTGTGTGTTTGTTGGTCTTTTATTCCCGAACACATCCACAGAGTTTGGTTAGAGTTTTGAAACACAGCAGGGTCCATTTCCCTGCTCGCACAAACTCCTCCGCTCGCAGGCCTTCAGTTTAGAGACAGACCGGGACCAGAGCACATGGAGCGACCTAACCACTGACGCCTGAAAAGAGCGCACACAAACTGGGCCGAGCACCACTATTTGGACCCGGTTTTCTGCGTTGTGTTTGTAAAACCTGATCCTACTGCAGGGAACATCATTCAGCCTGTGGTCCACAGACAGAAAAAACACTCACTGTGAACTTTAGTGGAGAGACAGAGGAGGCAGAGAGCTCTAGTGATGCACGGGTTGTTTTTGGAAATTCTCATTTCATTGCGAGGCGGGTTATGAAAATAATGACCGTGGTATTGCATGTCTGCGCTCCACGTGTATCTTTTCCTCATTTGAATAATTTCTCTGTAAAAATGAGTCGGATCGTAATAAAACAGCATTTTGAAGCTTAACACACAGAGAACGCAGCTGAACAGTTGCCACAGTTCCTCAATGATTTCTCTGTGTGAGCTGATTTACTGGTTCTGCTCCTGGGAGTGAGAGAGAGACAGACAGACAGACAGACAGAGAGAGGATGAGAAATAAATACTCAAACTCTCAGTTCCTTTTTAAATGATTATTAGTCAAGCTGACTTTGTTAAAATGCATAATTGTTCAGGTGCAGATTCTACATGTTGTCAACAGTTTAGAGCTTTTAGGGATGTTTTCAGATGGAATCAAAACCTTGTCCAAATTAAACTGCATTTCAATGTGCAACTTTTTAATGGATGCAGGGCGGTTCGGAGATAAATTGAAAAAAAAATTGTGGGACCCGTGGGTTGGAATCACTAGAGCGCACCGTCAGTTTGGGGAAAACTGACTACCAACTTGCTCTAACCGGTTGCCTCTCCTCTCTTTACTCAGCCTCACGCGCTCTCTCTTCTTTTGCCAGTGATAAACAGTTAAAACACCCATTTGATCCCATCACCAGTTAAAGCAGTTTCGAAAGCAGAGGCGAATGAGAATGAGTCTTCTCGGTTCAGTTGAAGCAGCGCTGCAGCTGGAGCAGTGAATGTAGCGTGCACACGGACTGAACCAAGTGAACAAAATGAGAGGGTTTGTTATTTTGAAACATAAAATATCCACATTATTAAACAACTACTAAAAAACAACTATAATACAAACATATTATTTAAAAAAAATGTATTAAATTAAATTAATTATGGAGGTGGGCAATATATCAAAATTTAGATAATATTGTGAATGTTGTTTTGAAGATATGCAAAATTTTATAGTAGTACAAAATGCTGCAAAAAGAACTGCTTGAAAATAAAAATGAAAACATCTTCTAAACTATCAAATAAGGGTAGGAGATATTTCTGCACTTTTGTGATTTGTTTTTGTGCAAAATTCTAAATCTCAATAACATCAGTACCTCAGCGTCTACATGCTGATATAAGCTTAAACAGTTTTAGGTTTTGTTTAATAATTCTCTCTGCTGCCAGGAGATGGTGTGCCAACACCAAACCCTCACAAGAAAGCACAGACATGGCCAGACGAATGGAAAGTATGAAACACAAGATGAAAAACATTGGTTCTCAAGGGCATCTTTTAAAGTAAAAAAAAACAATACAAATAATATATGTCCTTTTAATTGTATAAGTGACACGTTATTTTGAAATGTCATTCAGAATAATCATACAGAATAGTTCAAGCTCAATTAGTTTTTGGGTACCAAAAGTAGTCATCCAAAAATTAAGCAAGCATTGAGCCTTACAACCTGTCCAGAACGACTCCACTGCATGCATCCATATTCCAAAATGAGGTCAGTTGTATTTCCATAAGTCGTCTTGAGTTTGGGTTGATATTCATATGTAGAAATGTACGTCAAGGCAAATGCTGCACTAGCCTGCTCTGTCTGTCTGACTGTGACTAATTCAGGCCAAAACCTGAAAAACAATCTGAGAGCGCTGTTTCAAGTATGTATTGATGATTTGATGTAAATTTAAACAAATTATTTAGTAGAAAGTGTGCATATTGGTACGGCCCAAAAGTGTTTCCACTCTCCCATATGAACCATACCTGTTTAAGAAATCCAAAGTAGTGTGGCTTGTTATTGGAACACTTTAGTGTAAGATGATTGGACAGAAAGAGCACATATTTGGGTGACCACAAAACTGTAAAAATCAGCTAAAAATTAAAAAAATATAAATAGCAATAGCAGACCTCTGTGAGCCAGGACCTCTGCATGGAAATGCAGACCGCCATTAACAGAATCATTCCAAGATGCTCTAAAGCAGACATGCCAAACTGCTGGCCCATGGGCCAAATCCAGCCCTAAAGATGATTTCTTTTTTCTGTTGGCCCCTGAGATGATTTCCAATTTGTATTATTAATGGTCCGCCAATAAACAGCATTGAGCCTATTTGATCTACAACTGCCATGATGCACTGCAGCAGGGAAGGGGCCTTCATGGCACCTGAAGCAGTAGGCTTGTTCGAGATAAGCTAGACATGCACAGATCTGATCTGTATCTATCAACGTTGATCTGAACGTGGTGCACCTCGGTTAGATGTGTGTCCTACTTTACCCTGACTTGCTCTGATGTCACAATTTGAAAGCTTGTGAGATCCAAATGCGATCAGCCATCTGGAGCAATTGCAGCAGCTGCTTGGCTCCATGGTTAACAGGAGAATGACCTGCCAGCGGTACCGCGCACAGGTGATTGGCGTTGATTGGAGTTCTGTTGTAGTGCCTCCTCCTTTCATTTCCTCAAAGCAGTGTTTTACTTTAAATCTGCGCAAAGGGCTCATATTTGAGATCAAGCAAGTCCATTAATAATGTTTATTAAAGAGGGCATTAATAATATAGCTCTGAATGTGATTTGAGGCAGCTAATCTCCCAGCTAGTTACAGATCAGGAGAAGGCCTTGCATCATTGCCCAGCATTGAAAGAAGGGTCAAATGGATATGGCACATTTTCAGACAGCCAAGACAGGCGCTGTAATCCGAGAAATGCACTTCGGTATCCTGTGCAGAAACAAATTTTGTAGGTATGAATACATTTGCTGTAGAGGATATTTGAGACATGTCTTTCAGCATGTGAATATAGTTGAGTCAGCAACACACGCTCTCTTTTGAGAAACTAACTGCTGTGAGCAAAGCAGCACAAAATCACCCGACTATACAAAAGAAAATCCACTTGTTTACTGACCATTTTTTAAAACGCTTTCTGGTTATGATCATAATGTGTCCCAGAGTTCACGAGGTGCAGTAAACGCCTCAGGTGCATTCAGGCGCTGTGCTTACGCCTCGAAGGAAAGTGCTCCAAAAGAAGGGGCTCGGATTTATGGCTATGACTTTATCTGAGACGTTCATACGTGCTTTATTGAATTATGAATGATTATGTTTTATTATAGGAGAGCAGAAGCCTGGAGTGCAGTGGCTGTGTGTTCGGTGATGAGCCGCTGAATTGGTTTTACAACATGAATATGGATAAATAGTGCATTAAGAGCATATAAAAGACAGAGGCAGAGAAAAAAATATAAATGTCATTTGAGGGGGCAGTAGTGGTGTAAGCATTTGTCTATGAATTGGATGAAAACGGGTTGTCGGTTCAATTTCAGTCTCAGTCACGGGGAATGTTGCTAGCTGTGACAGGAAGGGTTTAACAAGTTGCGTATCTTTGTGTGAGTGGTTTGATGTGGGGACAGATGACAAAATTGGAAGCAGCTGATTGACAATAAATGAATAAACAATAACCATTGAAATATTGACTAACTTAATACTGTTAAGTAATCATTTCTTCTGGTCGGACAGGAGTGTTTGTTTACCTGCTTTACATCGCTCATTAAATGTGTAAAGGCGCTGTACTAGATCTTTACTGTCTTAAAAAACGTAAAGGAAAAAATAAGCAGTTCAATTTTTCATTTATTACATTAATTTTTTTATCAGGACAATGTATTATGTATATTGTAATTACATTCATAATAAAAGCAGAGATGCTTGTAACAGACTGTATCTGTATCTGTAGTCTTTTGTATGTATTTTCTGCAATACATTACAGAAAATACATTCAACATTTTCATTATTAATTTACTACTAACAATTAACCACAGAAATTACATTTAATTTAAACTTACATTTAATGCTGCACATTTCCAATAGCAGGTTTAGTAGCATTTTTATTTGGTTTAAACTTATACAAATCTCACGCTCCACTTCTCTGGCATTGCTTACAGAGCGAGGCGGCGGGCTGGTGTGGGCTTACTTATAGCCCCACAGCTCAGCCTCCTTGAGTTGAAGTTCACCCCAATGAACGAGAAGTCGCCTTCAGATTGGGGACAGGTCTCTCACTGTTGTGTCAGGCCTACGTTCAGACCAACGGAGCAGAGTACCCGGCCTTCTTGGAGTCCCTGGGAGAAGTACTAGACTGTGCACCAACTGCGGACTCTGTTGTTCTACTGGGGGACTTCAACACCAACGACAGTGACGCCTGGAGAGGGCTGATCGAGAAGAACAGTCTCCCCAGTCTGAACCCGAGCAGTGTTATTGGACTTTTGTGCCAGCCAGTCGAGCATAACCCCATGTTCAAGCACAAGTGTGTCCATCAGTGCCCGTTGTGCACCAGGACACCCTAGGCTTTGTTGTCTTGTCATTTGACCTCCAGCCTAGGACTGTATCGGACTGTTGTGGTAAAGAACGAGCTCGGAAGGCAAAATCTCTGTATTTACCGGTCAATCTATGTTCCTACCCTCACCTATGGTCATGAGCTTTGAGCATGTCCCACTGGGAAGAAGCCCAGGACAAGATGGAGGGACTGTCCCTCGGCTGGACTGGGAACACCTCGTGAGGAGCTGGAGGAAGTGTCTTGGGTGAGAGAAGTCTGGGACTCCCTGCTTCTGCCCCCGTGACCGGCCCCGGATAAGCGATGGTTGGATGGATGGATGTTCATTTGGGAGCTTATTGACAGCCCTGAGCAGACCTGCATATGCTGCTCTATGCGTGGGGATGTTACATAAATTCCAACAATTCACAGAATAAAATTTCCAGCCCTTAAATAAAATCTAATAGATTATATATTACAATTTTATGGTTAAAAATAGTAACATAATTTTACACTTACCATGTCTTCCACAGGAGCTGATCACGACGCTGTACATTGGTTTCCTCAGCCTGATCTTTGCCTCGTACTTCGTGTACCTGGCTGAACGGGCAGAAAGCTCCGAGATGAGAAACTTTGCAGACGCTCTGTGGTGGGGAGTGGTGAGTACACATGCCATATCTGTTAGGACACTGTTAAATCCTCTGTATTTACACCAAGTATAGTTAAAGAAGCTCGGATTACTTTCTACATCAAAACATGGCAAATTTGCATTTAGCTAAACACAAATCTACCACAATGAAACATATACATACAGTATATAGTTATCTGTGCAGTTATGCTTGTGGACTATGATTCATCACATAATCAATTAATTTATCTTAAAGTTATGTAAAGTACAGTGGTGCAGTTAGTTAAGCATCTACCTCTGAACAAGGGGGTTGCCGATTCACACACAAGCACTGTGTCCCTGAAGGAGTAATATGGTAATATCGAAGGTAAAGTACTTTGACTTTAAGTATCTGCTGATACCTGATATTAACCACATTTTCTCAAAACACACTTAACCTTTTACTAAATGAATCCAATTGTGTTATGTAATTGTTGTATTGTATAATGTGTCATTTCTCCACATGTACTGTAGATACTGACCGTTCTGGGCCAACAGTCTTATTACATCCAATTAAAGCCAAAACCAGGATAATGGCTGAACCAATATCATGGAACTGATTGCAGCAAATGTTTATGAATTAATTGATTTTCTGATTAAATTAGCTGATTTTTGAGTCTCGGGAGACATCAGCCCTCGGCCAAAATATAAACGATTTGCGCCGATGTTTTGAATGAGCATTTAACTGGCCCCATTCGGTCACTAGCACATGTGACCAATTTCAGCTCCACCAAAATGGACACTCGACACCTTATTTTGAAGCCCAAACCTCCTGAATTCAGTTGCTGTGTTTATTTTTCAATCAAAGGCGTTTGATTGCTGTGCTAACTATGCAAATGGGGCAGCTTGGGTCAAAGTTCATGGGTTGCAAGTGCACAGCAGTAGAATCTCACTCTGACAGTAATTTATGTTTGGGGACAGGTGGGTGGATGTTATTAAAGTGATGCAAGGCCCTTTTTGGTTTTATTCTCAAATGATTAGCTGTTCAAGAGTTACTGTATAAAGATATAAATATAAATATATAGAAAATATAACTTTATTTTTTTTATCAGGTTAAAAAAGTGCGTATGAACAGCATTGACACGCTTTATGATGAAAAAACTTAAGCAACCAAGTGATGTGAGTTATAATTTACAACATAAAAGTGGTTGTTCATGCTAAATAACTATTGGCCGATTAATCATCATTTGGAGCCCCTCGACATTGGCGTCGGTATCAGGTCCCAAAAAAAATCCCACACATACCAGTTGGGCCTTAAATACCAGAATTGTTATTGGTGCATCCCTACTTTTAATAACATTAATTAAGTATCAACAAAGACTTAATTTATAATGAACAAATATTTTAGCAAGAATTATTCAGGCTTACTGACTACTTAAAGAATACCCTAAGCCTGAATCATTCTTAATCAGAATCAGAAAAGGTTTATTGCCATTGTCAGTGAACAAAATACACAGGCTTGGAACTTGCTTTGGTGATTCGGTGGAACATAAAACAATGAAAAATAATAAAGCAAGATATAATAAACTATTTGATCATTATGAATTAAGTATTTTCTCATGTGTTATTGAGGCTAATTAAGGTGTAGGTACTATTAAGTGGTTCTAAATTGAATATGCCAAATGTATATAGACTTATGTGCCT
The DNA here is from genome assembly GCA_015082035.1 of Chaenogobius annularis. Lineage (NCBI taxonomy): Eukaryota > Metazoa > Chordata > Actinopteri > Gobiiformes > Gobiidae > Chaenogobius > Chaenogobius annularis. The sequence goes on from BJKM01000255.1 coordinate 224,977, forward strand.
AAACTCAGTATCCTACACTTTTCTTCCACTCCTCGCTCTACTACATGTTTTTAATGTCATCAACACTTTAATGTCAACTTTGGAAACTGTATATGTTTAACTGCATGTGCTCTCTTTTAGTCCTGAACACTACATTTTTCCTTGCCTTGCAATAAGGCCTTTATTTTCCACCCTGAGGACTGCTGTTTAAAGAAGCCCCACACTTGAATAATGCATGGAGCGCATAGACTGCATACAACACAATAGTACCTGTGGGTCGGCCGTTTGTGTCTTTAGTTTTGTGGCGCTCCGTCACACCACGCTGCTAAGTAGGAGCTTTTGTGTTTTCGGCAGGGAAAGGTCAAACCTGCAGCGTGTGGTTTGTTGTTTTGTCAGAGGAGTGAGGTCTCAGGCCCACGCGGAGGGCCGGTGAAACAAAGAGATGCAAGAGGCAATAAGTATGTATGTGCCGGAGGACAGCATAGAGTAGAGGGGCAGAGGGGCAGAGGGGCAGAGGGGCAGAGGGGCAGAGGGGCAGAGGGGCAGAGGGCAGAGGGCAGAGGGCAGAGGGGCAGAGGGGCAGAGGGGCAGAGGGGCAGAGGAGAGGGAGCATGGTCTGAATATGCAATGAGACCAAGGTAAGAGGGTGGTGGCATGAGGGTCTTTCTATGAGAAAACACTTGCTTGTTAGACTTCAGTTTCTCAAAATATACAGGCGATACAAATGTTTTTAATACAAACTATAGCGCTCATGCGCCACGTGACTGTTGAGGACGCATTTACAGCAGGGAACACAGTATAGCAGTAATGAGTGACATGCAGCTTTTGTCATTAAATAAGTCTTAAAAACAAATCAGATTAAATTAGCAACCCTCACACAAATGTGCTTTGAAAAGATAGTGTGTAGATTGTGCCATAAATCGGCAAAATTATTTTTGATCTGATACATTTTCCACCTTCTTCATAAAACAATTTGTGAGTAATGCACTTACTGTATATTATGATGTTTACTGATATTGATGAATTAATTATGAAAAGTTGTTGCAGGCTGATTTTTAGTTTGTGATTTTATTTAACTATATTTTTCAAATGTTTGTGTAAAAATGTTTATGTAAAATTGTTGATGCAATAGGGTATGTAGAATTGTAATTCAAATTTCATAAAATGTGTGTCCCAAATACAATGTAAATAGGGCTGCAATGATGAATCAACTAATGATGACTGGTCGACTCTAAAGCAATAATCAGGGTCGCATTTTGTGCACAATGGTTTTCTGGACTATACAGACTCTAAACACTCGAAACATATGCAAAAATACATCGAGCACAAGAACTCACAGATGTTGAGGTATTTTTGTAGATTTGAGGTTTTCTGCATATATTTTATTTCTGTCATGATTATCAGCATTTTGAAATTTAAGATAGATTTGAGAAGTTCTTATACATTTCATTGCCATTTTTAAATGTAACCATTATTAGGCATTAGGCAACCAATATTCTATGGCAGTTACTCCCCTCAGAATTCCATTAGTTTGAATGGAGTTCTAGTAGTTTCACAATTCTAGGAGTCCTAGTGTTAGTAAATCAAAATGTGAAAAAAGAATTACTGATTTTTCTCAATTACGTATGCACTTCTTTAGTAAATATTCTATATCCAGAAGCCTTCAGTCATCATAATTCAAATTATTCCATTTATTTGGTAAAAATGTTTAATGCATTATTATACTACTACTACTACTACTTCTACTACTATTACTTCTACTACTGCTGCTGCTGCTGGGCTTATCAGTTTGAAGCTGATCCGTTTTCAGGTGCGGTCATAGAACATTTTAAACAAAATTTAAATTTTTTGAAAATTTGAAAAAAATCACAGTTTTGTGAAAAAATGGAAAATGTTAATAGAGCGTTTGCGAAGATTTCCAAGCTGAAAGCAATCACATACACATTTTACTAAAATGGCTCTCTAGAACCCTCTCTAAATTAGATTAAAAAAAATCATAAAAGACATTGTATGTGTCATAGATAGCTGGAAAAAATTACAAGGGTGTCATTCGTGACCGGGCACAATGTGACAAAGTCACGTGACTCTAGCTTGAGTCCTTGTACAGAATTTCTTTTTTTGAAAAAAAGTGTTTCCGTTCTTTTTTTTTTTTTTTTTTTTTTCTTTGTTGTTTCTTCTAAATAAAAAAAGTCAACGACGGAACACAAGTATTTTACCGTGGCACCCTGATAAATATTGCCATAGACTTACATGCATTTTGGTTTACAGGCATTTTGAATGGGATGAAAAAATTACTTTGTCATAAAGAGTGGAAATTTGTTAGACTTATTCTCCGCATCACACTGATAATAAAAGCCAATCGAACCGTGCAGTTGTGAAAATGTTGATTGAAGTAGTATAAAGTTTGCAGTGTTTGTGGGGGAGGGGTGATGTAGGCAAGAAGGGCAGCAGACGCTGCTCATACCCCGCCATCGCAAGGGGGGCCTTTATCGTCGCGCGCGGCTTTAATTATTTAAAAACATTTTAGATCCTAGCCCAGAGTAACCCAGAGTGGTGCGCCTCACAGTTAACTCCAGCATGGTTTTTTTTGCTAGAAAATCCTGCCTCACATTCCTGATCCAGGTGGTGTGTGGGAGCTTCTAGGCATGTGGCCCAGAGAGGATCAACCCGGTTGAGGTGCATAATCGGGTACTACAGGGCTTGGCCTGGATATCTTAAAGTGACCTCAGCTGCTATAACACTCATGTGCTTCAAGAAACTTGATCCATTTTTCCTTTGTCAAATGTTTCAGGTTTTAAGCTACATATTTTGAGCTTTGGCGTCTTCCTTGAATTGTTTTATCCATTTCTTCCATAGCCCAACTTCCTGTTTCTTCCCTTTTGGCTCTCGTGAGCAACTTGCATCTTTTGCTTAATTCTTCCGTTACATGAGACCTTATGGAAAACACCAGTTAGCATACGTTTTTGGAAAGATTCCAGCCTGAGCTTTCTTTCTTTCTTAATGATCTATGTCTCTGAACCATACGTCAAAAAGTTTAACTACTCCTACTGCTCACTACTACAGTCACATTTATATAGCGTTTTTCTTCCTTCAAGGCACTCAAAGCGCTTTACATCAAGGAACCACTCACCCATTCACACACACACGTGCACACACACACACACACACACACACACACACTCACACACACACACACACACAGACATTTAATTCAATTCAATTTTAAATTCAATTCCATTTATTTTTGTGACGCCCAAAATCACAAGAGCAGTTGTCTCAAAGAGCAACAGTCAAAAACAGATAAACAATATTCATAGCAAAGGTGCAAATAGCTAATGTCCTAGCATCCCAGATGTGCTTGAAGTGTCCGTCATCTCGCCCTGCTGTCTCTGGGCTGAAAACCAGCCATGCAACATTTGCTGACAACCCAAAGGCGACTCTCCTGAGAAACCCTGACACTTTAAAAAAAAAAAAAAAAATGGCAATGTGAAATGTTTTTGTATGTGATTATAGTGTCTTATTATGATAAAGAAAGAAAAATAAGTGACATTGTATTTTCACAAGGGAGCTGCAGGAGGAGCTCAATCGCCAGAGTTACACACTTCTATTCTACTCCTGCTACTGCTACTCCTAGTACTACTACCACAACTACTACCAATACTACCCCTACTACTTCTACCGCCACTACTACTATTACTACTTCTACTACTTCTTCTCCTCCTCCTCCTCCTCCTCCTCCTCCTCCTACTCCTACTACTACTACTATTTCTGTTACTACTACTATTGCTGTTACTACTACTATTATTACTAGGACTTCCACAACCACCACCCCTTGGCTCCAATCTTACATTATTGTTTTGCTGTATTTTTTGGTAGTAACTTTGGAATCTGCCAAGCATATTTTGCGAGTTTTGCCAAAACCCGACTCATTTGTGTCAGGTGTTTCGCGATTCAGGTGTATTGTTATCGACAGCACATGTGAATAAATTAGGCTCACGCAGCAGACTAGGCAACGATAGTGTGCATTATTATCATTAGTAGTATTACTAACCAATGGACTGTGATATCCTCTCCATGTACAGGTTACCGTGACAACCATTGGATATGGAGACATTGTGCCTGTGACGTGGGTTGGAAAGACCATCGCCTCATGTTTTTCCCTTTTCGCCATCTCCTTCTTTGCGCTGCCTGCTGTGAGTAAACACGCGGGCATAAATGTTTTCAGATAGATTTATATACGTACGTCAACTGCATCTGTAAAGTAGACATAAAATGCAAACGTGACTTTAAGGTACTTAGTATTGAACGGTAACAACATCACGTTACGCTGTAAACCACAATATTGAGCTAAAACTGCTTGGTAATAGAAACTTCCTGTTAAAAAATGCAGAACAGATAAGCTCCGCCTCTTCCTAGGTGCATTGTGCCGTGAAAAGTAGCCGATTGTAGATATTTTTATTGTTGAAAAGTGGCTACGTCACATTTTCGAACTCTACATGCGTCACTTATCACTTTCAAATGATCACAACACAACTAAATGCAAGGATGTAGGTGGGGATAGGGGGTGGGTGGGAACAGGAATATCTTTTTTGAATACTCAAGCCCCAGATTCAGGACAATACAGGATTGCTCAAATATACAGGCATCAGTCAGTTGAAATACATCTTTGAGTAAATTAATGAAAAGGACACACTGTAGTCACAATATTACAAGCTCAGTAAAGCTAATTTTGCATTATATGTTCCCCTTTTTATTTTAGCTTGAATGTTTTTCCTCACCATTAGTGCTCAGATAATTTCCATTTTCACCTTCCCCCTATCCCTTCCCACTGCTCTGAACTTACTTGTGATCATTAAAAAAAACGAAATATGTAGGGTTTAAAAATGTCACAGCCATTTCTACAGGAAGTCTATGGGCCATGTGTCATTAATAAGGGCAAACAAAGTATATCTTCTGAAAGGGCAAAAGCACAGCGGCAGTGCGAACTCTACAGAAGCAGAAAGCTCTAGGTTACACCTTCAAAGCAATATAACTCTTGGTCGACTATGTAACTTTTCTGGTGGAGGGTCTACCTGCTTGTTTTTGCCGTGAAATTAGTTCCACTGTAAGGCGCTAAAGTTTAGCAGTAAAAACACTATTCCAAAGAGATTAGTTGTACATGGAACAGCATGGAGACACACCAGAAAAGTTACCTCTTACACATGAGTGTAAATGCATTGTGGTATAATCAAAATTGTTGATGATGTATGTTGTTATTACACATTCAAAATAAATTGAGATCTGTGTTGATGCTATAGACAAATGAGTGCAGCCTGTAGAGTGTGTGCAAACCTATTTTCATCCACACTCTTCCAGAGAGATCAATTAATTTGTGTGAAAAGACTTTAATAAAAATTCGTATTTAACTACTGAAATTTGAACGTGTGCAGTACCTCTCTGATTCTGGCAGAAAGCTAGAACTAAAGCTGCACTGTGGGTTATCTCAGAGATCAACTCCTTCAGATTTGATCTGAAACGCAAAAAAGGTTTTGATTAAAAACAGCTCCCTTTAATTTTTGGCCGCTTGGAAATGGTGATAACAGTCCCCTCCTCTGTAGGGAATCCTGGGCTCTGGCTTCGCTCTCAAAGTTCAACAGAAGCAAAGACAAAAACACTTCAACCGACAGATCCCCGCAGCGGCCTGCCTCATCCAGGTGAGCGATCTCCCTGTATTCAGGTGGAGCGACCCCATTATTTAGTGAGCGACCCCTCCTTGTCCAGGTGAGTGACCCCTCCTTGTTCTGGTGAGTGACCCCTCTTTATCCAGGCTAGCGAACCCTCTTTATCTCAGTGAATGACCCCTCTTTATCCATTTGAGTGACCCCTCTTTATCCCGGTGAGGGACCTCTCCTCATCTAGGTGAGTGCTTTCTTACTTATTCCCTTTGACCCCCGGTGGGGCATAAGCCATCTGTTAGGCTCCTCCACTTTCCTCTGTCCTGGACTGCATCACAGGTGAGTGCCTCCTCCTTATTCAGGTGAGTGAAAAGTACAAAACATTAGTATTTTGCACATGGACACTAAAGAAGTGCATCCGTGTACAACACACAACTCATAGCTAATGGTGGAATCATATTCAGCTTTCATGTGCGTACAGACAGCCTGGAGGTCTTACGCTGTGGACAACAACAACGGGACTGCAACCTTCAAGATGTTTCTGAGGAAAAGGTCCCAGATGCCAGCGTCTGCTCTGTCCACTCCCAAGGCAAAGTCGGTCAGTCCACACACTTTACCGATTGAATTAGAAGCGGTAACATTGTGCATTTTTAGTATTTTATTTGATGGGACAGTAGCAGGTGAAGAGTGTTAACGGCTGCTTCTTTTCTTTTCTTTTCTTTTATATTTTATTTTTTAATACACAGAATAAAAAAAAACCTGTTCCATTTGGTCCAAAGTCGGTCCAATTTGTAAATTCGAATGGGATCCTCTCCATTTTCCTTAGTCATTCATTTTCTATGGCTTTTTCCCATTGGTTGTCATGGGTGACTGAAGCCTAGTGACTTTGGGCCTTATGGGGTACACCCTGGACACAGGGTTAACATTGCATTGTCAATTATAATGTCGATTCAGTCCTTGATCGTCAGCACAATTTGAATCAATAATTTTTTTGTGATGGCCTTTTTCCCTTCTGCCAGGATTATACTTCAAATATGTCAGTTTATTATGTCCATGGCTGGAGTTTTGAGTACATTGTTCGGAAATCGATTGGGATGGTGATGTTAAAAATTGTCTGCAATGCTCTGTTGATCTCAGTCCAATATTTTTGAGCAATAAGACATATAAATAACACAAGATAATGGTGAGACTCCTGGCAACCACATTTTGGAAATTGATAAATATTGATTAAAAATGTTTTGCAGGGCAGATTAAAACGTCTGGGGGGGTCAGATGTATGTGTATAACCCAGGTTTGACACCCCTGCTCTATAGCGAATGAGGGGGCCGCTACTTCCTTCAGCTGATCAGTGTTATTCTGTGTTTTTGGGCGAAGGTGAAAATGACTTATACTTATAAAAAATACTTATAGTTCTGTCAATTCTGTTGTGGGCAAATGAGACCTGCAGCTGTTTCAGTTCTGAGCAGCAAACAGGTGAAAATGAGACTTGCTGCTGCTCAGTTTGCTCCTTGTTATCAAGAACAAATTCAAATGAAAACATGCAACTGTTCAGTCTGATTTGGATGATGTCCATAAATCCATCTTCTTCCGCTTATCCCGGGCCGGGTCGCGTGGACTCCCAGACGCCCCCCTCCCCAGACACCTTCCTCCAACTCCTCCAGGGAGATCCTGAGGCATTCCCAGGCCAGCCGAGAGACATAATCCCTCCAGGGTGTCTTGGGTATTCCCCGGGGCCCCTTCCCGGTGGATCACCTCCCCAGGGAGGCACCCAGGAGACATCTCAGCCACCTCAAGCTGGCTCCTCTCAACTTGGAGGAATGTTTTGGATGATGTGTGCAGGCAAAAATCCGACTTACAGCTGTTGAGTTTGTTCTTTATGATATGTGTAGGTGAAAATAAAACGTGCAGCTGTTTAGCCTGTTTTCTATGATGTTGTAGTTGAACATGTGACTTGCAGCAGTTCCGTTTTTTCAGCCTGAAAATGAGACTTGTCTCGAAGGGCAACAGTGAAAAGCAGATTCAACAATGTTCAAAGGAAATTAGCAAATGGATCCCAGCATCTCCTTTTCTTAGACACTTAGAAAATTACAAAACCCTAATTAGAAACCTAGGGGAGAACCATAGTGAAGGAGAGATCCTACTCCCACGGATGCACAGGCTGCAGACTGCACACTTGTCAGCCTGCTCTGCTCAATACGTAAAGATGAAAATGAGACTTGCTGCTATTCTGTCTGTTCTGTTTGTTTTGTGCAGAAGAAAAAGAGACTTGAAGTTGACCAGTTTGTTCTTTATATTAGGAGCCAATAAAAATGAAAACTTGGAAATGAGACTTACAGTTAGGGATGGGTACTGTTAGGAACCTGGCAATACGATACATATCTCACTACTTGGCTCATGATATGATACGTACCTCGAAAGTGCATTCCCAAATCGATATATTTATTTATGTATTCATACTTTTTTTTTTATATATAAGTAAATCAATTTTAACAAAATTTACACGTGCATTTACTTTTATACATATTCTCATGTATTATTATGACATATTTCATACTAAAATAAGATTATTAATAAAAACAATTTATAATTTCCACTACTTATTTATTCTGATGCATCCTCATTGTGAATGGACCCAATTAATAGGCTACACTTTCTAGATATTTTTGTTCAAGTAACATTTTTATTATTCTTTCTTCTTTCTTCTTCTTTATTGTGTTGGCATAAGAAAAGTAAACTGTATAGTTTAAACACATCAGGTGATTTCAGCATTTGTACATTGAAGGGGATAAAGACATTTTTCTTCACACAGCTTGGGACTAGTTCTTACTTTTAGGTTAAAATAACTCATTTAAACTCCTTGTTATCGATATAGAACCTTTTTTTCTGTGACCAGACAATCCATTGATGAGTGTAGCAGTGTGCACGGACTTTAAAGACTATTTTTAGCTCAACGCGCAGCTCGTTCTCCGCAGCCAAACACCCAGAGTTTAAGTCTGTTTTGGAGGCTTTTAAACTTTGTAGACACTTTAAGGCTATTTATAGTCCTCCGTTAAGCCCCAAGCAAGTCACGTGCTCACGCAGACCTGAACCAGTCGCGTTTCACCCATGACACGCTCCAGGTGCGTCATGGGAATTAAACTGTTTTATTTTGCATTTACTGGCACAATTAACTATCACATTAGGCTTCATGTGCAAACATTTTCTGTGCCAAACCTCAGCAGTTCTAAGATGTATTTTTTGAATATATACATATATATATCCTTGGAATTGATATTTTAGCACACCCATACTAATGCAGTTTGTTATTTCCTTTGGTAAAAAATGACGTTTGTTTTGTCTGATGTTTAAAGGTGAAAATCACACTTGCAGTTAGTTCTTACTAAGCGCAGATAGAAAATGAAAACTTGCAGCTTTTCAATCCGTTCTGTATGTTGTGCGCAGGTGAAAATCAGACTTGCAGCGGCTCAGTCTGTTCTATCTGATGTACACAGGTGAAAATGAGAAAGAAGGTGAGGAGCGACATGAGCCCGACCTCGCCCGTCATCCCTGGCATCTCGTATGACATGGCGCTGGACAGAGGGAGGGACCCAGGCTCGGACGTCTACAGCACCGTGGGAACAGGTGCGCTAACTCCCCTGTCGCCATGGTAACGCACCGCGAGAGGAGAGGTGTATCTGACATGTGTCGCGGCCTACTGTGCAGAATGATTGGATAAGAACAGCAGCTGCGGATTAGATGAGATTTTATCTAAAGGAAAAGTTTGAAATGGAAATTTGCACTTCGGTTCAGGTGTTTTCTTACATAAAAAAGTAGTAAAAAAAGTAAAGAGGCAGAGGTGGGTAGTTGTCTTGCACATCATAATTATACTCCTACTTAAGGAACGTATTTTAAGTGTACAGTTGCATTGCAAATAATGATTATTTTAGTAGTATACTACTTATTTCTATTATATATTTAGACTTTTTAAATATATTATCAATCAAATACAGGTGGAACTATTGCGACCGAAGGCTTTGATATAAAGAATATTTACCAATAGTAATTCTATAGAAAGAAAACAGAAATAGAAAATGTTTTATTGATTCAAATTTGAAATAGTTTATTATTTTTTGAATTTTTTATTTAATAACTCAGGTCTTTTCGTATGTGTTTTAGAGTCTGTATTGTCCAGAGCATGATCACGATCATCAAAACACGATTGTGATTATGTTTTATAGTCAACTAGTCAAGATTAGTTGATTCATTTTGAGAGTTGTTCCCAAACATAGTTTACCTCAGGATTACACCAAGACCAAACCAGGACTACATCCAAGACCAAACCAGGACTACACCAAGACCAAACCAGGACTACACCAAGACCAAACCAGGACTACACCAAGACCAAACCAGGACTACACCAAACCAAACCAGAACAAACCAGGATTACACCGAAACAAAACCAGGATTACACTAAAACCAAACCAGGATTGCACTAAAGCTAAACCAGGACTACACTGAAACCAGAATTGAAAACAGGACTAAACCATGGACAAATCAGAACTAAACCTGGACTAGCCCATGACTTCACCAAGACTAAACCAGGACAAACTCATGTCAAAATGTACACTTTTTTGTTCAAATTTGATGTGCCTGAACATATTTTTGTTTTGCTCATGGTCACAACAACAGTGTTCCATCGTTGTTCCAGTCAGCTTCTCCAAACTGGCTACGCACTCACAAAGAGAATCACAGACGGAGTGTTGAAGTCAAAGGAGAAAAATAAACTCTAAAAATATGCAGAGTAATAAGTGTTAAATAATATTGGTCCTGTGTAATTAGGTTTTAATGATGTGTTGATTGTACTGTGCCTCTCGTGATTCAACCAGCATGTGTGTGTGAGCGTGCACGTGTGTTCATCAGGCCTCTCGTGCACACTCATTATGGCACTCATTACTGTCATTAGACCTTTGTAATCCTCCTGATCTGCTCTGGTCCACACACTGGTGCACAACAGAGACATGACCAGACAACTACTCCATAAAGTGCAAATACTGAGGACAAGTGACCGCGATGTTGCAGCCAGAGCGTGCGACTGCTCATGCTCAACCTTGACATGTAGAAGTCATTCAAAATGAAATATCTGATACCAATATTTCAGAACCAAGATCAGCCGATGAACGATAAACTCTGCCGATATATTTTTAGGCTGATCTTTACGGTCGATTTTGATCATTTTCCCCTAAAGATCTGATTTGAAAAGACTGTTTTCAATGCATTGCTATTCAAAATATAAAATATTCTTATTGTAAAAGAAAATTGAAATCTGGCAATTGGAAAAAAGTCTTTAGTGAATACATTTCGCAGCTCATCTTGCTTTCTTTTGTCCAGTTGACAGAATTCATTCTCTTTAACAATCGAACTGACCTGTACCACTGAGGGATTCCACAGACAATACTTGTAGACATCCACAACCCTGTTTTCTAACTCAGAAGGGAGCAGTATAATCACATTTGTGCAGTGTCGTCTTCACACTGTTGTGTTGAAGTGTTAAAATAAAGCTTTATGCCTTTCCTGTAAGCCAGGCACGTCCACACTGTGACCCGAGGGCTAAATGCATCCCTCAGACCTAGTTTTTTTGGCCCTCAGGCTTCCGATTGAATTGGCCCAAATGACTTACTTCAAGGTTTAAAACAACCTTTATAAATGTTAAACATGTCAGTGCGTCTCATTGAGATTCTCAGTATAATTAAAGGACTGGTGGCTCATTCTAACAGTTTTAACGTGTTAAATTCACTCATTTGTCTATGGCACCTATATATGGCACTCGTTCGGCCCTTCGCTTGGTCTGTGGTTCAATATGCAGCTCTTGATGTAAAAAGTTCGGACACTCCGGCTTTAAGCAGTTATCGCCTGTGCTGGAGATTCAATTCATTTCAATTCAATTTATTGTTGTAATACCAAAATCACAACAGTAGTTGCTCGAGGGGCTACAGTGGAAAAAACAGAATAAATAATGTTCATAGGGACTTGGAAATGTCCCAGCGTCCTGTGTCCTTAGACAGATGTCCCAAGCTCCCTGTCCTTAGACCCTCCTTCTCGGCCAGGAAAAACTACCAAACCTCTTTGGGAAAAAGTAGAAACCTGTGGGAGTTCCACAGTGAAGGAGAGATCCGACTCCCTCGGACGGACAGGCGGACGCGCCTCAATTTGCAGATACACGGTGGAGCTGGACCCACTCAGGAGGAGAACCAGTTCTTCGAGGCCGATGAAGAACCGTTCATATGGAGTAGAGACCGTTTCTCCAGAGATGTAACAGCCAATATGTTAAAGAGTGTTTGTCTGGTATATATTGGTATATGACAGCACATTGTAGTTAACAAAGCTCCTCTGTGTTTTTAAAGTCCATAGACATAAATAACCTTGCTTGTCACTTCCTTCTTAATCAGTATATTGCCAAAATATATTAATTTATGTTATATAATGTAATAATGTAATGTTAATAATAAATAATAATATGAAAAACGATTCAGATGTTGTGCCCCCTGCTGGCAGGTCGTATAGAGAACTTTGATGACTATGTCCTGCCCGGTGGTGGAGTGGTTTTAAGCGACAGCACATATGCCAGGCTCTGTGCAGGCTCAGTGTGGTAAGGTTGATTCCCAGCTCCAACAATATGCTGAATGTCCCCCCTTCTTTTCACCCCTACTTCCTTCTACTCTGTCCTGTCTAATAAAGGCCAACAAAAACAAAACTGTCATGAGCATAAGGTCTGGCGGTCTCTTATGTTACTGAATTACCTGCAGTGGATACAATCTGTAGTGGAAGGAACATGACTGATATCAGAAATCAGAATCAGAAAGAGTTTATTGCCATTGTCAATGAACAAAATTCACAAAACATAGGAACTTGTCTCGGCCTTAAGTGCAACATAAAACACTGAGTAATAATAAAACACATATATTCAATCAAAAAAAGGGCATGTCGGACTCCTTAGCTGTACCAGGAGCAGACTGGAGCTTTTACACTCTGACTGGTGGGCAAACAGCGCCCTGAAGTCTTTCTGTGAGTGATCACAGGCAGATGGACGCTCGTAATGACCTATAAACAGTGGTTTATGCTTTCAAAACAAAAGTGCACATTTATAAACCCTGCTGTTTGAAATGCTGACACTTTTAGTAGTTTTAATTACATATTTCATTGTTTTGGATGAAATTTATTCTTGTGTTATGTTATTCTTTTTTTTGTTCTTCTTCAAATACACCCAATTATGATGTTTTTTTGTTTTTTTTTTACAAAACAAACACATTATGGCAGAACAGTTGCTTTGGTAACTGCGACACCGAAAAGGTCTGAGTCACTGTTGTGAAACAAGAGACAAGTGTAGTGTTTAAATGTTCTATATCACCTTTGGAACACCTTTGATTCAGTACTGAATGTATATAAACACGAGTAGAAAAAAACTGCAACAAAACTGACAAACAACATCTGCGGTCTGTTGATGAAGTCTTTGATGAATATTTTAAAAGGACATTTTTAAAGGATGCTATTTTATTGGATAGTGGCTTGATTTGCATAGAATGCACATTTTGTATTTCAGTCCCCCCCAAAGAAAAAAAAAAGTTTGAAAACGACATAATAAATAAAAAAATAAAAACCCATTACTACTACTACTTATTGAAATTGTATTTGATAACTTTTCATTGCATATGGGTTTTGTGTCCTTTGGTGAGGTGATGGCCGACTTCCTGTAGAGTTTAGGGCGGGGTCATATTATTATTTTTTTTACATGTCCTGACAATATAAAAAGGTATATGTTTATGTTAATTTTTTTCTCAGGCCAGGCTCCCATTGGCTCCATGTAATTTGATTTTTGAGGTGGCGCTACTGAGCCATCTTTCATGTCATGATTTTTGCTACTTATCGGGCTCCAAACATGATTACCTCCCTCAGTAAGGGCCTGATAATGATTGCACTTACTTGTACATTCTATTTCTAACTTGTAGTGCAGTTTGCAGGCTTGTCGACGCCTTACAAAGCACTACACTGTGGTCATTATTAAGTCAGTCCACACTCAGTGGTGGTAAGCAACTTAGGTTGGCACGGCAACATAAGACTTGCGGCAGACTGACAGAAGCGAGGCAATCTGCCCTGCAGTGGGGCCAGCTCGTCGCAGGGTCAACATTTACAGTTTCCAATCGACCACACACATGCATGTCTTTGAACGGTGGGAGGAAAGCGGAGAACCCGGAGACACAGGTGACACAGGCAGGACTCCACCCAGAGAGATCATGTGATGTTGGTCTGGCTCGGGAATCGAACGCATGATGTCCTTATTGGGGGTGAGAGCACTAACCGCTCTGCCACTGTTCCCTCCTGCCCCCCTTTTCCCCTAAATGTATGTAAGTAAACTGCAGAAGATTTTTCAAATTGAGATCTCTGAATAATTATTGATTCTTATTTTTGCCTATTCACCTGCAGTGTCTCACTTCAAATCCCATATGGAGAGGGGCGTCTTTATACAAGAGCTTAGCTGGAATGCAGCCCAGGGGTCCAGAGTGAGAGGGCCTATCAGCTGAGCCTTTCTCCTCTTCTATGTTGACTTCTTATAGCACTTTCCCATAGCTATATATAATATTTGCATATTAAACATTAATATCAAAAAGTTTGGGTGCAATTTGAATTAAAATGACTTGATTTTTAACAGCAATATTGTTTTATTGAATGTAATGACAAACATCTCAGTTCAGTAGTTTCAATGTGCAGTATATCATTTTAAGCTTTTTGAGTGGTCACTTTTCATTGCCACCAGCCTTCTGTACACCGCACTTTCCTGAAACAAATTGCTGCAGGGAATCAGACTTTCTGATTTGTAAGACATCTTTCTCTCCATCTTCTGTCCTCCCTGCCTCTGTGCGCCCTCTGACACTTTTGTCCTTCCGTGTTGTGTCTCTGCAGCAGGACTACTGGCAGTGAGAGGACACGGTGAGCTGCTGCTAGTGTCCACCTTCTGCACACCTCCATTTGTTTGTCTTCATTCACCCCATATGCCATCCACCAACCCACTTACACACATAAAGGGACCGGGTGTCCACTGCACATTGTTAGTTGTGTTTTTGTGCCTGGAAAAAATACTAAATGAACAGAAGCATATGTGCTCTTTTTGTGGTTGAGCTCTTTTGATGGTGCCCTTGTGTTTACCGTTGGCAGAGATGGATTGTAGACACAGTGAGAGTAAAGCCCACCCTTTTGCGACCAAGATCCCAAAAATATTAGCTCATTTGCACCTTGTCTTTGGTTGTAAGACGTTTTTATTCTGCATTCTTGTGGCTTTAATTGGCTTTTATACATACTTTTTGTCACCTTGGGATTGGTATTTCACATATTCAAACTAAAAATAATGTCTACAATTGGAAAACATGCTTTACAAACGACACCTCAGTTTCCAATAAGGTATTTCGACATTGGAGGGCACTCTGCTGTCAGCATAGGGAAGGAAAAAAATACATTTATGAAGGCCTTAGGCAACGTGAACGCTATACATGTTAAGGAAGCCATGAGTTTGTTGTGAACACTATGTGCGGTGGTCAAACTGAGTACTTTATGAGTGTTTAATGAAGAAAACCTCTTAAACATAATTCATGAAATAAGCGTTAATGAAGCAAAATAACAACTCTGTCTGTTTTGCGTAATCCAGGTAGAGGACACTAGGCTGAAGAAGCTAAAACAAATATATTATTATTGTTGTTTGTCAAACATGACCGATCTGTGGATTTGCTTTGTTATAGTTCTTTTCAATGCAAAATAATAATCAAACACACACATCTTCACCTCCCGTGTGTCTGCTGTAGTTTCATGGGTGTGGTTCTGCCTGTAACACTAACCCTTTTGTGCACGAAAATGCATGAAAAAATAACTTTTTCCAGAAATATTTTTGGACAAGAAGACAAAAGCTGCTCTTGGCCTCATTTGATTTGGCTCATTGCACAGTTATGTTGCTTTTGGTCCAATAACAGCCGCTCTTTCTGTGTTTGTATGGAACAATGCACCAGTATTTAGGCCAGGTTTGATTCCTTTCACTTTGTTTTTGTAATGCCCAACAGAAATTAGATTAGAGGTAAGATTAAACGGTGAGTGGAAGATTTTTCATTGTTAATCTACACTGATTTATTTATTTATGAAAAGATTACATTACTTTATTATTTATTTGTTTTTTTTTTGCACTTTGATTTCTTAACATATTCAGCACATTTGAGAAAACTGCAAATTGTAATATTTAGTAACCCGGACATTGGTATTACTTTAAAAAGCATCACCAGATCCTGAAATACTTTTCCAGATCTAGCCACATATCAACTTTGAACAATCCCACTCAACAAGGGCTTTAATATTAGACTCTTAACTAAAAGGCTCTGCACCCAATTGTACTGTCTTAAAAATGTGAAATGCGTCTTTTAAAAGCGTTTGGAGTGCTTCCCGGGTAAGAGCATCGCACAGTGGCGTCAAGTCCAGCACCTCAACATTTGCCGGCTGTCATCCCCCCTCTCGCTCCCTATCAAATAAAGCTGAAAAAAGAATCTTTAAATTAAATCAAAAAACAAACGTATTCCCTACTAACCCGACGCATTCCTAGAATCCTACATTTTCATCTAAAGTGTGTAAGAGTCCAGAGACTAGTATGCAAACTAGTATGCTGGCGCACACTGGGCATTTGCGGCCCCAGGGGCCGGATCAGGCCTCGGCCTGTTTTAATCCGGCCCTCCTCCCCGGGGATCATATGTGTTTTACTTAGTTTCTCTTATTTTTAACTGTCTTGGCACTGTCATATGTATCTGCACTTGTGTCCTTATAAAGATAAACATGAAATGAATGAATAATAGATTCAGTAGCCAGTATTTTACAGAAAAGTGCTTATAATGATAAGAATTTTTACACCAATGACCGCGGGCCGGCCCTCCGCCACTCGCCTGGATTCCAATATGGCCCTCGAGGAAAAATAACTGCCCACCCCTGCACTAGCGCAACTTCCTGTTCAGCGGCCAATGTGTCTTACTTTGAGTCGCTTTTACAATTATTTGAGCAAGGACTAATGCTACTTTATTACATGAAAATAATCTGGTATAGCCCATTACATTTTTATTTTATTTTTTCAAATGCAGAAATACAGAAAAAAAAGGTTGATGAGAAAACTTGCATGAAGCAATGTACTATTTCAAGTCCTGTGTCATTGGAATGTTCAAAATGCCGGAATGGAGGCAAAAATGAAAACTATGTATTATTTTCAATTATGAAGTGACGATTTAGAATTTTCAGTGTGTAAATGTCTGTTAGTTCGCTTTTTTTTTTTATATATAATATATATATTATATATATATATATATTATATATATATATAATATATATTAATATAATATATATATATTATATATATATATATATCTGTAGATTAAATGGGAAACTATTGGGATGAGCATTTCTGTAAACATTTGTTGATTTTTGCTTTAATTAAAAATGCATAAGTAATGTCAAATACAATAGTAAATATTTTCAAACCAGGCTCTGATCTCAGTCACATGTATCAGAGGGATTTTACTTTGCCAAAACCATCTTGATTTTTCATATTTTTGGTGGCAGTTCCACTTCACTTTTGCCTCCATTCCTGAAATTAGAATGTTTTTGCCTACATACTTTTAAAGGGTTTGAAACAACTCTTACTTAGTTCTTGTACGTTGTGTTCATTAATCATCTTATTAGATCTGTGGTAAACATGTTTTTATTTTTACCTTCATGTGCCCAGAGGCAGAGCAGTCCTGGCCCTCACTGACTTCTTTGCAATTCGACCATAACAACTCAGGTAATGGCGTCTCCAAGGGCACACATGCACTGCATACTACACGCTATATACATGTACATGGAGCAGGGGAAAACACGGCTCCTTTCCCATATCAACATTATAAACCCCACCTGAATAAAAAAGCTGAAAGTGCATGCAGCAACTGTGTCACAAAATCGTGCAAATGTATAGAGAGAAACGTAAATATAATTGTATAACAGTAATAAGCTAGTGACAGGAGACTGAAATGGCTTTTGTTTTGGTACTAGATATTGTGAAAAATGATGGACATACAAGGACAAAGACATACAAATGCCATTCAACAATAGCAATAACAACAAGCACTTGATTCAAATCCAATTCATCTGTACTACGATGAATGACTGTACTGCGAGTGCAGCTACAGCAATATCATGGCAATACTGAGAGTTCAGGCAGTTCATCGAAACAACACAGTTTGGGACGCGATAGAAAGCACCTGCATGTCCAAAGCACCCAGCCAGACTGAATCACAGCAGCAGAATAAACACACGATTGCCCGCGCTGCCATGGAGACAATAACAATAATTGGCCAGACTGACCCACATGATCTTATGACGCAGAACTCTCACAAGAACACATCAAAGTAAGGTGAGATTTAGAGACGGGACATACTTTGGCAGTGGTGCATATATAGAGAGAAAGGCAGACATTTCACCTATAATACCTGTACCACAGTTTGAGAATCTATGCAATAATGCAACACACTTGCATATATTAGTTGATGTTTTTTTGTCCAGTGAGGAAGAATCCCGGACTCCTGGAGGTCCCGACCCCGGACACACCCCTGCGCAGAAACTGCAGTTTTGCAGATGACCTGGAGATGGAGTACAAGAGCCTGTACCCTGTGTCCACTGTCTCACTGTGAGTTGGGTTTCATTTGCATCATTTCAGCAGAATGATCATCCATATTGAGAGCTCAAGAGTCAACTTTAAAAGTGTTGTAACAGAAATGTGAAAAGCATTTTAAATTATTTACAGTGGTCCAAATGTTTTGCTCACCCACGTAATGCATTCTGAGCCTTTAAATTATTCACCATGAGTTTATTAGAGCTTTTCACCACTCACAGGCCAGATCAGAGCTTTGCTTTGACAGTAAAGCTAACAACAACTAGCATGTTAACTGTGCACTTCCTGGTTCTCGGAGGATACAGTTTTTCATATTGCTAAAGAATACATTGAAAACACACATTCTGTAAGCCTTGCCTCTCCACAGATGTGACCTGTAAGTAGGTCTGGTGGTGACACATATTTGTCCTCATGAATATAAATAAGTTTAATGCCCAACTGCGGAACATTTCCTGCCAAAGCAAGAACATTTCCATGGGGACCAGCAGGTGGAGTCCCTCTTCAGAAAAGTTACATCTCTAATGCTTAGAACTATAGCTTTCTTTGGTTTACACTGCTTTTCCATATATTATTTTAAGCTTAAGGGCGGCACGGTGGCAGAGTGGCTAGCTCGTCTCACAGCCAAAAGCTTGCAGATTCAACTCCCAGGCCAGACCGGGCCTTTCTGTGTGGAGTTTGCAAGTTTTTCTCCATGTCTGGGTGAGTCTCCTCCAGTCACTCCGGTTTCCTCCATCAACCCAAAACATCAAATCCTCCAGCTTCAATAGCTCCTAAGGGGACAATAAAGTCTACCTAAACCTTAACCTTGAGGTTTTTAGCGTTATCTCGATAACGATAAATGCCTGTAAATGTTCAAATGTCTCAAAACGTTAATGGGCCATGAAATTAACCAAAACAGAGCAGAAATATAGCTTCATACCCTTGTTTGGAAGATTACTCTAAATGTGATTATAGACAATAAACTTTATTTCCAAAGTAAAAGTAATTCAAAAATCTTAAATAATGCATGGACTTTTAAAGTTGAGTCAAATTTAAAGGGTAAATCCAATTCCCATATTTGGATCTCCACCTTTGCCTTGCTAATCTGTATACAATTGCACTCCCAGTAGCAGATGTGCAGACAGTGCCCCCTGTGGCCTGGCTGTACTCACATGCCGTGGGACTGTGCGTGTTTTGATGTGGACAGTTTGTCAGTGATGTACAGTCCCCAGATGGAGCGCAGTTCTTCAGATCTTCTACCACCTGCTGAGGTCACCACCACTGTATGCCCCTCACATCTGCTGCAGCATACTGTACTGTAAATGTGTGTGTGAGAGCTATCTGCAGAGTGGTCCTGCTCCACTGCCCCTCCCTGCAGCGCGCTGAGGCTTTGGGCATTCAGTGGATACAATACAGAAAGTTTTAACAGTGAGATATGAAAACATGTCTTAAAGGACACATATTATGTATAGTTTATATTGTCATTGGCTCTTTTAACTTGTTCTTGGAACTTTTGCTTTGGCATCTCATGTTTTAGAATAAGGTATCTTCTGAAAGCTTACATTACTTTTTATCTGATAATCCCTTATCAGGAATTGTGTTAGAACTCCATCTATTAGCAGCAAGTAATTACCATGAGGAAAAAGACCCAAAAGGTAGCTTTCCGCGACATGTTAATGTAAGCACGCAGTTGTAATGAGTGTGATCTGATGGCAGAAATGCCCAAGAAGAAACACAAGAGAAATTTGGGAAAATTTAAACCGGGTGTTTTTGTGAGGCTCAGAGAAGAAGCAGAGTAGACAAGCTCGCAACCAGGATTAATGAAACAAACATGAATGAAACTAAATACAACTCCAGGTATATTTTTGGTGAGGAAGCAAAGTTACAACATGGTTAAAAGGACAAACAAGTCAATTCATATTTGTTCTTTAATGAAGCGTAACATCGTGCAGTAGCTAGCTGATGATTAAAAGTGCACTATGTAACTTTTCCGGCTACCTGTTTTCCTCCTTGGTGAGGGTATTGCTCTTCCACAGTATGGCCTTGAACTTTTCTGTCTCCACGGAGACCAGCAGGCTATCCCACCAGGCCACGTATAGACCAGATCTGTGAAGAAGCAAGTTTGCTCATAGTAAGAATGCCTGTTTTACAATGTTTTGGGGAATAAATACACCTGTAATTCCAGACAATGTTCGGTTTACATATGTGTGAAAGCCTTGGGGGCACCAGTGTAGTGATTGCAGAAAAAAACAATGAGATCAGTTTCCGCCGAGCGTGAAGTTTTGTGAAAGGGTAAAAAAACAAAAATGTACACTGCGGTGTGCATGAATACAGAAATACATCTGTGTCTGTCATTGGAAAAGGCTTCATACGTGATACTTTCATCTTCTATTAGTTCTGATATAGATCAAGACCATTCTAAAACCCTTCAGGAAAGGTCCAGCTTTGTCCTATTAATCTGATTTGTTCAAAGAAGTATTTGGCTTGATTGTTGAGTCTTATGAAAACCCTACAGCAGACGTGCATGAAACTACCTCATGCATGTTTCTGATGTGGAAACGTCCTTAAAACATGGTTCAAAAAGATTAAATCTAGCAGAAGAGCTTGAGTGCTTGTGTGTGAGAGAGACAAGCAGTAGAGAGAGAGAGAGCGGAGTGGTGCACAGGAGAAATGAGTCTGAAGTAACAATGGAAAAATGGCAGTTTGCTGCAAAGCAGGGCGACAGGAGCACCCATGGGACCCGTGTATACACACAGAGGTAATGAAGCAGGGGAGAGTTAGCATGCACCGCGCTAATAGTGAGCTAAAATACCCTTGTCCTTTTCACATGGGACTCTGGCACGTCACAGCTGTTTTATTTATGACAGCAGCTCTGAGAGACTAAAACACACGTCTGTGCAGGAGCTAGGTGAGTACTGGGTCTTTTGAGGAGGACAGTCTGCACCGTGAAGGGAGGACGCCGAGGATGGATGTGATTGACTCTTTTGCCAAGTTGTGATGGGCAAATCTACGCCAAAACAGCTATACTTTTTTTTTTTGCAATAAAGATTTAAAACAGCTAAATAGAAACACACGACAGTCACCCACAGCTGTTGCACTCAGGAGAAGAATTAAACTGAGGCTAATCAGTAGTCAATGTTATAATAATGTTGGAAATATAGTGAAGATAAAGTATTTCGTTGAATATTGAATGCACTGAAAGATCGTTGTTCGTGGATTACCGCTGGGTGTTCAGGACAGGTGGAACTAAGATTTTTGAGCCATTAAGAGAGACGTAGTGTAAATAGCAGTAGCATTACTCAAACCTGCATGGATGACACAGAATACAGAACACAACTCATTATAACATGATGGCAGTTTGGTATAATATAAAGCATTTGATAGGGCCATGCATTATTCAGTTTTATAGCTATGTTTTTGACATCTTAGCATTGGTATTTTGCTTTTTATAATAAGTGACCTTTAGAGCTGCAAGTAAAGAAGCACGTTTTATTGAACTGCTTGTTATAAAATCTCTTTCTGGTTCTTCAGTCTGCTGTTGCACTTCAGTGTCCATGGCAGCTGGACTCTCTGGAGATTTTTTTTTATGAGACTCAACAAACTCACATAAGAAAATAGTGCTGCTGCTGGTTCAGAAAGGCACTTACAGCACTTGAACAATTTTGAAAAACAAAATTAAATGATTTATTCTTAGCGAGGGTTTTGAATGTGCAATTTAGGTAAGTGTTGGTCAGAAGAAGCGCTACCAGTGATGCCCCCTCTGACAGGTTTCATGTCTTTACCACCGAGCGGAAGACCTCCTGCTGTTGTTTTGATTGGCACCACAGAGAAATGTTTTTTGTGTGCATAGAAGGGTAGAGGCAGAGCTCATCTCCCCACGCCGGCTCAGAGCTGCCTCCTGTGCCTCCTGTGCTCTGGTTGTGTTGGCCAGAGTAAAGCATCCTGGTCATTACTCCGATCCTCTGCAATTTACCAAAACAACACACAACAACATCAATACTTAGACGGGTAGAAACAAATTTAGAGCCATTTTCTCTCACATACTGTAGTTAGACAGAGGATTTTTTTTTGTGGCTATTTTATTTATCATTAGAACATAGGACAACAGAAACTGAACAATATAACATGAAAAAAGAGGGAATAAAATAAAACAATAACAAAAAATACACACTGGACAGGAGAAAATAAGCTAAGGGAGCAAAGAGTTGAAAATAAGGGAATAGCATCAGAGAGGCAGGAGAGAAAACAAATATATATATATATATATACATATATATATATATATATATATATACACACACACATACATACATATATCCACATACATATACATACACATATACACACACATATATATGTGTGTGTATGTATGCATATATATACACATACATACATACACATACACGCATATACACTCAACACATATCTATCTATATATATATATACACACATACTGTACACATACTACATATACACATACACATACACATATACGTACCCGTAAACACACACACATATATGTACATACACATAAAGAGGCATTATTGATTATCAGGTTCAATATAATTGTCCCATTTTTTCCATTGTCTTTTAAATTTGCTTGTTTTTAGGTTGAGTCCTGAGGTAATTTTTTCCATTGTGCGTATGTCATTTGGGTCAGCATTTGGGTTTGTATGTGGTTTAGTTAAGATTTAGGAGTTAAAGCGTCACAAATGATTATCGGTATCATAATATCAGCAAATGGGAATTGATCAGAAACTAAACTGACAGTACAGAAGTTAAAGTGATAGAAATCAAAAGTTGCAAAAGGGTTTTAATTTTGTTCTACCAACTTTATTTTTTTTGATGATCCCGGTTCATTCTTTGTTCAATTTTATTTGAACTGCGAGTTTGGTATGACAATGTGGATAAAGTCTGGAACAGACAGACTTAATTTCTCTTTTTTATTCGGGTTGATTGGGACCTGATGAGTGTAAAAACAAAGAACTGTCTTTTTACATGATGCAGTTTAGAAAAATGATGTTGCGCATATGAGGACATTTGTTTCATGTTTTAATCATTTTGACAGAACACAATGAAGTCACGATTGAATAATGATTTGCAAGAACAATTTATTTAGTGCCTGAACGCAGTAAAAAATGGTCCTGGTTTAAAAACGACATAAGAAAAAACAACTGTGCCTCTTGGAATAATGTGGCTAATGTGAAGGTCTGCTAACAGGTGCAAGAAGACGTTTGCCATTGTCATTACTAAGTGGCAGTGTAATGACTTCAAATGTGGACACCAGAACTTTGTTGAGAAAGTAGTATTAAGGTCTAGACAACCCAAAATGTGTTGTACACATGTGTGGACACCAGTTCCGAGGAGGCTACAACAACTTTTTTTTTCTGTTGCCTTTTTGTTGGCCTGCTGGTCTGCTCCAAATGTTGCATGAGGGTTATTTTCTACCTTCAAGGCACTCAAAGCGCTTTACATCAAGGAACCAGTCACCCATTCACACACCAGATGTATGCAGACACTGGGGACACGGAGGTTAAGGGTCTAGCCCAAGGACACAACGACAGTATTCACATGAGGCAGCTGCGATCGCACCGCCAACCTGTGGGCCATTGGATCTGACCGCTCTACCAGGATGTTAATGTTGGGGGCAGGATTCGAACCGCCGACCTTCGGATCAGAAGACGATCGGACCCAAATAAATTGGCATTAACCTTACAAGATGATTTTTTTTTAACTAACATTTGAAGACAGTCCATCTTCCAGAGCAAGGACGAGGCCTGCAGCGACAATCTGCCAGCATTACACAATTATGGAAAAAGGAGACAAAATGGCTGTTTGTCCTTGGAGTACTCAAACACATCATTTGACACTTCACTCTCCACAAATGTATGGTCTTGGTTATGTAACTGTATGCATTTGAACAATACGTGAGTTAGGAATGTGTGTGAATAATGTGTGTGAATAATGTGTGTGTTTTGTTGTTGTCCCAAACAGTCTGACAGAGACCCACCGCAGAGCCATCCGAGTGTTGCTGAGGATGCGCTATTTTGTGGCCAAGAGGAACTTTCAAGTGAGATTTTTTATGAAAATATAATGCTGATTCAATAATGGTAAAATATGTAAAATATATGTGCAAATTCAAGAGTTGAGAAGCCACAGCACTACCAGAGTATTGATAAGCTGTATATTTAGGGTTTTTTAATGCAGGCTTTGGTGGGACCAATTCTTTGTTTTGCAAGTCTCAAGCCTCAGCTCTTTGGTCTGGCATGTCCAAGTAATGTCCCAAGTCTGTTCAGCTCAAATCAAGATTCAGTTTATTGTTATTTCCATCCACACATAAAAAGTTCAAATCCTTTCGAGTCTTAGGTAATATCAAATGAATGAATACTGCTAGTATTTTGCACAAAATATTGATTTTTTTCAGTGGTCCTGGTCAAAAATAAAAATGTTCCATTTCCAGTTTGTTCCTGTGAAAGTAAACACTGGGGGAAAAAAAGGGCATCTAACTATTCCGAATCACTGCGCTTTAAGACCAAGTCGAGTCCCAAGTCGTAGTCTATCTTATCACATCAAGTCTAAAGTTATCAAAATAGGGACTCAAGACTAAATCGAGTCCAAGACCACACCTCTGTTTGGAGATAAAAGAAAAGAACAGAATGGGAACCTCGATTCAAATCAAGCATGCTTTTCTACTATTCAACTTGACCTGTACATAATGACAGGTCAAGTCGATGCCAGTTGGTGTGGAAAATAACAGTCTTTATCCCCTTTCCTTTCTCTAACATATTAACACAATGAAACCAGCAAGCCCGTAAGCCTTATGACGTGCGCGATGTGATCGAGCAGTACTCCCAGGGTCACCTCAACCTCATGGTGCGGATCAAGGAGCTGCAGAGACGGTACGACAGCCCCACACCACACACACACGTGGGATATGGTAATGAGGATGTCTGTAATGATGTGCTGATGTGTCTGCAGCCTGGACCAGTCTCTGGGCAAAATCTCACTGTTCCAGAGCAGCTCCGGTAAGAACTGCAGAGATATAAATGTCATAAATTGACTGCAGCAAAGTTGTACAGTTTTATACATATTTTACACATTTGTCTTTTCTTTTTAACTAGTTAACTTAATAAAGTGTAAGAAAAGCCACATACAACCATCTGACTCACTCTGAGCATTTCTGCTGTCAAATTGTACACTAGTCACTTTGCTTAAATTGTTTTTTTGTTTTGGTTCATTCATGGTTTATTCCTCCTGTCACAAGCAGATGGCGTGCTAAAGCTTAAACTGAGCAGACAGAAGTTCAGCTGATGCAAATGATTTAAGTTCTAAAACATGAACACTCAAGAGCATGTTTAAATCAAATATAGATCATATATAAATACAAATAGTGCATGATATTTCCATGTTTTTACTCCATCCATCCATCCATCTTCTTCCGCTTTATCCGGGGCCGGGTTGCGGGGGCAGCAGTCTAAGCAAGGACTCCCAGACACTTCCTCCAACTCCTCCGGGAGGATCCCGAGGCGTTCCCAGGCCAGCCGAGAGACATAGTCCCTCCAGCGTGTCCTGGGTCTTCCCCGGGCCTGCTCCCGGTGGGACATGCCCGAAACAGCTCCCTAGGAAGGCGCCCAGGAGGCATCCGGAACAGATGCCCGAGCCACCTCAGCTGGCCCCTCTCGATGTGGAGGAGCAGAAGCTCTACTCCGAGCTCCTCCCGTGTGACTGATCTCCTCACCCTATCTCTAAGGGAGCGCCCAGCCACCCTGCGGAGGAAACTCATTCGACCGCTTGTATCCGCGATCTTGTCCTTTCGGTCACTACCCAAAGCTCATGACCATAGGTGAGGGTAGGAACATAGACCGACCGGTAAATTGAGAGCTTTGTCTTTCGACTCAGCTCCTTCTTTACCACAACAGATCCGCCTGTCAATCTCACGCTCCATCCTTCCCTCACTCGTGAACAAGACCCCGAGATACTTGAACTCCTCCACTTGGGGCAAGGACTCCCCACCCACCCGAAGAGGGCAAGCCACCTTTTTCCGGTTGAGAACCATGGCCTCAGATTTGGAGGTGCTGATTCTCATCCCAGCTGCTTCACACTCGGCTGCAAACCGTCCTAGTGCCTGTTGTAGGTCCAGGTTTGATGGAGCCATCAGGAAAACATAATCTGCAAACAGCAGAGATGAGATCCTGTTGGACACCGGACACCCTCCGACCCCTGACTGCGCCTAGAAATTCTATCCAGAAAAACAATGAACAGAACCGGTAACAAAGGGCAGCCCTGGCGGAGTTGAACATGCACTGGGAACAGGTTTGACTTACTGCCGGCAATTCAAACACAGCTCCTGCTCCGGTCATACAGGGACCGGACAGCCCTGAGCAAAGGGCCCCGGACCCCGTACTCCCGCAGCACCCCCCAAAGGGCACCCCGTGGGACACGGTCGAAAGCCTTCTCCAGATCCACAAAGCACATGTGGACTGGTTGGGAGAACTCCCATGAACCCTCGAGCACCCGATGGAGCTGGTCCGGTGTTCCACGACCAGGATGAAAACCACTCTGCTCCTCCTGAATCCGAGGTTCGACTATCGGTTGGATTCTCCTCTCCAGTACCCTGGAATAGACCTTACCAGGGAGGCTGAGGAGTGTGATCCCTCTGTAAATGGTGTTGGTGGAGGCCCCGGACGGTTTGTCAGAATTTCTTTGGGGCCGACCGATAGTCCTCCTCTATGGCCTCCCCGAATTCCTCCCAGCCCCGGGTTTTTGCCTCTGTGACAGCACGAGCTGCGGCACGCCTGGCCTGCCGATACCCGTCAACGACCACAGGAGTCCCACAAGCCAAAGAGGCCAGATAGGCCTCCTTCTACCGCCTGATGGCATCCCTTACTTCCGGTGTCCACCACCGGGTTCGGGGGTTGCCGCCGCGACAGGCACCTGAGACCTTGCGACCACAGCTCCGAGCAGCCGCATTGACAATGGAGGTCGAGAACATGGTCCACTCGGACTCAATGTCCCCAGCCATTTGGAAGAAGCTCTCCCGGAGGTGTGAATTGACGACCCTGCTGACAGCGGGCTCCGCAAGACGTTCCCATCAGACCCTCACTATACGCTTGGGCCTGCCAAGTCTGTCCGGCTTCCTTCGCCGCCAGCGGATCCAACTCACCACCTGGTGGTGATCGGTTGACAGCTCCGCCCCTCTCTTTACCCGAGTGTCCAAGACACATGGCCGGAGGTCAGATGACACAACAACAAAGTCGATAATTGATCTCCGGCCTAGGGTGTCCCGGTGCCACGTGCACTGGTGGACACCCTAGTGCTTGAACATGGTGTTCGTTATGGACAGTCCGTGACTAGCACAGAAGTCCAATAACTGAACACCGCTCGGGTTTAGATCGGGGAGGCCGTTCTTCCCAATCACCCCTCCCCAGGTGTCACTGTCGTTGCCCACGTGGGCGTTGAAGCCCCCCAGTAGAACAACGGAGTCCCCGGTCGGTGCACTGTCCAGTACCGCTTGCAGGGACTCCAAGAAGGCTGTAGGGGCGCGTAGGGATGCGACCCTCTCGTTCACTGGGGTAAACTCCAACACATGGCGGCTGAGCTGTGGGGCAATAAGCAAACCCACACCAGCCCGCCGCCTCTCCCCGTCGGCAACATCAGAGAAGTGGAGCGTCCAGCCCCTCTCGAGAGGATGGGTTCCAGTGCCCAAACTGTACGTGGAGGTGAGGCTGACTATTTCTAGTCGGTACCGTTCAACCTCCCGCACAAGCTCAGGCTCTTTCCCCCCCAGCGAGGTGACGTTCCATGTCCCCAGAGTTAGTCTCTGTGTCCGGAGATCCGGTCGTCGAGGCCCCTGCCGTCGACTGCCGCCCAGATCCCTCTGCTGCCGGTGGTGGGTCCAAGGGAGGACGGCCCCATGTCACTCGTTCGGGCTGCACCGGCGACGTAACTGGCCTTGATAATCTTCTAATCATATGGGGCTTGTCAACCGATCTTTGCCTGACCCGTCACCCAGGACCTGTTTGCCTTGGGAGACCCTACATACAACATAGCTCCTGGGATCATTCGGGCGCTCAAACCCCTCCACCACGTTAAAATGTCGGTTCAAGGAGGGGCATGTTTTTACTAATAGTATTAATTCAAGTTTATTTGTACACTATGTGAATAATAGTTTGCCAATATTAGTGAAGGGCAGTGTACTATTTTCTCTGAAGCGAGACACGCACATCCAAAGTCTAAGTAGAGTGCAAGACAATGAAAGTAACACAATAGTAATAACAATATACTGTAGTCAAAGAATGAAGGCTTAACTCTTTGACTAGAGTGTACTATTATCCACAGAGGTAATAATGTGTGTTTGTGTTCAGAGCGGGCCAAGGACAAAGGCAGTAACTCCATTGGATCCAGACTGCACAGGATGGAAGAAAAGGTCAGACACTTGCAGTATTTGCATTTATTGATTATACAATTCACAGTACAGTGTGCCAAACTGCGTTGGTCAAATTACTTTGGAAAAGTACTCCTACAAAAATGTATCTGATTACTGCTCTTGATTACTGTATTTCAAAGTAATCAGATTACTGATTACTTTAGTAACTTGTGAAATATATAAATTATGAAGAGTTGGAGACTTTTCATCTTATTAAACTTGCATTTATTGAATAAAAAAGCTTGTTATAACTTACAAAGTAGTGTAGTTCACTTTTCTGTCCTGTTTATTATTCACGCTTTTATGTTTATTATATTTGTGGTCCAATTTTTGTGCTTCACATCTGAACTCGCTGTTTCGGTTTTGCTTCATTGATTGGCATTATTTGAATCGCTGCTATCAGCTGTGCACATTGAGTGATAAATATATATATATATTTATTTGTGATTTGCAAAGATGAGATCATGAGTTCAGATAAGGCAGGGATACAGATAAGCAACAAACATGCACCCTCCTTCCAAAGTAAGCAGACAAACAGAAAACAAACAAACGCAGTATATACAAATAACACTAAACAAGAGGACAAGTAATAATTAAATAATAATTAATATATATATATATATATATATATATATATGTATATATATATAAATATAAATATATATATGTATATAGGTTGTAGGAAATAATTACGCTTTGTTATTTCCTGGCGGGTTCACGCATCGGGGAAGAGACAACCGGAGACGTCCAAGTTTAGGTTTACAAAATGTATTCGCCCTAATGCAAAGTTTCTAAGAAATGTGCTTACAGATCGATCTGGGTTCCTGTTCCTTTTACCTGTACAACACACAACTCATGTGCTTTGCGTACAGAGGAACAAGAGACAAAGGAAATTCGACTACACAACAGTTTTATAGCACAGAGGGGGTTGTTCCTCCTCCTTAGTGTGGGGGTCCAGTCCGCTGCGGGCTTAGTCTGGTCACGATCCTGGTCTCGGTCCTCCGCCCTTATATGGAGTTCCTATCTCTCTTTTGTTATCTCTGCTCCCAAGACCTGTGGAGGTGAGAACCTGCAGACACAGAAATACAAAAACAGCTGGCCCTTTTGCCCTGTGCTAAACAAACATCAGCTTAACATATATAAACTATAAACTAACTTTATTATGCGTTATCCTTCAAGGTATAGATATAGGTATAGATATAGATATAGGTATAATTATATATTTAGAAAATAAATAAAAATGCATCATTCACACACACACACACACACACACACACAAACACACACTTGCCGCCTCGTTGGGCTCTAGATCTAAAAAATAAGTTTACATAAATACTGTAATTACCACTGCTGTTGCACTGAGGAAGACACATTTCTGATTGCGTTCTATCCTGTAGTGAGCTCTGTGTGATAGAAACAGAATGAGTTCAGAGGTGAAGCACACCAGAGAAGACAGATCCACGCTGGGCTGCAAGAACAGGCTAAAGTGTGGACCGTATAGCTAACTATATTCCGATTACTCATTTTTTATTATAATGCTTTAGATTACTACTTTACGAGAAATTTAATCAGATTACAGTAATTTAGTAACGTTGGTGCCAAATATATATCATATTTTATTTAATTTGGAATTAATTCCTTTCTGCAAAAATTTTTTTTAAAAGTCAGTCATTTTCCCACTGAAAGTTTCTTCCCCTTTTCAACTCTACACTGCTTCAACCCTAAACCACTTAGGTTTAAAAAAAACACCACACGGGACCTGGATTCCACAATCGACATAGTGGTTAGCGCTCTTGCTTCACAGCTTGAAGGTCCTGGGATTGATTCCTGGGTTGTGTGGGTCCCTTCTGTGTGGAGTTTGCGTGTTCTCCCTGTGTCTGTGTCGGTTTCCTTTCTACTACTAAAAACATGTACAATAGTATGCTGGTGTATAAAAGAGAGTGTGTTGTGGGAGTGAGACCACGGATGGAAAATTGCCCATGGCTACAATCTGGTGGGTTTACAGCACTGACCAGACCAAATAAATGAACAACCAAGGGCGGTAAAGGAAAACAATTATTTCTGTAAATAGATTCCCTGCATCTACAACAACAAAAAAAGTCTCCAATTGGATTCAACTACTGGATAATTGCAGGTGATGATCTTTCAGCTGCAACACGGTATATAGTGGCTTCTTATTTCTGAAACAACCATGTGGAAAGACAAATCCCGTGGTCATGATGATGAAAAGATGTCAGTGTGTCTGAGAAGGTTCAAATCATTGGCATCAAGCAGAGAAAACATCTAAGGAGAAGCAGAAACTAATCTATTACCGATCTGAACCCCAGTGAGAGTGTTTGAGACGAGCTGGAGAAGGCTTTGTGCAGCGGTCACTCTCTCCCATCATCAATACAAGATCTATATGTGAAAAACAATGCAACACTGGACGGAAATAAATCTTTTAATGTTGCAGAAGCTTATTGAAACTATGCCACAGCGAATGTGTGCTATAATCAAAGCGCATGGCGGTCCAACGAGATATTAGCACATGTGCCCCCTTTTTTCTGTGGCGACTTATTTTTTTGGGACAGGCATTGTATTTCATTTCGGGGATGGATGGAATTTCAAGTAGCGCATTTTAACCGAAAGAACTTTAAGCGAGATTGGATGTGCTGCTTCTTGGTAGTCTTGTGAGCAGAGACAGTCCAGATGAATGATGGATGAGCGCGGCCTGGTCCTAAATGAGCTGGCACAGTAAAACCCTGCTCTGAGCTCACGGACTCCACTGCCTCTTCATCACCTAAAGATGAAGATAACGCTACGTCGACGCCAAGCTAGTTCAGGCTCTTTTCTGAATGGCTTTCGACAGCTTTCAATTTTTGAACAGAATCATTAAAAACAGATGTCGACAGTCAACTGACAATCATGCTTTTATGAATGAGCAGTCCCGCCCACTTCGAAGTCCATTGTCTTTTCAAAAATGTGTACAAATAGTAAGAGTTTAAAGCAGGGATGGCCAAACTTTTTTCACCGAGGGCCGCATTATGAAACATACGGAGCAGAGGGCCACAGACAACCCGACAATGAAGTAAATAATTTGAAACGTTGCATTTGACATAGTTTCGATGGGCCTCCACACCTTTAATAAGACTTGGAACATTAATATTAGGTTGGTATAACATCAAAATGCTTGAATTTTTCCAATTTTATAGTAAGAAGGACTACTTTTGCTGTTTGGACCAACTTAGAAGGAAGCCGGAGGGCCAACAAAAATGGGTCTGAGGGCTGCATTTGGCCCCCGGGCCGTAGTTTGGACATGTTTGGTTTAAAGACATGACGAAGGTTAACCAGCTATATGTTCACTAACATCCGTAACACTGTTTTCAGTCCATAAATGTTAAAATAACTTTCAGTTTATAGAATTTCAGAAGCAGTTTTTGAATACAATTCTAGATCTTGTAATGTTTAATTTCCATATAGCTCACACAGAGCTTTCAAACTTTTAATGTGATATTTTGTAAACTCTATGGAAAAATTAATGGACAATTCTTGGGCTGTAATGCTTTAGCTGTTTAGTCGATTAATTGGTTGAATGTACTTCAGGATATTTAGATTTTGACACGCAGGAGCAAACAGAGTGATACAAATAATTTAATTTATATTTATTTGGTTGGGACAGTGCCTGAAACACATGAAACACATGATGTAAACACACATTTTCACTCACAACACACTCTCATGCATACACATGTTTTTTTAGTGGTAGCCTATGCAGACAGGGGGAGAACATGCAAACTTCACACACAAACTCCACCACCCAGGAATCGATCCCAGACACCTCTCGTAAATGGGGAGGCGGTCACTGTCGAGCTCCATTACGATCTTTTCCTTAAAAATGACTCGAGCCAATACTTTATTATTGCTGACCGCGAATACTTTCCACTTTGTTGATGTTTTGTGTTTCTCGTGCACGGTCCTAAATTGTTATCCTAAACGTTATTTTGCATTTCCTCTTCAGATGTCCCACATGGAGCAGACCCTGGGCCAGATCTGTGACTCCCTGCGTGGGCTGCTGGATCAGAGGGACACACCAGGGACCAAAGCAGGGCCCAGTCTCCCCAGTCAGGACAGTCTGCCCTCATACGATCAGCTGTCGGGCCCCACAGCGCCCCCTGAATGCTGGCTGGGAGGAAGTGTTCATAGGCAATAGAATGATGTATAGAGCTGTGACAAAGCCCTGTGATGACCTGCCAATCTGGAGAGACCCTAAAGTCATTAAAAGACACATATTATGCCAAATCGACTTTGTTTAGCTTTTAACCATGTCATAGCCTTGTCCCTCATCAAAAACATATTTGGAGTGCAAGATGGTTTCATTAATCCTGTTTAAGGGTTCCTCTTGCGTTTGAGCCTTAGAAACCTTCTGTTTCAGTTTTCCCCCTCTAGAGCCTCTGCCATGATGACATGCTAACACACAACTAAACGCCTGACTGTGAGAACGTAATGTGTGGTTTTCAAACAGGAAGTTTAAGTTTTAGGGCCACTAATGCCTAATATGTGTCTTTTTTAGGAATTGTTTTTCCTGAATTGGTTTTTGTTACGTTCAAAGAAAACTGCATTAAAACAGGTATGGGGAATTTTACGCACAGTACTTTAACGGTCCTATTCCATTTGATAGAATTATCACAATTCATAATAGAAATAAAGAATAGAAAGATATCATTTCTGATCAAATGTTGATGTTTTGAAGATAAATAAATCATTTTGTGTCCTATGATCATAAGTATTCTTTATTATTCTTAAAGGAGCATAATGTAACTTTTTCTGATGTATGGTAGAAGTTATCACTTTGCCTGTAGTGTTTAACCTAAATGTCTCTATGAAGAGGCCAATTTACTGGTCAGATCTGTGAAGAGGCAAGCCTTCTTACTGAGAGAATGCATTTTAAAGGTATTTTTAAGCAATTAAAATATGTGCTATTGCAAAATAAACTGTTTGATTCCGTAATTAGAACATTCCAGACCAAATAATAATATCTCCATAGAGACAATCAGCGGAAGGAAAAGTTACAGTACTTATTGCACCTTTAAGGCATGTCTGGATGGTAGTGCTCTTATGTATTTAGACTACTAACATGATGTGTTCATCTGGTCATCTAGTTGAAAAATACACATGAACGCTCACACAAGTTGGGAAAAGAACTGCAGCATTTACCTCCTACTGTAATTGTACATCTTATGTAGTCGTTCGTCTTCAAAGATGTGTTTTACGCTAATCTGTTAAAAAAAAGAAGAAAAGAGAGAGAGAGAGAGCAAAGAGCCTTGATCTTGATCTTGAAGCCACTATGGCGACACCTTTATTTTGTAAAATGAATATTTAAACTGTCAGAAAAATGTATTCCGTTTGTATGAATCGTCCGTGCATTTTGGATGTCACTTATTGATGACAGACAGCGGTTTCCACTTGAGAACTCAGCTCTACGTGTATTTTAGTCATTTTCTTTTCAACTTTTTTTCCCTAAACTGCAACTTGACTGATGTAAAACTATGATCAGTATTTGGCACAGGTTCTAGACAGAAATGTCATATGCTCTTTAAAGGATACATGTGCAATGTGCAACAGTGATTGTAGCTGACGCTAATTTGTCAGGATTTGTTTCTAAAACTTTAATAATGAATAACTATAATACTTCAAATTCATTAGAGTGACTCACCAAATTTTTTCAAACGTCATTGTAATTGTTTCATTATTTTATGGATTTTATTTAAGTAGATATTTACCTGTGTACATAGTCATCTCTCGGTAAAAGAGAAACGTCAGCCACGAACTAAGCTACCTAACTACCACGGTGGTATATTGGCAACACGTTAAATATTCTTTGTGTGTGTATTATTTTGTAATATTTTGTAATGTATTAGAGCTGAGGGATTTCTTTCTGTCTTTTTAGTTTTCACGGTGTAAAAAGGTGTTGAACGGTGTCCTGGTCTGAGGCGAGTGCGAATAAATCCAGACACAATCATCAGTATGAAGCGAGATTTCCTTTTTAGTTCAAGTAAAAACCATGGTAGTTACAGCGTTTCTTCATCAATATCTTACACCGAGTTGTATTTGGATTGTTTCATGTATTTTTGAGAAATCCTGTGTTTTCCCTTTTGGGTGTTCTGAAAATATCCCCTCCACTTCTGTGTGATTCCTGAATGATTCAAACGTGCACAGTGGAGGCAAAAGTGAAGTGGAACACAATGTGATTTCAATTGAGAAAATGGAATTAGCCTTAGAATATCATAACATATGAAAAGTCAAAAGAGATTTGGTAAATGAAAACCACTTAAACCCATCTGAGTGATATCAAAGCCTTTAAACACATTTATTTTACTGGATAAGTACTTCCAGAAATGCTGACCCATATTAGGTCAGCATTTCTGTTGACATTCACTGTGTCTACTGATTTATTACATATTTCACACGATTATGAAAATGATTATGGTTATTATTATTATTATTATTATTATTATTATTATTATTATTATTATTATTATTATTATTATTATTATTATTATATTACTCGTAGCTGATATCTGTTAATCACTAGAACTGCATTTTTCCTCCAGTGGCCGCTCCATTCCGGAATTTTGAACATTCTGATGTCATTGTATTTCAAAGGGTCAAGGGTGATGTTACTGCCTGAGTCATCCTTGACGACTTGCCAGGTCCGTCATGCTGACTACGCCTCCTGTTGCCCGATGGTCTCCGGAGTAACGTGTCCCAAGTGTGGGATAAGAGGAAGGCTCCGCCGTCGCGATTGATGCGATTGACGCCTCTGGATCCAGCGTTTGATGAATTCAGTACCCATTTAAAAAGCTGTAGTCACTGAACTGCTGAACGTAACAAGAACCTGCTACAAACTAATTTTTACTGACTCAGGATAGATTCTTTTGCGACAGTAAAATGCAAGGTTGCAGAGAATTAGACCTGCAAATCAATGCCCCTGGGTCTATTATTAAAGGAGGCATGTTAAGCTTTTTTCAGGTACTTAATCTTGAACTATAACATAATTACATCATTATTTTCCATTTTGTTCCTTGTAAAGTACAATATTGTTCTAAAACGGCCAATAAAAGCAGGTTAATTTTTTGTCCCGCACAAAACTGCAGAACTCTTCATTGTGACATTTCACTCATTTCACCATAACAACTCACTCTTGTCTTGATTCGTTTTATAGTCATAACTAAGTACAGGGATGTGGGTGGGGGTAGGAGGTAGATGAAAAGAGGACTGGAGCCTCAGTTGCAGGACAATACAGGATTAACTCAAACATGAATGAATTAATAAAAATAAAACTTTGTGTAAACTAAAGATGAGGAAACACTGTAACAAGGTTGAAATCTCAATAATGTTGATTTTGCATATTATGTGTCCTTTCAGGGTTTATTTATTCATTTTTCTCTCTCTTTTGCTGTTTAAAAGTGCTGAATTGGAATAATAATGTAGTTTATTATAGCCTCCTTCATAACGTAGATGTTGAAATATCTAAACTAAACTGAATAAGAGGTATTGAACTTTTGTTATTTTTTGCAGACATTGTTCCACGTTGTAAAATTAAACATTTTCATTGACGCTCTGATTTTTTTGAATCTATATTACTGTATATACCATAATTTTTGGCTATAGAGGGCTCTTGAATATAAGCCGCACCAACAAAATTTACAAAGAAATTGTACATACACAGGCCGCATCTGTCAATAAGCCACAGATGCCCACGTTGTAACATAAGATAGTTACACATAAAGATTGCCCACAGTAGTGAATTCTCATTTCGGTGCAGGGCGGGTTATAAAATGTAGACCGCTGTTTCATATGTCCGCATGTCCAAATTCAGTTCCTCATTAGACTCATTTCTCAGTGAATATGAGTTGGATTGTTATAAAACACACAGCATTTTGAAGCTAAACAAACAGAAAACTCATCACTGCTGTCCCTACTGTCCCTCTGTCCTTGATTACTCTGTGTCTGTGTCTTCACATCTGGTTCGATCTGCTCCTGAGTTTGTGCAAGGCGAGTGAAACGTTGTAACATGAGATATTTACACAGAAAGACGGTCCACAGTAGTGATGCACACGTTGTCTTTCGACCCGCTGTTCAGGTCTGGCCAAGAAAGTCTCATTTCAAAGCGGCAGGTTCTGAACTGCAGACCGCATGTCATATATTTAGGAATATAATATGCATATATTTCACAATATGGTTTTCAATCAGTGAATATATGTAGTTAATGATGTATCATGGACTGAGGTTCAGGAGCAGGTCCACCCCTCAACCTCTACATGCACCAGCGAGCCACGCCTCCTAACTACGCCCCTTTTACCAAGAAGCCTATTTCTACATGCATATTCCAGCATCACCATTTGTCTCTACACTTTGCACCTAAAAACAGTTTATTGTCTGCGCCACTCTAACTCAATAGCTGACTCTCTCTCGCACTCCGATTTTCAGAAATTCAGACGCTTGGCACCAAACTCCTACATCTATCCCATCCCAGTTCCTCCATTTTCAGCGACAGTCTTCGCCTAGGCCATCTCGCACTCTTCAACCTCATCACGGGAAGCCATCCTCAACGCTCTCTCTCCCTGCTCCCTGTCGACTGGCTGGAACCGTTTCAAAGACTTCCTCCACGTCTATCGGCTGCCTCTCCGTTCTTCCGACATCTCCACCATCTGCAGCTTCATATCCTTTTTTCACTACTCCAGGGGAATCCGTGTCTCCTCCATCCAATCTTATCTCGCCGGAGTCGATTTCTTTTACAACCTCGCTTTCGGTAGCGACTCCCCGTCGTTATCCCACAACCATGTTCCAATGCTGCCTAAATGATTGAAGAAGTCTGAACCTCGTTCCCATCTAATTCTTTCGGGGTCCCAAATCGGCTGGGATGACAATCTGAGACGGAGCCCCCATCCTGAGTCTCTGCACCCAGCCTCATCTCTCTGCCATCCTCTTCACCATTTATTGTCAAAATAAATTATATTTTGGATATCTTGTTGTGGTGTGGTCCTTTACTAGTGAAATGTCATTAATGATGTATCACTGACTGAGGTTCAGGAGCAGGTCCACGCCTCAACCTCTAAACGCACCAGCTAGCCACGCCTCCTATCTACGGCCCTTTTACCCAGCAGCCTATTTCTACGTGCCTATTCCAGCATCACTGTTTGTCTCTGCACTCTCAAACCCCAGAGACCCCCAGAGTCTCTGCACCTAGCCTCATCGCTCTCCCATCCTCTACACCATTTATTATCATAATAAATAATATTTTGAGTAAAACTGTCCTTTTCCTCAAATAAAGTACATGACGTTTATAAATGATCATCGGTTTAATTATACTCTGAATACACAATTGCCAATGTTATTACGACAAGCAAAAATGAAATGTACCTATTTTATGATTTCAATTGTGTAACATATTGTGGGCCTAATAATCAAACCTTATATTGAACATGAACTTTTAAATGACACTTATTATGCATTATTTGGAGCTGATTTGATGGCAGACAGGAATCCTGGGGATCTAAGGGTGTGCAGAAAAACAAATATGCAAATTTAAAAACAAAACTTAAGAAAAGAGCAAAAAGGGTTGAAGAGTCTTCTCACTGGTGCACTGAAGGGGAGGAAAGCCCAGGCTTACAAGCAAAGTACGGCCGCAGATAATGAGTAGATGGGATGCAGGAGTGCCCAGCCAACCAGAAATGGAGTAGACACGAGCATTTGTAGGGTTGTAGGTCAAAATCCTGAGACCAATGACAAAAAAAATGCACATGGACTGGCTTTGAGGCTGGGTGAGATTACATTAGTCTAATACTAAAATTTGGTAAAATAATAATAGTATAATAAATTACCAATGTTTCTGTCAAATGTAAAACAAAAGTAATGTTTTTCTTTTTAATAATGACAGGGGATTGAAAGGTAATATGAGCGTTAAATCAGTTTAGAGAGAGATCTTTTTCTGGAGAAAATATATTTAATGATCAGAATTTATATATATATTATTATATATATATATATATAATAGAGGAGAGAGAGAGAGAGAGAGAGAGAGAGAGAGAGAGAGAGAAAGAGAGAGAGAGAGAGTACTGGAAAAGTATATGGGAAAAAGAGCAGGCAACACATTACAGCGATGCACAGTGCTGATGGACAGGAGCGGACCACAGCAGCCTCCCTGAACAGAACCCAGTTACCATCAGTGGCAGACATCCAAGAAAGAGTCTCAGGTATGAAAAACGAAAAACTGGAAGCACCGGGCCCTGACATGATTCACGCATACTGGCTGAAGAAACTCACAACACTCCATGAGCGCTTGGCAGCACAAATGAACCAGTTGCTAAGGGAGGGGACTCACCCTGAATGCAAAAAGGGCTTACGATCCTGATCCTGAAGGATCCTCCCAAGAACTCCCATCCAACTATCCGCCAATAACTCTCCACAAACATGGAAGCTCATGTCAGGCATCATTGCGACTGAGATCAAACATTAGCAAAGCACAGAAGGGAATCGGCAAAGTACATAGTAATGCCTATTTCTATTTTTATTTTATACTATAGTAATTTTAAATTGTTTCTTAATGCATGCCTTTTGATTGAATATATGTTGTTTTATTATTGCTCAGTGTTTTATGTTGCACCTTAATGCCGAGATAAGTTCCTATGTTTGTGAATTTTGTTCTCTCTCTTGTTCAAGACTGCAGAACCCGACACACCAATCTGTGTACTGCCTGGACTCAAGGCCACGTGGATCACTTAATTCTTGGAGATGTACAACATCAATAGGACTCTAAGAGCATTCATAGCAAATTCGATGTGGCTGTGGAAAACCACCCTTGAGACCAACGTAAACCAGTTGCACAAGTGTCCATCAAATATGGAATATATCAAGGAGACGTCCTGTCCCCACTGCTGTTCTGCATAGGTCTGAACCCTCTCAGCCATATAATCAACAATACTGGCTATGGATACCGACTCAGAAATGGGACCACAATCAATCACCTCCTCTACATGGATGACATCAAACTGTACGCTAAGAGCGAGCGAGACATCAACTTTCTGATTCACACAACCAGGATCTACAGCGCTGACATTGGGATGTCATTCGGGCTTGAAGTGTAGTCGGATGGTGACAAAGAGAGGGAAGGTAGTCCACACGTAAGGAACAATAGTAGAAACTGAGGATGGCTACAAGTACCTTGGAATACCACAGGCAAATGGCAACCTCGAAGAGGTAACAAGGAAAGCGGCAGCAGCCAAATACCTACAACGAGTAAGGCAAGTCCTAAGAAGCCAGCTGCAATGGCAAGAACAAGTCCCGGGCAATAAACAGCTATGCCCTGCCAGTGATTAGATACCCTGCAGGAATAATAAGGTGGGCAAAGGAAGATATACAGCCACAGATGTTAAGACGTGAAAGCTGCTCACCATGCATTGAGGGTTCCAAAATCCAGCACCCTGAGACTGTACACTAACCGAAGGAAGGAGGCCGTGGACTAGTAAGCGTGAGAGCAAGAAATCAAGAAATCCTACCAATGGCTAGAGAGGGCTGGTCTGAAGGACAGCACTGAGGCACTCATCATGGCTGCTCAGGAACAGGCCCTGAGCACCAGAGCAATAGAGGCCCAGATTTACCACACCAGACAAGACCCAAGGTGTAGGTTGTGCAAAGGGGCCCCCGAGACAATCCAGCACATAACTGCAGGTTGCAAGATGCTGGCAGGGAGAACATAAATGGAACGCCATTACCAAGTGGCTGGCATAGTGTACAAGAACAGCTGTTCCGCACAGTATGGCCTGGAAACCCCAAGGTCAAAGAGGGAAACACCCCCAAAGGTGGTAGAGAATGACCGAGCCAAGATCCTGTGGGACTTCCAGATACAGACTGAAAGAATGGTAATGGCAAACCAACCAGGTGTGGTGGTGTATAAACAGCAGAGGAGAGCCGTTGTGGTTGATGTGTGTGTGTGTGTGTGGGTGTGTTACAGAAAACACATTAAAATTAGCTGCAATTTACAGCACTCTTTCGTGTACTTACATGTTTTCCTCCGCTGTCGAGAGGCGCTGTGTTGCTCTGCCTGTTTTAAAAGCATCTGACTAGCGCTGCGCAGTACATTATGGGATATACAAGGCCGCGAAGTGTGCTTTTTCACGGCCTTCATTCACGGCCAATCTCCATGGAAATGCAGGCCACATTTGTCGGACGCATTTGTGGTCTGTATGAAATGGGGCATTGACGCAACCGGCCATCAAATGTAGCCTTCGGAGCATGCATACCCGGAATCGAGACACAGCAGAGTATTTACTTGAGAAGTTCACATTTTCGCACTTGATTCTTTCAGCTTTTGGGACTGGTGATCTTGACGGCATCACAGGAAATAAAGCTGATGTGGGCACAAATAAAACAAAACAATGTCCTCGTCCAAAATATGCACCTTTGTGAAAAAAAAGGAATCACCCATTCATTATTGTGCTTGAATGTTGTTTATACTTGATAGTTTTACTATCCAAATATAATATACATTGCATTGTTTTATAGGCGCAGTGTTGTATGCAATGGTCCAACCGTTTGTAGTTCCTATTTCATCTGGTGTGTTCAGTTTTCTAAAATCAAAGGAATACAATGTTGTATTTGGTCAGGAAATTAAGATAACAGTAATTCAAAAATATATTAAAAAAGCATTGCTGCTCTTGTGGTGTGACCATTGCCTTTCATGATAAATAAATGGTGAAACAGACATAAAGCTGTTTCATTCCGTTGCTCTGTTTCTGTATTATCAGTATTGCGTATGAATACATTTTCAAATTAGGCTTTTCATCCCAGCAAAGTCCAGGCCAGTGTCTACAATGAATAGCCTAATAAGCTTTATGGCAAAATATAGGCCTTAATGATGAGTATTATTAGGTTAGTATTAATAATATTATTATTCAAATAGAGGGGGGGTACATTTGGATGCACTTTTCGGATAGAAACATAAAGGTCTGTTTAAAATGTTCCAGTGAAAAAACTGCTGCATTTGTCTTTTAATTGGAAATTGGTCACTAACAATAACTCAGGAAATGGAAGCAAGTTTTGGTCTACACATCTGCTAAAAGAAATGAAATATGTGCAGCAAGAGAATTGTTACAAATAAATGCATTTGATAATTCACATCATGTATTGCCTCGCTGTTTTCGGCTGATATATCGGCTTGGTCGCTTGGTTCTGCCCTCTCCGCGAGCTCTGCTCTTTGTGCCCACGTAGGAGCGGGCGGGAAGTGCATTGTGGGAAATATATTGAGCCGAGCACGGACAAGTCTCATCTGGGGATTTCCAGCAAACTTACTGAGAAGCAAACTTTGAATTGGAACAGTACTTGAGACGTGGAGGATGACGTTTCACTCAAGTCCACGTTTCACAAGTCCTGCACAAGTGGACTGGGGAACGGGCCTTCCACTGTAACTGCTGATAGAGGCATGCAGTTGCAATGAAGCAATTTGAAAGCAGAAATTCAAAAAACGTTGTCCATGACTTATGCATTTGAAAACAGCACAGAAGATCTCGGAGCTCTACCTATGATGACACAAATATGACAAAAAAATAAAAAAATCCAAAGCTCAAAAAAGTTCCATTTCAATATGTGTCCTTTAAAAACATGATCACCTGTGCATGAAAAGATAAGAGAACATTTATTTGTCCTACAATGGTGAATTGCTGTGTTGACACAGGAAATTATGAGAACAGCAGAAGTTTTACCTTAACAGACCAACCACTGCTGTTGTACAGGCTTTTTCTGAGTAAAGCATGTATTCCATCAAGTGTTTTGTACAAAATCCTGAGACCAATGACAAAAACTGGCTCATTAGTGGTACCGTGTATTTTTCTTTGTTTGTGTTTAGTCTTTAGGGGCCACACTTTTGCTTGCACTTCAAATACCACATTAACATAAACATAAATATGCCCCATTTTATCCATAAAGAAAGCAATAAAATGAAGTAAAGTCTTCCAAAATGGCATATTTTTACACCTCGATAGAGTGAAAAAATAATAATAATAATAATAATGGCCTCAGGCAAAAAAAATTCAATACAAAATTGTCACTGTTAAACCCCATCCTGTTTTGTGTATTTTTGTGTAAGTATTTAGGCAATAAATACTTTTCTTTGGTCTGTAACTGACATAAAAATCAATAGATAAATAAATATAACATGCCTTTTTAACTAGCTAAAATAAACTAGTATATCCCTTATGCCTTGTTAAGGGAAATTTGTGTATCTGAAGATACACATTTATCATGTTAACTTTGGCTGTGGGGGTCCGATTGGCATGAAAATTCTCACAAATGTGTGTTTTTACATGATTTTAGAACATTTTCAATGACATTCTAATCGGACCAATTTTCTGGTAGCCTCTTTGAGTCTGAATCGTTAGAATGAAAAACAAACAGTAATTCTCCATAACAACATGCTGGATTATATTCAGTACGGTTTGGAGTCAGAATGAAAATAAATCTTATTTGTGAAAAGTTGTGATCTGAGGTGGCCTGTCTGAGCGGTGAGTGTTGTAAATGTGTCCATTTTGATGCTTCGTTTCTTTCGTTCACTTTAGTTAGCGCTGAGCACATGACATGCTCCCACAACATTGTAAACGTTGCCTCTGTTCTCTTATTGGCTTATGTAAAGTGTTTATGGCTGGGTCCGTGTTTACTCGACTCACATTGACATGTAAATAAGTTGTGAAAGGAGGCGTTAATGGTTGAAATTTACGCGTATTAATTTCAGCGACGCACACGCACATTAATTAGGCTTACCACAGGCTCGTAAAGTCATAGTTTAAGTCTATCAAAAAGACTGTTGTGCAAACAAACTTTCAGCCTTTAAAATGCACAGTTAAGAGGCAGAATAACAGTAAATTAACCCAATTTTAGAGTAGAGCCTCACACACTTTTTATAATCAGCTGCCTTTAAACGATTTATTTTACAATGCTAAATATATTGGAAGATTTTAGCTATTGGCGCCTCCAACTTATGGTGGGCACCTTATATATCGGCCTCGTATCGGCGCCTCAAAATCCATATCGTTCGGGCACTAATAAAGATGTTAAGAGGGATGAAAATAAAATTATGACTTGTACACTGTAAATACAAATACGAACCTTAGGTGATAAAATCAAGGAACCCTTACTTAATATTTCTCAAACTGGTCAAGACGTTCGTTAAACATTAGTAACTTTTACTTTTGAACAGAAAATGTACAAGAATGTTCAGCTTGCTTTGGGAAAGTTGATTTACCTTTACTCTTAATGGTTTAGTTACCCTAAATAGTACAATGTCTGTAAGCTTTACTTCAGAATTGTTATTAAAATAAATCTTCACTAACATCTTTCCACTTAATTTGGCTCATAATATCTGTGTAACCTTCATTTTGAACACAGACATGCTCAGTTGTGTTGGCGCCTAAAGTCACTTCCTGAAATAAGTGCAGTTTGAATGATGCAGCCTCTTCCAAAAGTCATCT
The DNA here is from genome assembly GCA_015082035.1 of Chaenogobius annularis. Lineage (NCBI taxonomy): Eukaryota > Metazoa > Chordata > Actinopteri > Gobiiformes > Gobiidae > Chaenogobius > Chaenogobius annularis. The sequence continues at coordinate 269,212 of BJKM01000255.1, forward strand.
GGTAAGTGTTCGTGGCCCCCTATGTGACCCAACGATTTGTTTCTTTTGAGGTGCTGTGGTGGGGAGCGTTTCGCTGACCACTAGGGCCCAGTGTGCACCGTATAAAAGACCGACTTTGGCTGCCGCCGCTCTCTCCCAGATCCAGCCTCGAGCCACGCTGTGCGCCGCCACCTGCATCTTTTGTTCTGTAATGCATCTCACTCAGACTCATACATGCACACACACCGATGGTTTTCTTATTCGGACATTCATTCGCACTTACACACACCTACAGCACTAATTCATCTACACTGATACTAGTAATATTATGCACTCAACATTTACATACACAAAAGGCTGTCGGACTGACTCACATTTCGCACCCACGCGCGCACACGTACTACACCACAGTTCCATTTAGACTGACAACAATAACATAACTTGATCGTTGTTTAAATAAATGCCCAGCAAAGGGTTACAACTTCCCACGGTTTGTCTACCCCTTCTTTTGTTGTGGTCTAAGAGCCGGGCCGTAACATAAGTAAATTATATATTTACTTACATTTTTGAATTGCACAAACATTTTGAAGAATGTGTGTTTGAATGTTTAAGACATTGAGACATAAAATTGTATTCAATTATTCATGATAAACCTTTTGTTTATTTTTCTTTTTTACACATTTAGCAGTATGACCAGGCAAGAATTATACTGCATAATTTTACCTTTTGTGTGTAGATTTTGCTACGGTATTGAAGTCAGTACTGAACTCAGACCAACATCTCTCACACAGGTAAGCTTACATTTTAGACTAACTATGTTTGTTAGTCAGGAATAGAAATGACACTAAACATGGTGAGTCATGTTTCGGATGCCTGTGGTATCACATTTTAGCCAATATTTGGCTAAACTGTTCATAGTTTTGTTTTACCGGTCAATCTACGTTCCTACCCTCACCTATGGTCATGAGCTTTGGGGAGTGACCGAAAGGACAAGATCGCGGATACAAGCTGTCGAAATGAGTTTCCTCCGCAGGGTGGCTGGGCGCTCCCTTAGAGATAAGTTGAGGAGTAGCTCAGAGTAGAGCCGCTGCTCCTCCGGTTTAGGTGGCTCGGGCCTCTGTTCTGGATCCCTCCAGGACGCCTCCCCTGGTGAGGTGTTCCAGGCGTGTCCCCCCGGGAAGAGGTCCCGAGGAAGACCCAGGACACGCTGGAGGGACTGTCTCTCAGCTGGCCTGGGAACACCTCGGGAGGAGTTGGAGGAAGTGTCTGGGGTGTGGGAAGTTTAGGAGTGCTTGGACTGCTGCCCCTGCGACCCTGAATAAGTGGAAGAAGATGGATGGATAGCATTAAACATTGTCCTTATGTCATTCGTAACAGAGTTATAACAGAGTTTTGGTTTATTTGCGTTGTAATTGTGTTCAGGAGAAGATCACTGTGGTCTGAAGACCCCTGGACCTCCCGCCTCTCACCTGCTGCTGCTGCTGCTGCTGTGTGGACATGACTTCTGATGAAGACTCTCCACAGGCGCATGGAGGGAGTCTAAAAACACCTCTGGACACTAGACTGGACTCACACAGTAACGACCTGCTCTTAAACACAAGCTCCAGCTCAGTCTGAGCTCAGAGCAACTTCACTTTTCAGAGTTTTCTAAGTCTGATCGTTTGTTTATTGAACAGTTAGACTAACTGGTGACTTACATAAATAAATATCTTTATGCAAGTAACATTGTTTTTTTCATTATTGTAGTATAAGTACAATTTAACTTATTGTACTATAAGTTAAAATGCTTATAAATAGTAATAATTTAAAGAAATGAGAGCGTAGTGACGACATGTAACCTACAAGTACGGGAGAATAGTAAAATGTACGAGTAATGAGGTATACATTTACTCAATAGGCAATAAGTTTATAATAAGTAAGTGTTTCTTTAGTAACCTTTACATGTCAAATCTAACAGTATATGTACTCAGATAATATCTCAGAAGCAGAAACTGGATCTATGGTTGCTCAGTTTAAACACAAAACATCAACAGTGATGGGTTTCATAGCTAAACCTCTAAGTCATATTTACAACCAGTTCTTTATTTCTGGACTTCTCCCGACTGGAACGAAAATCTCAAAAGTAATCCTGGTATTTAAATCAGGTGATACTGTCAAACAGATGATCGACCAATTTCCTTAATTTCACAATTTGCAAACATTTTAGAAAAACTCTTTGTTTGTTGATTAGTTTCATTCACAGAAAACAATGATTTGTTAAACGAGTGTCAGTTTGGTTTCAGGAAAAATTTGCAACAGACCACATCACCGCAGCAACTGGCCACCGGTAATGAAACAAATGACAAGGAATAAAGGGGGTGTTAAATCTGATTGCTTCCTACTTGGCAATTTGTACAGTTTGCTGGCAACACCTCAATAAAACCAAATACTGAATGTGGAATTCCCCAAGGTTCCATTCTTACCTAATCGCATATATTTTAAATGAGCTGTTTGCGGATTTGGGCATAAACTGGCATCTACGTTATTTATTTATGGTGATGTATGAAATCAATGTAAGGACCCCTTCAAGAAAAATAAATAATGCTAATAATTTTATGGAGGTTTAAAGCCTGAAATACACATTTTGTATGAAACACTCCCAGTGTGACTTTTTCTTTTTCAAATTGACTAAAAGTCCATATTCCCAAAGATGATCAATATTGATAAGCCGGCAACATTGATTATAGTAAGAGTTAAAAAAAAAAAAAAACAAGTATGACATTAATATAAATTATTCATGTTTATTTGAAAAGACTGCAGGCTGTACATGGCAAACACTGCCATCAGAATCAGAATCAGAAGGGGTTTATTGCCATTGTCAATTAAACAGAATTCACAAACATCGGAACTTGTCTCTGCATTTAGGTGCAACATAAAACACTCATCAATAATAAAATCAATACTTTTGTTTTTTTTTAAATGATGTCAATATTTGATGATTTTATGACAGTACCTGCAAATACAAAATATGTATGCAACTTCCAGTGTGACCTATTTTTTATGGTTTTTTTTGTTTATTTTCTTAATCAAATTGGCCCAAAGTCCATATTCTTCTCACTGATAATCCACATCACGCTGATCATAGTCAGAGTAGAAATACAAGTTGAATTATACTTTTTTTTTCAAGCTAGCTGTACGTTGTATGTGACAAAAACTGGCATCTAAGGGGTTAATGCATTTTGGTAATTTATTAACCCACTATGTAATTTTAAAGAAAACCCCTTTCACGAGAAAAAAAAATATATTTGAAAAGTATTAATATGTATGAAACATTCCCTGTGTATGCCTTTTTCTATCAAAGCTCCAGCTGACCACTCACCCCATAAACTCAAGCAAGAAGCAAAATAAAAGGTGGCCTACTCAGGCTTGAATCTAAATAAATAAAAACTAAAAGTAAAACTGTATCCCAGCATATGTTGACTTCTCATCATATAAGTCTGCGCTCACTAACTTCTGCCCCATTCAGTGTTTCAGACCCCTATAGCTCTTATAACGGGACAAACAAAAGGCCGGCCACACTTCAGGGTGGGGGTGGGGGGGCATTGTGTCGGGGCAGTGTGGGCAGATGGTCAGCCCGGGTGTAAAGGAATGCCCACCAAACCACCACCACCATAGGGAGGGGTCACCAGCTGCTCCCAAAGGTCAACAGACCTTCTGCGGCGCACCTCCAGGAGTCAAACAATGTGTGGACCCACAACAATGCACCACACACAAGGATGTCACAATGTTTTCTTCTTCAGGAGTGTCCAAAGTTTGTTTCATCAAGGGCTACATTTTGAACCAGACTTCAGGAAGTGAAACATACATCTAATGTTGTATTTGATGTAGGTTTGATGAGACACCACACCTTAAATCAGAATTGGAACAGGGCTGGATCACATCAAAAAGTTCTTAAAGTTAGGTTTAGATTTGAAACAAAAGTTTCAGTAAAAAGAATACTTGTTTTGGACCAACAAAATTGGTCTGAGGTGAAGTAAGCAACGTAAGTAAAAATGTGCTCTTAATACACGGCAAACATAGACTAAAACTCACCTTAAACCATAAAATAACCATAGAAGAAGAAATAAAGTGCAGGTAAGTAAAGTGAGTGAAAGTAAGTAAAGTAAGTAAAAGTGAGTAAAGTAAGTAAAGTGAGTAAAGTAAGTGAAGTGAGTAAAGTAAGTAAAGTAAGTAAAGTAAGTAAAGTGAGTAAAGTAAGTGAAGTGAGTAAAGTAAGTAAAGTAGGTAAAGTAAGTAAAGAGAGTAAAGTAAGTGAAGTGAGTAAAGTAAGTGAAGTGAGTAAAGTAAGTAAGTAAAGTAAGTAAAGTAAGTAAAGTGAGTAAAGTAAGTAAAGTAAGTAAAGTGAGTTAAGTAAGTGAAGTGAATAAAGTAAGTGAAGTGAGTAAAGTAAGTGAAGTAAGGAAAGTAAGTAAAGTAAGTAAGAAAGTAAGTAAAGTAAGTAAAGTAAGTGAAGTAACCGTAAGTAAAGTAAGTGAAGTAAGTAAAATGTAAATAAGTAATGAGTAAAGTAAGTAAAGTAAGTAAGCTGTAAGTAAAGTAAGTGAAAGTAAGTAAAGTAAGTAAAGTAAGTAAAGTAAGTAAAGTAAGTAAAGTCAGTAAAGTCAGTAAAGTAAGTAAAGTCAGTAAAGTCAGTAAAGTAAGTGAAGTAAGTAAAGTAAGTATGTGGGTAAGTAAGGTAAGTACGGCAAGTAATGTAAGTAAGTAAGGTAAAGACAAATGATACATTTGAATTATAGACGAATTATACATGTTGAGTTCTAAAATGTCACAAAAAATCTGATGTTTGTTACAGTGAAATGAAACAATTTCCTGTTCTAGTTGTGAACAGGAAGTCATTGGACCTGTTTCTATTACTAAGCCATTTTAGATCAATATTGTGGTGATGTAAAATGACCTTCGTACCTGAAAAAGCACAGAATGTCTCCTTTACTGGATGGCTGGTTAACAGAGCACTAATCTGTGAATGGTGAGGCACAAGCCAGGCCTTATGTGTGCTTTGTTAAAGAGGGGCTACTGCTGTCCGAGCCTGGGGAGGGCAGAGGTCAGAGGTCAGAAAGGGTGGGGGAGAGAAATTGAAATGCTGGCACACTCTTTTTATGTGTGTATTGTCCTCCGCGTGAGCAGATGGTCAGGAGGATTCCACAACACAAACACAAGAGGAGAAGAAGTAGAAATGTGTTACTCAAGTTGGCTACAAGCACTGACCTTTCAAAAGCTGGGCAATTTCTCACATTTGAGTTAATATTGTGAATGTTGTGAATGTTTTGAAGATATGCAAAACTTTGAATATTGAGTATATTGTTATAATCATAAAAAAAAAAAAGCCACAAAAAGAGTTATTTAAGATTGAAAAAAAGGTATGTTGTAAGCTTTCATCTGTACATTTGCAATGTTATTTTTTACAGACATTTACTTTTTGTCTGAAATTAACTGAAACTACTCAAACCGCAACTAATATGTTTGAAGACACGGAATATTGTCAGACTATTGTTCTCCCGGATACAAAAAATAAATGTTTTCATTTTTGTCAATATTGCCCATATTCAAAATACTATTACTCAAGTACATGTAAATAAATGGTTTGACTCATTGGACTTACCAACTTCTTAGGTCAGATCTTGGGAGCTAAGCAGGCTTGGAATGGTTCATATACCTTGATGGGAGACCACTGGAATGCCAGGTGCCACTGGGGGGCGGTTGTGCACACTGTCGTTGTGTCCTTGGGCAAGACACTAAGCTCACTTTTTCTCAAGTCTCCAAGTATGCTGGTGTATGAAAGAGAGTGTGTCTGTGAGAGTGACTGAGGGATGGAAATTAACCCGTGTTTACATTTTATTATTATTGTAGAAAAAGATTCAGTTGTAGTCATCTGGATCTTTTTCTACAATGGAACACTCCTGGACGAATGAGGGATTACACCAACATATTATTATTATTATTATTATTATTATTATTATTATTATTATTATTATTATTATTATTATTGGTGGGTATATTTATTTGACCAGCATTTGAATAATGTACCAATGTGAGCAAGTCTGCAAGCGACAAAAAATGTATGATCACAATATTTAATAATTTGAACATTTGTGTTTGATCTTCAGATATGATTCCTTTGAAAACCAAAAAAACAGATGTGCATCATTACAAATGACTATTTGTCCGTCCAATTACATTAACTTTATTATAATTATAAATCAGATGTTACGTACAGACAGTTATAATTGCTGGAGTATTAGTTTCCTAATACCCTTTTATTTTTCTTCTGTAAGTTCTGGAACCATTGCTTTGCTTTACTACTTGAGTAATAGTATTTTGAAGTAACAGTACTCTTACTTCAGCACATTTTCGTCTTCTGTTAAGATCAAATCAGCATTCAGCTGTTTTGGTGACTTATGCTCTTCTAATGCAAAAGTGCAGCTGTTTATGAAACCATTGTTACCCTGCATAGATTTTTAGGAGCATCATTATCTTCTTACTCATCCGTGGAAGCGCTCTACGCAGAAACAATCGAACACACAATCATAAATGTCATCAGAAAAAGCCTTAATCTCTGTGTAAATGTGGAAACTTTATGGTTATTAAACAGCAGTTTGTTCTTTGAGGATATTGTTATAGCCAACTTTCATTTGTCGTTATGAAACATTTTGCTTGCAATCTGTCTCAATATCTAAATGACATTAGTTTTACAGTCAAAAGTGCCTTCACATAATTGTATCCATAATGCAGCCTCGCTTGGTGGTGCTAAAATAGGAAACACTTTAATTGTCCCTGTAGGAAACTAACCAAACTACTGTGCCACCAGGTACATGGTGAGGTTCTGTCACCACAACTGATTGAAGCTGAAGCTGCACCATCTTGTCCTTTAACCAGTGTGCACAAGTGCTAATCACAGGGAAATGTATCCTGTGCATTTGACCCATCTCTCAGTCCCGCTGAAGCAACCTGGCAGAAACGCTGGGCGCCACAGATCCCGGGAATCCATCTCCAAATGTTGAGCTAATCTTGGTCCGGACCATAGTCAGATGGTTGTACTTATTCTCCACGCTTTGGTTTGATGGAGGAAACTCATGCCGCCAGGAAGTTGAACCCGGAAACTTCTCGCTGTAAAGTTTCACCATCGTGTAAGTCATACGCATTCAGACCAAGACAAGATGGTCTGACCAGCCAAGACCAAATGGTTTGACAATAATTTACAAAGACATTTTGGTCAGGAACCATATCCTGTCTCCACAAATTCTGATGAATGTGACTGACAGCCGGATTAACCTATCAGAGAACGCGTGATCCCCACACATAGAAAAATGAACGTTGTTGGAGTAACGCATGGTCCTTTTGTATCTAAAGAAACATGGCGGCTTACAGGTAAAAAAAGGGAAAAAAGTCAACAAGAGAAGCACTAAACTTTTATGTATCGGAAGTAAATTAAGACGTATATATTGTTCTGAATGATAAGAGAACATTGGAGAGAAGAAGTTTGAAGAGTCTTTTGAGAGACAAGAACTACCAATAAAGACGGCTGTTTAACAAACCTTACGGCTTGATTCCAGGACCCTTCAAACAGAATGTAGGCTGGACTGGCTGCCAAGGCAACAGGCAAGATGAGTGTCGGCCGAAGGACACAATAAAGGTGTGCCCTGTTCAGAGCTGTGTGGTAACTGCACATTCTGTTACTACTACGAATGGTCAAAAAGTTTACAATGGCCACTTCATAATGTAGTTTTCAAATGTAACTGGATGTATTTATCTCAAACGCACTCTCTCTAAATATGAGTATAACTATTGTGCATAAACAGAAATAGATGCCCAATATATAAAGGCTTGAATACAATCTTCCTCAAACAGACTAGCTATCAATTATTGCCAATCAATGTCAGGTTTTTTTCATTGATATTATAGAAATACACAACACACACGGCGAAATTCCAGCGAGTCATGGATTTATTCATCAACAAATTAACAACAGTGCTTCTGTGTTAAGGACCAGCAGCTTTCACAACTCAGATATGATACACGCAGAAAAAGACAAACAAATATGCAATTTAAATGACAAATAAAATAATAAAAGGATTTGTTAAATGTCTTCAAACAAAAATGCTGGACAAACGATAAATAAAAAGCTTCTTAAATAAAATAAATAGCCAAAGAAAAAACATTCATAACACACAGCACAAATTAAACGTAAATATCTTAAACTGGCAGAGATTTGCTGGTCTGGTGTAAAAAAAAAAAAGGGGGAAAAAATGTTGTGTCTTCAGAAATTAGTGTTTTCAATTCCAAGAGTATAGTTTGTACCATTCAGAGTCCCGTGTCCTATGTCTGGAGTTGGTGCTGGTGCGTTCCTATCTGAGGGTCCGGAGGGGTGCATCTGTGCTCAGGGAGAAGCCCGGGTTTAGGACGCTCTTGGTCTCTGTGCTGCGCCTCCTTTTGGCAAAGAAATCTGAAAAAGAAAAGGAAAATGTGTGGTTAGGTGTGGCTACAGCAACAGAGAAGAGGATGTGGAGAATAAAGAATTGTGTTTTGGCCAGTTTGCTCTCACAACATAAGCTTTCACCTGCAGCAACAAAATCGTTTTCAATCTGCACCTCAGTAGCAGCATACATTCTGTCACCATGATTGCATGGAAATAGAAAGGTAAAGCTTCTGAACCTTCCCCATGGAGATGGAACATTATAGCAAAAGGAACATTTCCATGGAAACAAGCAGGAGGAGGCTCTTCAGGGACAAATGGATCAGAATAAGGATGCGTGACCCTCTACATTTTTAAGTGAAGAAAAAAAGAGAACTAAAACATGCCAATATTTAAATACATTTCTTGGCTAAAGAGTTGTGTGAGGGTTTGGACCAAACAACACAGACGGAGTTTCACATTGACCTCCCTAAATGTAAGATGTTACCAATATCCTGCACCTGCTCTGTCTCTCAGTAGGTTGTGTGTTCTCTCACCTGTGATACGTGCGTTCTGCGTCGCCTTGGCCTGCTGTGCTTTGGAGCGCGCTCTCTTCCTGCGCATTGGCGTCAGTTCCACGGGACACTTGTGCGTGTTGGAGACGCGTGGACAGTTCTCCTGGTCACTGATGGGCACATCCTCTTCATCCTCCTCCTCCTGCTGCTCACCCGGGCCCCGCAGCCTCTCCGCCGCCTCCTCCTCCTCCTCACTGTTGACGCTCCTCACGGACTCGTCCTTAAGCGCCTCTCTGCAATCCTGACGGTAAAAAGCTGCGGTACATGCGGCGGACATCTCCTCCCATTGGAAGCGTCCGGGCAGCGGCGTGTGGCTGTGGAAGTCAAAGTTCCACCGGTGGCTGTCCTGCTCCGTGATGTCCCGCAGCCGTTGACTCAGCTCCCGCCGCAGCTGTTGGTGATCCACGGGGCCAAAGAGACTTCTGCGCGCGGGGCCTGCTGCTGCTGTGTGCGCGCGCCTGCCGGGCTCCATGCTCATGCTGCGGGGACAGAGGTGTGTGTGGTCAGTGCCGTGACCGTCCTGGCACGAGCGCAGGTTTTATAGGTGGAGGGGGGCACGTTGCCAGTCGTTGATTGGCCGCTGGCTGCGCGTGGGGGCTTAAACAGCGCGCGGGAGAACAGAAGTTCTTTCTGTGCGCTTCAGTGAAAGTGTGAATGAATGAGCGCAGATCCTCTGAAGCCTGGCTTTGTTCCGTTCAAGCTTGTCTCACTCTGCTGCGTCCTCTGTGTTACAGAAGAGGGCCATTATCCACTAGCGGTCCATCCTCATGAGCCTCTGAATGTAATCGGCCTGATGAAGTCTTATTTAAGTCAGTGGAAGATACGGCGCAGAAGCAAGTGGAGGGCCGAAAAATAATTTCACATACACAGGAAAATTAAGACCCTTTTCAAATATTACTACACACTCTCTCTCTCTCTCTCTCTCTCTCTCTCTCTCTCTCTCTCTCTCTCTGATATCTATATATATATTATATATATATATATATATATTTTAAATATTATATATTTTATATATTTTATAATATATATATATATATATATATATATATATATATATATATATTTTATATATATATATATAAAGTCCAATTGAACAACTCAACCTTATTTTATGAATGTAGCCATACCAATTATTTGGTATCTGCTCTATGTTCTTCCCACTGATGTGGGGTCAAAAAGAATCTCTTTTGTCTTTTCTACATCGAACTCAATATTGTGTTCTTCCCACCGCTGCACCACACTGCTCATTTCTACAAGATACAAGACCAGATCTGTGCTTCTATTAAGAAGGCTGAGAATAGTTATATAATTTAAGAATAAAAGTATGTGTACGTGTGTGTACGTGTGTGTGTGTGTGTGTGTGTGTATAACACAGCAGCAGAACTTCTGATGATGTCTGAGAGCCTAAAATAGGTGTTTGAACACTTATATTGCTGATTATGAAGTATGAATTGGCCTTAGTAGGTTAGTTATGCAGTTACTCAAAATTCTGAATGTGTGTTTTGGGTAGATATATTTAGTTTTCCCAACACTGCTCCTTTTCTAGGCCCACACGTGATTCTGTATTCTGAACATATTCTACAGTAGCACAGTGACGCAATTACTGTTTCGGGCTTCACGGCGTAGGCTTATAGTGTGGCTGCCATCACAGGCAACGCTCACATTTCAAAGGCATATGACAGGTTAGCCTACACATTTCACCTAAACATAATGAACATGACTATATTTAAGATTTTTTTGCTCCCCCGCTTCTCCAATTTTCCCCCCCTCCCCCCAGTTTTTTTTTGACCATTTCGGTGATGTTTATAATGTTGCTTCCTGGTTGGGCACGAGCAGTTAGTCAGCAGACATAGGTTTATTTTTCAGAGGTATTTCTTCAACTGTTTCCTAGCAACCATACTGTAAGCAAGGGTCGAAATCCATGTAAATGACACAAAAGTTTAAAATTTGACAAATAATATTACTTGACAACACCTTTATTTGGTTAAATTTGTGTTTAAACTGCCAGGAAATTGTGTCAGTTGTTCGTACATTTTCTCTGCAATTTGGATGGGATGTCTCATATTGATGACATCACAGAGGGATTCTGTTTTTGAACTCAGCTCTACTTAATCTATTTAGTAAATTCATGTTAATTTATTTTAGTTTTTATTTATCAGAAAACACATGTAAGTAGGGGGAATCTTTCATTTGATCCACTTGTTTTTATCGTTGCGTGGGGGGATTTTTACCTGCGCACATCCCCACCTCTTAGTCAGGTAGCCACACGGGGAGCTTCTCCGTGTCATCTGACAAAGTGTGTTAACAGATGCTCAAAGTTTCTTTAATAAGATGATAAAGTGTGGAGTCTATTCCCTTTGAATATTGAGCCCACTGTTGTTTCATCATGTCAATTTACAGTCTGTGCGCACGTGAAGGCTGCAGGACTTTATTATGAATGTGCACTCAAGCTAATCAGAGTGTATAGTGAATGTATACTTTATAGATTTGTTTCGTATTTTCCTTCCAGATTATTATGTGCAATAGACCTGTTTTGATTGACTAAACGTTTTTTATTTTAGTTCGTACTGCATGTTGTCAGCATTTGTGGAGCATGTTGAAGACTGCTCCTGTCCGAAATTTAATTTCAGTTCAACCAAAGAACAATTTTGAGCGTGTTAATTAAACTCGAGGGGAGTAACACTTAGATTTAGTTGTCAGTCAAATCTTAAACAGAACTGTCCTTAACTTAATTAGTGCGTCAACTTCAAATCACAGTTTCTTATTTCTTCATATTCAGCTGCATACTTTATTCACTATTTGTCTGGAGAATTACACAGCTTTAGAAACAACATAAGTCAGTATCAATGTTGATGTTGTTTGAAGCTTGCAGTCGCCTCCAGAGAAAATATATGTGATCAGTCTCCACACACGGGCATTGCTCTTTCTGACTACAGATAGTGTTGTGCAAAAAGCGTCTGATGAAGAGCCAAGAAGAGAAGGAGAAAGTATAACTAAAACACAGACACAGCTGTCAGAGATGTTACAAGCTTGAAAGGGAAGAACATGGGTCAGTATGCAAAACAAAACAAAAAGTTCCATCCCTGTCATTCTCCCTCCCCAAAATGTTTTCACAGGGGCATTGTCATCATCTTTCTCTCGCTCTATCCATCTCTCTCCGCCATTGTCCATCATCTTCTCCGCCATTGTCCAACCATCTCCTCGCCCATTGTCCATCATCTCCTCTTCTGTCCATTGTCCATCATCTTCCTCCGCTCATTTGTCCATCCATTCTCCGCCTAGTGTTCCGATTTTCTTTCTCCATCATCTTCTCCGCCCATTGTTCCATCATCCGCCATTCCATCCGCCAAGTTGTCCCCATATTCATCGCCTTCGTCCAGCGATTCATCCGATCTCCGTCTGTCCATCATCTTCTCCGCCGTTGTTCCATCAATCTTCTCCGCGTTGTCCATCATCTTCTCGCCGTTGTCCATCATCTTCTCCGCCGTTGTCCATCATTCCGTTGTCATCTCTTTCTTACCGCCTGTTTCAATCATCTTCTCCCATTGCCACCATCTTCTCTCATCATTGTCCACATCTCCTCCGCCATTGTCCACTCTATCTCCTCCGCCATTGTCCACATCTCCTCCGCATTGTCAATCTCCCTCCGCCATGTCCATTTCATCTCCTCCGCCATTGGTCCATCATTCTCTCCGCTCATTTTTTTTGTCTCTATTCATTTTCTCTCTCCCCTATGCCACCATCTCTCGCCATTGTCCATCCTTCCTCCGCCATTGTCTCATCTCCTCCGCCATTGTCTATCTCATCTCTCTCTCCATTGTCCCCTCCTTATCCCTCCGCATCTCCTCCATCTTTCTTCCTCCATTGCTATTCATTCTCCGCGCCATTATTCCACCATCTCTCCATTCATTGGTCCACCATCCTCCTCCATTGTTCCACCATTCTCCTCCGCCTACTGTCCATCATCCCGTCCTATTGTCCATCATTCCTCTCTGCCATTGTCTCACCATCTTCCTCGCCAGTCCATCTCATCTTTCTCCGCTATTGTTCCACCATCTCTCCCCATTTCATCCATCTTCTCTGCCATTTTCTCTCCATTCTCCTCCGCTATTCTCCATCATCTTCTCCGCCATTTTTTCTATCTATCTCCCTCCGCTCATGTCCACCATTCTCTCTCACATTGTCCTCTCTATCTCTCTCCCGCCTATCCACCAATCGCCTCCGCCATTGTTCCACCATCTCTCCCGCCATTGTCCATCCATCTCCATCCGCATTGTCTCTCTATCTCTCCGCCATTGTCCTTTCATCCTCCGCCATTTGTCCATTCCATCTTCCTCCGCCATTGCTCCACCCATTCCTCCGCCATTGGTCCATCATCTCTCCGCCATGGTCTCCTCCTCCCCATTTGCCACCATTCCTCTGCCATTGTTTTCCACCATCTCCTCCTCTCTTATTCTCCAATCATCTTCTCCGCCATCAATCTCCTCCGCCATCCACCATCCTTCTCCATCTATTTGTCCACCATCCCCGCCATTGTCCACCATCTCGTCCGCCACTGTCCATCATCTCCTCCGCCATTGTTCCACCATCTCCTCCGCCATTCCACCATCTTCTTCCCGCTATGTTCCATCTTTCCTCCCGCACCATCCACCATCCTCTGCCATTGTCCACCATCCCCTCCTCATTTTCTCCATCTCCTCCGCCATTGTCCATCTCCTCCGCCATTGTCCACCATCTCCTCCCTACCATCTCCTCCGCCATTTCCATCCATCATCTCCTCCGCCATTGTCCATCATCTCCTCCGCCATTGCCATCATCTCCTCCGCCATCCACATCTCCTCCGCCATTGTCCATTCTTCTCCGCCATTGTCATCATCTTCTCCGCCATTGTCCAATCTCCTCCGCCATTGTCCACCATCTTCTCCGCCATTGTCCATTTGTTAGTCCATCTTCCTCCACCACTGTCCAACTTTGCCGTCCAGGTTTGTTCAAAGGTATTTGTCTCTTGTCCAACCAAACAACCAGCCTTACATAAAGTCCAATGCTTTTCTCCAATCGGCCAGCCCCAAAGGGTTCCCAGCCTTTTTAAGTTCCCCCTTAAAAAGAATAAATCTCTTTACTATTGTAGTACAGTGTTAAGAAAAAGAGCTATTGTTGTTATTCACCGGTTTCTTCTTAATATTATTCTGACCTTAACTCGTGTATTTTTGACTCCCTGAATGAGCTCGATGAACAAAGTCTGGCTAAAGCCAGTTGTGTTTTAGGGCTTGGACCAAACAACTGCACTAGACATGGAGGTAATAATCCCCAACATAATGACCTGTCCTAAAATGTAAATGATGTTACTCAATATCTCTGGGCACCATTTTGAAACTCTGTCTCTCGGCTTAGGCTAGGCGATTCATTTGGGACCGTTCGGCACGAAATCGAATAAAATGATGCTTGCAGAGAAACAGGAAGTTTGTCGCAATTGCCGGACTCTGACAGACGGTCAGGGCGCAGATTTAATCGTATAGTCCTAAACCAATCAGGATTAAATGAGAACGTGTCAACTTTTGTATACCATTGAGGCACACGAAATGGGTCGGAACAGTAATAGAGCTCCCTTGGTGGTCGACTAAAATGCCACTAAACAGCTGCACCATCGCTAATTATATTGTAACTTCCACATGCAGTGGAAGTCGGGACTGCATATTGACATCGAACCGCTTTGGTCCACTTTTATAAAAACATTACAAAATTGGAACAGCTTACCTTCTGAAATGTTGTATAAGCAATTAACAAGAGGCACTTTAATGAGATGTGGTTATCTTTAACGAATTAAATGAAAAAGAATCTGCAAATGTAATTAATGGAAAGTGTTCTGACCAGAGTTTGAAGGATTTGAGGAGGTTAATGGCAGTGCATGCTCTTCTTTCATTGAGCTGTTATGTAAAAACTAAGAAGTGTCCAATGTCTGCGAGAGAGAGAGACTGGAGCATCTTTTAATAAACTGTTTCCTTTCAAAAGGAAATTGGTCTCACTGTTAACTTAACTTACCACTCCATCATATACAGACAGATCTGTTTCAGTTCGTCATCTCAGTTTCTGCGACAACTACACAAACATTCATTGACTGCTCAACTTTATTTAAACAAATAATTACCAAAACGAAGAGAGGAGGATCTGTGTACACATTCAGTGCATTCCTCATTCAAAATCTTCAGCAAGGAACCTGGTACTTGTGGGCCCGACCCAGGCTGACCCAGGGCGCTGTCCCTGAGGCTTACACTGTTTGTGTAATTTTGACCCTGTCTAAGTTTATGGAGGCCAATTTGGCCCCGTGGTCTGGGGCATGGAAAGGAAAGGGACATTAGATCGCTAAATATGCACAGACAAATCAATTAATCTTCTGTCCCGTTCCATATCTCTGTCATGTTACTACTACTAGAAAGCACTATCACGGCTTTGCTGACACAGTATCATCACATTTATACACTGAGCATGATAAAAGGCATTCTTCTTCTCTGGCTCTTCCGCTTATTTTTACTGTCCCACAAATGTAATAAATTCCCACAAATGTAATAATTATTAATTTGTTTTAATTTTGTTATTATATTAGTGGTAGACAGAAATTATTACGTTTGTGGGAATTTATTACATTTATAACCGACAACGTTTGTATTACATTCGCAGTTTATTACATTTGTGGGGATTATTTGTGAGTGTTTACACATGCGTAGACATGCGCACACACATATCCCTTGACCCTTTTAGAAGAGTTCTTTCATTCAAGAGTAGTAACTAATTACTAAATCAACTTTTTTTTTTTTGCTTTTAAACTGTGTAGATTGTGTTCTTATTTTATTTTTTGCAATTTCATGGGCAAACTACGGGTGCATTTGCAACTTTCTGTAGTGTGTGCTACCTCCAGTGGCCACTGCAAAAAAGTGCTCTGTGACATCACACGTACTGCCCCGTTCCTGACAGCAGGTGTTTCACAGGGGAGGAGTTTCAAGTATGAATACTGTCAGACCAACCACAGTGTTCCTTATACCTCCAGACCACGCCCCTCACGCTTCCCTTCAGTCCTCCTGGCACTACCCAGTTTACCAGCTCTGTCTGAAATGTGGTTGTGGGCGGAGTCTACCTTTAACTTGGCAAATGGCTCAATAGCTTCCTGACACGTTGACAGATGAGTAGGGATGGGCAACATGAAGCGCCATGAAACGCCAAAGCAGTTGAAGCGATTGTCCCGGCGCTTCGAATCACAGTTTTAAACTTTCTCCACAGTGACATCTAGTTTTTTTTGGCAACGTGTTAGTACTACTGAAGCCTTAATGATTGGGCCAAGTGCTGTCTGAAACTTATTCAAAATTGTTACCCTTCAAATATGGTTATATTTATTGTTGTGTATGTGTGTGTGTGTGTGTGTGTGTGTGTGTGTGTGTGATTTTTGTATTTGCTTTGTGGATGAATTTAGCTTATTTCTTGTCTTACTTATCACTTCTCCTGCCTTAAAAGAAAAGTCTCTCACATGGTACACTTGCACAGCTCTCTCCTTCCAGTAGCGTAAAGGGTCCTCTGTCCGGGAGACAAACTGATCCTGGAGAACAAGTTAATTATGTCCTTTTAATTATGCTGTTGTGGTTAAGTGGTGCGAGTGGTTAAGTCACAGCAAAGCTCCAAGTGCAGTTGGCTGCAGTGTTGTGAGTTCAGATCCTGACTGTGACAATTTACTGCATGTCCTCCCCTCTCTCTCATTCCCCATTTTGCCCTGTCCTCTCATGTCTAATAAAAAAGCGGGCAACAAAAGCTTAAAAAAATAATTAAAAAAATGTTGCTGTTTGTTAGTATAGTAATATGCTACAAGTCATTACTGAACATTTACCATGAACTGTAATTACAGTTTTAGACACATTTTAAGGGGTTTGTGTAAAGACTTTTATTTTAAAAATAGGCTAAAAACTTTAAGTATAGAGGTGCTGCCTACTGTCAAAATAATAAATGTAGCAGTTTTACAATGACTGAAAGTTATGATTTGGACAGCACAATGCATGGGCTTGGTTAGCTTACACCTTCACTTAATAATTGATATAGCCTGATAATATTCAATAATATATTACTATGCATACCTTGGTTACATGTGCCAGCAGTGCTTGGAACAGAGGGGTTAGCCTTTTCTGCTATCCCTAAAATGGTAGGATGGCGGGATCTTAACTGGCTCATCATAGGTATTGTTCCAATAGGCCAGCTGCCTATCACAGACAGTACACCTAACTTTATCAGGAGACTCTAAATGAAAATGCTCCCAAACAACAGACTGTCGCCATCTCTTGTGTGGAGCCTCCATCACTAAGCTGTCTATCTAACCAGCCTACCCAACAGATATATAGATGGAGATGTGTAGTGTGTGAGTGTAGTTTTGGATGTTTCACTATGCGAACTCAATGTATGTCTATTGTCTGACTAAGTTGGAAATTCTGTCCCCTAAATACCTCACCTAAATCTGAAAATACAAAGTCAATAAATCACTGTCAGAAAATCGCTGCTACATGTCGCCTCTCACAAAACCCACGAGTGACAGATGATTTTAACACCTCTTTTAAACTTTGAGGGCGGCAGGTTGAGAGAGGTGGCCTGGTTTGTGATTTGCTTAAACCTGTCAATCCAGCACAGACTCGATACGGATGCCCCCTTGTTTTGCCCAACATGCGCGTTTTGAATCGTGTTTTAGAGCAGTGTTTCAACACGCGTGCGCTTCAGGGTTTTGGCACAGTGTCAAAACGGCCAACACTACGGATGAGTCAATTACAGAGAATGAATTTTGCTTATTAAGAATCAGAATCAGAATCAGAAAAGGTTTATTGCCATTGTCAATGAACAAAATTCACAAACATACAAACTTGTTTCGGCAATAAGGTGCAACATAAAACACTGATCAATAATAAAAACAACATATAAGAATCAAAAGGATGCATGCATTAGGAAACAGTTTAAAATGACTATAGTATAAAATAAAAATAGGCTTACTATGTACACAAGAATTTATAGGGAGTGGCTCAAATAGACCATGTCCAGGGTGAGAAGGGTCAGCTGTGATGTGTGTCCCAGAGCCCTGAGACGTACAGGTCCTGCAGAGATGGGAGTCTGCAGCTGATTCTCAGCTGACATTCTCAGCTGAGCGCACAATGTGCTGTAGTCTCTGTTTGTCCCTGGCTGTGGCTCCAGCGTACCACACGGTGATGGAGGAGGTGAGGATGGACTCAATGATGGCCGTGTAGAACTGCACCATCATCTGCGCTGGCAGCTTGGCTTTCCTCAGCTGCCGCAGAATGTACATCCTCTGCTGGGCCTTCTTGATGAGGGAGCTGATGGTGGGCTCCCACTTGAGGTCCTGGGTGATGGTGGTGCCAAGGAAGCGGAAGGAGTCCACGGTGGTGATGGGGATTCTGTCATGGTGAGGGGCTGGGGCTGGTGGGACTTTTTCCTGAAGTCTACAATCATCTCCACTGTCTTCTGGGCGTTGAACTCCAGGTTGCTGCACCAGGATACCAGCCGGTCCACCTCCCTCCTGTAGACAGACTCATCTCCGTCAGAATGAGCCTGATGAGGTGGTGTCGTCTGTAAACTTGATCAGTTTTACGGAGTCATGGCTGGAGGTGCAGCCGTTTGTGTACAGGGAGAAGAGCAGAGGAAAGTACACAGCCCTGTGGAGCTCCTGTGCTGATAGTCCGAGAGTCTGACAAATTCTTCCCCAGTCGCACGCACTGCCTCCGAACCGTCAGGAAGTGATCCACCTGCAGGTGGAGTCAGGCACGTTGAGCTGGGAGAGCTTGTCCTGGAGCAGAGCAGGGAGGATGGTGTTGAATGCAAAGCTGAAGTCCACAAACAGGATCCTGGCGTAGGTTTCCGGGGAGTCCAGATGCTGCAGGATGATTAAAGATGAAATTGTCTCCCAATGTGCACAGCCACATATTTTTGCAGCGCTCACCTCATTACCTTGAAGCCCCGCCCCCTCTCTCTCAGCCCTGCCCCTCCCTCAGGTGTGTTACCTGGGGCAGAGGGAGCTCACTGATGTGGCTGGACCAGAGCAGAGCAGCAATCGGAGCCATGGAGGATAGAGAGGGCACGCCCCTGGTGAGAGAACACACACTCACACACACACGCACAATCACACACTCACACACACACACGCTCACACACACGCTCACTATTACGTCTGATTCAAAACTGTTTCATGTGGTTTTTTTTATGTTAAATTCAACGTCAATAGGCTTATTTAATGTATATTTTATTCTGGAATAATACTGGACATTAAAGTTAAAACATCTTAACTTTGGGATTATACTTAGTAGTTATGTATCTATAGCTACCGCATAAACAATTCATTTTCATTTGATTAATCTCAAAAGGAAATATATCAACAACGAAAAGTAGGTATAATAAATGCTATAATAATAATAATAATACATTTGATTTAAAAGCGCCTTTCAGAACACCCAAGGACACTGTACAAGAGAATAAAAATAATGAAGAGCAACTTGTGGTAGCAGAGAGCTTACTATAAAAACAAGAGTAAATGTTACTTTCCCTAAAATGTAAAAGTGTAACTTGACCTTTTTAAGAGGTATCTAAATCACAACAGCAGCACAGCTAAACATCCTTGTCAGAAGATAAGTTCAAGTGAAGGGGCTTTTAAAGTGTAACAGTCTTTTTAAATGTATCATCTGGTGTGTAATACATTTTTTCCAAAAGTGGGAAATCATATTCTCTGTGCATTTTTAATTATTCCCAAATGCCATAAATTACACCAACAATATAAATGTATTGCTTGCATTTAATTCACTTGCTGTGTCTATCCCCACTAAAGATAAGCCTACCGTCAATGGATTTACATGCACAATATCTCCTTTCTGCACTTACTACGCAAATGAGTCTCTTTGCATGGCCCTGGCATATTCCCCCGACGACAGGCAAATGAAGGCTTCCACAGGTTCCTCGCGTTCAGACGAGGCTTAACTCTGTCTATACAACTACTACAGCAACCTTAACATCTTTCATCTTATTTATGTCTTCTTTGCTTTCATACCTTAAAGCCCCTTGCTTATGGTTCTAGTTTAGATGTGCCCTCTACATTCCAATATTGCTGAAAAATGTCTTATCGGTCTGTGATGATACTTTGCGATTTGTTTTGTTTTGTTTATAGACAGTGTTGGGAAGTAACTCAAATAGAAAATATCTCTTGTATAATGGGGGAGTTCTAAATATTTCATCTGGACAATGTTTGTCTTTTGGATTTTTTTGTGCCATGGATGACTCCTGGACAATTGAAGGTCTGCTACATCACCTTACATACATATGTAACTCTGTCTCATAAACCCTGTTATAAAAAGTACTCTGCCGGGAGGGAGAGGGATTAATGGGAGCGAGTTTGTCCTGTCTGTGTCTCGTAAGCTGTGTAAGCACTGCATATTGTCTATTGTATTGGATTGGATTGTATGTTTAACAATGTCTGTGCTATATGTTTTGGACCCCTCGAAAATTCACATCATTCACATCATTTTTGTAACGGCAGAAATCACAACAGTAGTTGCCTCGAAGTTCCACAGTATGCAGGACTGAAAAGGCATGGACTGCTCAAACATGCATGAAGCAGCTGGATAAGGAGTGCACTCAAAATTTCCCACAATGCACTTTGAAAAGAAGTGCACAGAGCTGGTTACTAGACCCATGAATCTGTAATTTTACCATGAACTGAATAAGACACACCCCTTTTGTCCCAAGTTTGAGAAGTGACCACTCCGCAGTACTTCAGCTGCCAGGCCCAGAAGAAATTCTCCCACAGAGCACCCATGTATTTTTTGTGGTCAGAACTGACCATGTGGTGCATGTTTCTGTCGTCACACAGTGGGCGATGCCAGCCCAAAAAATATTTTTGGGCACATGCCATTGAAAACAAACCAATTTCATCTTTGATTCATCTTCCATATTTTATACACAACTAAGCCTCAAGTTTCAAGCTGGCTGTCAGTGTCAGTTGGCAAGCTCATTGGTGCATATTGTCCAGAGGTTTCACGAGTCCGTCATGATGATGGACAGGGTCCCAAAAAATCAGTGAGCTATTTTGATCCGTCATTATCCTTTTACTGCGAGAGGTGCTACACGGAGGGCATCTGGGGCTTTTTAAAGGCAAAAAACCGAATCACTACATTTCTTTGATACAGATTTAAAATAGGAATTTATTTGTATTTCCTCCTTTAAACTCAGGGGTTGCAGCTCAAAAAGCACTTTGTGTCTCTGCGTTTCTGTAGAACATACGCATGCATGCACCCACGTGTCCATCTCCTCCACTGCCGCACTCACCTGTATTTCATCTTGTACAAACTAGTGCTTAAGTAACAGTGCAATAATGGGCCGAGAAGCAGAGCCGAGCTGAGCTGAGCAAAGCGGAGCGCGCCGAAGCTAAAGGTTGGCAGTTTGATTACAGCTCCCCCAGGTGAATACTGTTGTTGACTGTTGAGCAAGAATTTTAACCTGCCTCACCCTCAGTGTGTAGAAACGTGTTATATAAATATGACATGTACCATGTTCATTATTAGTCAATACATTTAGTGCCAGATGGATTTGATCAATATTCACTGTGTGACATAAATATTGATGGAACACAAATGAGGGATTACACCAACACATATGACATAAATTCATAAAATATTTTCACGACTTTTTATTTTTTTACTCAGATGCAGAGAGCCAGAGTCATGTGACCTGCAGTAAAGACAAAGTGAGATGAGTGTCTGAAGGGCTCTGTGAATTAGTGCACAGAGGGATTCATGTTTTAGTAATCATTATTGGCACTTTGTCTTGATGACATTTACCGTGCAAAGGAGCTGCCCCACAATTTTGAACTAGAAGTCAATGGACTTGTTTCTATTTTCTGACCAATATTGCAATTGAAGCAAACTGTAAAAAATAATAATCTGCTTGTTATAGTGTGGTTTCTCAAAGTGTTCTTCAAGGTGGTTGGGTAGCAGAAGAAGAACTCGTTGACACTAGCTTCTGTCTTTCAAAAGATGTTTATTCACAGAAACAGCATCAATACAGACAAGCCGACATTTCCTGGGTGCTCCTATGGTCAGATCTGGAGTCACCCAGAATCTAGTTCCTCATTAGTTTTTATACCTCTTTCACACAAGGCAGATCCTTCTTTGGCCTTGCCCTTTGACCTCTCGCTCACCAGACACGCTGACAGACATTTAGGTCCCAGACAGCCAGTAACCCAATCAACAGCAAAAACAGAATACCATTTGTTTCCTTGGCCCCTTTTCCTAATTTAAGTGACAAACAAAAGAGTATCTCCAACAGATACCTCAATAGACTATAACTTAATATAAGAAAACAACACAATATGTTCTCTTTGGTGTCATCCACCATTCGTCTATCAAAGGAAAAGGTTTCAGAGGTAGTCATCTGGACAATGAGTCTCATGTATGAAGTTTATGAAAGATATTTGTCCTTAAGGCCTTCTTTAGTGCATTTATAAAATGTGTTCATCACTGAAAATATTCTGCTATAGCCACTCCTCCAGTTTGGCGGTCACTGAACCCCGAGTTCTCCGATGACCATGGGCACCACTTTTGCCTTCACCTTCCATGCCCTCTCCAGCTTTTCTCTGATCCCTTGGTATTTCTTCAGCTTCTCATGCTTCCATCACTTGGTATAGGAGTGACATCATATTGTGATGACGTCATGTCCAGCTGCCGCACAGCCACGTGATTAGGCAGAAAACACAACACAGCAAACAGAGCAATGCTACTAGTGGAGATGATAAACAGTCAAATCACCTGGTTTGAGGTCACCAGCTTACGTTTTCTCGAATGTGGTTTCTGGGCAGGAGCTTGGGTAGAAGTTTTAGAAACGTATCAGGGAAGTTTTAACACTCAAATTCACTTCAGTGTCAGTGGCGAGAGAAGCCACAGCACAAGCCTCACATTAGCCTCTCTATTGGATTGTACAGTCAACAATGCCCCTATAACGGAACTATTAAAATGTACTAATCACTTACAAACGAAACAGTGATTATACAGTGGAAATCAGGCGTAATCAAAGTTTAAAACCACTGAAGACGCTACTGTCCACTGTCTAATGGCTGTCCGCGGGCGTCGCATAGCCCGAAAGGGACTTCATCAGAATAAGCCCCCGGAAGTAGGACACGTGAGGACGCCGCACCGCGCTACTGAACGTCGGCCAGCGGTGGCAGCTGTCTGCCTGCTCCCCACTTCACATAAAATTAGCAGGTTATGTCTTAGTCTGATTGCTTTTTGACAGAGCATGTCCTCACAGTTCCATGGTCCACATGCTAAAGAGCTTATTCTTGGTTTGCTTACAATAAAAATTGCCGTGGCTCTGGCTATAGGATAAGGATAAAGTGGAGCTGCGCTTAACATTGGAGTCATAAATGGCCCGTTAATCTGCTCGCATTTACGCTTTTCTTCCAAGCTTTTTTTTTACACAGTTACAGAGATAAAGTGTAGGTGGCATGCTCAATTATATAAGACAAAATCAACAGAAGTATTGGTCAATAACATCTAAAACAGACCTTGCTCTTGCCTGCTGCTTGCCTAACAGGGGGAGTGCGCGAGCCACAAATCCTGGAAGAAAACAATATCAGCAATCTCTCGTATTGCCACATCAACCTCAATGGGATTCCTCTGCTGTTTATCCACCAGCACAATGTCTGGTTGGTCAGTCTGTATCTAGAAGTCCCACAGGATCTTGGCTCGGTCATTCTCTACAACCTTTGGAGGCGTTTCCCTCTTTGACCTTGGGGGTTCCAGTCCATACTCCGCACAGATGTTCCTGTACACTGTTCCAGCCACATGGTTATGGCGCTCCATGTATGCTTTCCTAGCCAGCATCTTGCACCCTGCAGTTATGTGCTGGAATGTCTCAGGGACCCTTTGCACAACCTACACCTTGGGTCTTGTCAGGTGTGGTAGATCTGGGCCTCTATTGCTCTGGTGCTCAGGGCCTGTTTCTGTGCAGCCATGATGAGTGCCTCTGTGCTGTCCTTCAGTCCGGCCCGCTCTAGCCATTGGTAGGATTTCTTGATATCAGCCACTTCAGTTATGTTCCAGTGTGATACATCCCATGTAGGAGCTTGTCCTCCCATTTTGGTCCCTCCTCCAGCACCTCATCCTCTGTTCCCCATTGCCTGAGACAGTCACTAAGCACGTCATCTGTTGGGGCCTTGTCCTTGATGTACTTGTGGATCTTGGATGTTTCATTCTGGATAGTGGCTCACACACTCACTAGTCCACGGTCTCCTTCCTTACGGCTAGTGTACAGTCTCAAGGAGCTGGATTTGGGGTGAAACCTTCCATGAATGATGAGGACCATTGAGCTGACTTCTTAGGACTTGACTTACTCATTGTAGGTATTTGTCTATTGCTGCTTTCTTCGAGGTTACCATTTGCCTGTGGTGTTCCAAGGTACTTGTAATCATCCTCAATATCTGTTATTGTTCCTTATGGGAGTGAGACCCCTTCTTTTTGGTCTGCCTTCCCTCTCTTTGCCCCCGATTTGACTACACGTATCAAGCCTGAATGACATACAGCTGGATGCCATCCATGTAGAGAGACTGATTGTGGACACATTTCTGAGTTGGTCCACAGCCAGTCTTGTTGATTATTTGGCTTTGGGGGTTCTGACCTATGCAGAACAGCAGTGTGGACAGAGTGTCTCTTTGGTATATACCGTATATATTTTTTATCTTCTTAAAACGATAATTACATTAAGTAATTATAATGTACTTTGATCATGCTGCTGCAACAACAGTGGCAATCTCAGTCTTTCCCAGCCCCAGTAAAGAGCCTATATTATGCTATTTTTCCTGTTTCATAGTAGTCTACCCTAAGGGCATAGTTGATAATAATAAGTGTTGTGCAACACCCATAACATAATAGTTATCTGAAATATCACCTACATCTTGGATCCCACTCACAAACCCGGAAATGCAAACAGCTTAGTTTGAGATTTGTCCCCACCCTCGCGAACAGTGATCTGATGACAATTTCCAATAGCAGTGGGGGTCCTGGATTGGTTGCACAGTTATTTTGAAGGTCTCGGCCTGAAAAGTTTGGGAACCCCTGCTTTATAGTGCTGCTCCAGTGGCTATGCAAATGAATGCAGCTA
The DNA here is from genome assembly GCA_015082035.1 of Chaenogobius annularis. Classification (NCBI taxonomy): domain Eukaryota; kingdom Metazoa; phylum Chordata; class Actinopteri; order Gobiiformes; family Gobiidae; genus Chaenogobius; species Chaenogobius annularis. The sequence goes on from BJKM01000255.1 coordinate 294,367, forward strand.
ATAAAAGCTTGTTCGGTGAAGCAAATGTTCTATCAATAATGAATGAGATTTGTTTTCACATGGAGCCGTTTATGAAAAGAATAATTCTGAGATAAACACAACGGGGTTTTTTATCACAAAACAATAACACACACAAAGCCCAAAAAATGACCAGCCCACTGAGCAGTCGTCTAATTCATATCAGTTCCACCACAGACTGTTGTGCTTTTTTCATGTTTGCAGGATTCTAGCCCAAGCAGCTTTGCGTCATGGCAAGTGATAGAAATCTGTAGTGTTATAATGTTTTGAATTTCAAATTGACTCTTGATTTGAGTAGTTTATGGAAGACTAGTGCATACATTATTAATAGCTACAGGTTAATGACTGTAGCACAATTTTAAAAACAAAATTCTTCTATTGGACATTAAGGGGGTCTCATATCTGATTAAATTGTTTTATATATTTCAGGAAAATAACATCATGATGCACATCATGAATTACAGCATATTGTAAAATAAATAATTGATATAAAAAACAAACCTTTATATTTATATTAACTATCCATATTTAATGGAATTTTGTAAAATGAGAACCACGTGGGAGGAAATGCCAGGCACACTCACTCTTGTCCAGTCACGTATACTGGATGAGAACCATGTAGAAACAATTATCTTTCTCAACTGTTTTTTTTTTCTTTAGCCATGTTTTCACTGGTTCACTTAGGAACAAATTGGAATGGTCCAAAAGTGTCTCCACTGTTTTAATGAGCCATATCAGAAGCGTTCCAACCGTGCAAGCTCTAGCTTCCAAAGCAGCCTGGCTCACTTTTGGCTCCTGGAACACTTTTGAGTGAGATGATTTAATAAGAGAGAACACAGACTCGGGTGAACACGAAACTGACTAGATCTTGTGATAAACCGCCGTATTACCAGTGATGGTAACTTTCTATGTTGAACAGACAGACTTAGCAAAACAAAGCTAGTGAACGTTAGCATCAGCTTTTTCCTGTTTATTGATGCACAGCACTTGCGTTAAGATAAATGAAGTTAATCAAGGTTCAAGGTTTCTTTATTTGTCTCCCTAGGGAACATTTTTGGTTGGACCGATGGGCCTGCGACACACAGAGACAAATAGACACAACACCCAGAAAAGGCAACATCTTGTTTATCGCGGGAGTTACGTTCTAAAAATAACCCGCACTAAGCGAAATCCGCGCAGTAGTCAGCATGATTTGTTTTACAATTATAATAAATATTTTAAGGTGGAAAAACCCCCCACTACACACTTTATACTCTTTTGTCGGTGCAGAGCGTTTCGTCGACATTGTGGGCTTGGATTATACTTCCCGCATGTAAATTCTGCACGGAAAGACGTGCGGAAGGCAGCGGAGAAGACGTTGGCAGTATTTATAGTCCGTGCGGTTTCATGCGGCGTCAACAGTAGAAATCTGAGCTAGCTGCTATGAAATCCCATTCATTTCGCAGATGGCAAGCGAGGGGGAATGTTGGCAAAAATGCCGACATTTCGCCGCGTAGCCCCTTACTGACCTCGCGGACGGGCAAAAGCATAAACCTAGCCAGGGTTGGAAAAAACGTACAAACATGCAGCATTTCAGTCACACTGCCAGCGATAAATTTGGCAAGCTGAACTCATTCTGTAGCTTCTGTACAAGAGACACAGTACTGAGGAGATTGATTGACAATAGTCCCTTAGCCAATCAGGACGCAGAAAACAATGCACTGTAAAGAAAAAAGTACAAAAAAAATCCACGAGACAGCGAGGCCACAAAAGGTGAAGCGCATTACAGCCTGGGACCGCTGTAGACAGAAGAAAAAATACATTCCTTTCTCCCCATACTAAGACTCTCACGACGCATTCTCATTGTTTAAAAGTTTACTTAAACAGGCATGAATGAATATTTGTAGCTATTATGCTGACACATAACCCTGAACCTCCTCCTTGAACTAAATAATTCATATTTGGCATATGTGCTACAGAAGCTGAAGAAAAACAGGAAGTTAATTAACAGGGACCACGCCGCCACAAAGATGTGCAAATAACAATTATTTATTGGTGTGAGATTGAAGCTGGTGATCCATGGCAGCTGGCACTGCAGGCCGATGGCTGAGACGAGAGACTCAGGGTGGGGGCTCTGTCTCGGCAGACTGCCCAGCTGATTCGGGACCCCCTCTCTTAGGTGATTGAATGCTGAAAGAAATCGTATTACAAAGGGAGGGCCGGTGGGTCGAGAAAACAGTCATGTGGCGACTGAGGCGTTAGGCTGGTATAAGAAGGCTTCTTGGTAATAGAGGTGGACTGAAGACTGTAGTAATGAAACCTCAATCAACATATTAACTACTTTACTACTACTTTAGCCACATCTCACAGGCCTGAGATTGCCTTTTATTTACTAAGAAAATAAATAGAAGAATAGCCAGTGGAAGAATAGCCAGACGACTAAACCGGCTGTTCGCAACTCAACCAGGGAAAGTGTAAACTCAGGGTAATAACAGCGGAGCAGATCCACCAAGGCTGGAAACTGAAAGGTACTGGAAAATGTTATTGGAAAAGGAGGCGACACATTACAGTGATGCACAGTGGCTGGTGGATCTAAGAATGGACCACAGCAACCTTCCTGAACAGAACCATGTTACCATCACAGTGGCCGACATCCAAGAAAGAGTCTCAGGTATGAAAAACTGGACAGCGAGACTTCCGGTTATGATGGCGCTTTGAGTAGACACACCTCACACCGCTGCTGCAAAACTTAGCTTTAAAATCATAGTTTGACCCACCTAATCCCAAAGACGAAGAACAAGAGATGAAGTAAACGAGGAAGACGCAAATCCAGGTAATACTACGGGACCAAAACAAACAAAGCTGATGGCCCACAGTCCCATTGGAAAACAGCCCGCATCACAAGCTAACAAAGCTAACGAAGCTAACAAGGCTAACATGGCTAGCAAACCTGAGTTGGAGAGTCGCACTCCCTCCCCACTGGACAAACGGGGTCTTGCCGATGGAGTTTCTCGCGACTTATTTGCATCGGAAGGGGGAGAGAGTCGGAGAACAATAATATGAAAAATAAGCTCTTGGATATGGAGTACAGATCACTTCGTCCTAACCTTAAGCTTGTGGGAACTTGGCGGAAGAAATAGGAAGGATGCAGAAAGTTTTTGGGAGATTATTCCTGAGATCGTTGATGGCTCAGGAATTGTGCAGGTTTTGGGTTCGATGGATGTTTCCAGAATGATGCATTTTGTTTTCTTTTTTACCCTTTCAGTGATTTTGTGTTCCTATGGTTCTTGTATGTTTGCTGTTTTCGACCAGAGGGATTAAAAACATTCAACGGTACGATCAATACAACCAACCCAATGGCATCAGAAGTGTTACAAGCAGCTCCAATGTGAATGGCATACGGAACCCAATCAAATGAACAAAAATCTTAACAAAAACGAAAAAAGAAAGAAAATTGACAATATATTTACAAGATTTGAATGACACTGAACATAATAAACTAACACATTTTTGATATATAAAAATCATATTATTCATCATAGGCATAGGCAAACATAGAAGTGGAGTTGCAATTTTGAGTTTCAAACCGATAGTTTTGAGTGCAGGGATAAAGAAGGCAGATGTATTGGTTAAAGGAAATATTAACGGAAAGGTTTTCACTCTAAATGTGTATGCTCCACCAGGGAGTGATATCACTTTCTATGCTGATGTCATGGACCTGATTTTAAACCGTTCTGAGGAAACACTAATTTGTGGCGGCGATTAGAATCGTCGCATTGTACGTGAACGTGTACGTACGAGGCACTGGAGGAACAATAAACAAGAAGTTCTGCATCTTATTTAAAAATACAGGATTGACTGATATATGGAGAGAAATGAACCCTAGGGCATGCTAGTATACCCATTTTTCTAATCCACATACAATCTATTCCAGAATAGACTACTTTTTTGTTCTCAATACAGACAGATCTAAAATCACTGAAGCAGATAGGCACAATAGACCAAGTGATCATACTCCTATCTACATGTAGATTTGGAGGAAAGACGAAAACACACACTGGTGGCGGTTCAGTGTCAGTTTGCTTAATGACCCTTTGTTTAAGGAAAAAAGGTCCAACAACATTAGGACTTATCTGGAGGAAAATCATGCAGGGAAAATTTCTTTGCCCATCCTTTGGGATGCTTCCAAAGCAGTCTTGAGAGGACAAATTATATCCATAGCCTCCGAAAAAAAGAGAATGAGAAAAAGCTAAATCATCTGCAAGTAAATAATATGAAAATCAATGATCTGACTTCACAGAAAATAGTTAAGAAAATGCTCTTTACCAAACAAAGATAGTATGATTGAATATATGTTGTTATATTATTGCTCAGTGTTTTATGTTGCACCTTAATGCCAAGATAAGTTTCTATGTTTGTGAATTTTGTTCATTGGCAATGGCAATAAACCCTTTCTGATTCTGATGAGAGAGGATCAACACACACTTTATATACAAGTCCCTGCCCACTTTTGAGCTTCTCTGGCAGGTAGCCCTAATTAGCTTGCAATCTAAGCTATTTCAAATGTTCAGAATATAAATATTTACGATCCATAGCTTGTGTATATTAGTATATTTTGTTGCAAATGTCACTCTTTTTCCTGCTGTGGCACACTTCAGGAGGCAGTTTGCATACAAGGCGAGGTCAGATGGAAATGCCGGGGATTTGCATGGGCTACAAGTTCTGAGAATTCAGGAGCTCAGAAGTGAACCTCATGTTCTTTTTTGCTGTACTATTTTGTGTCCATAGGGGGCGCTACAGCCACAGACGCGCTGCCTGAGGTGTGGAGACGTTCTGGAGTGGTCTGAGGAGCTCAGGTGGGTCTCTGACACAGTGGTTCACAAGAGAGAAACACACACTTGCTTCTGTCTCAATACACTTGTATGTTTTGTTTTAAAGGTACACTTCATAACTTTACTGGTGCAGGGTTTTGCCTTCTGCTTATACTATTGCTTTGCCTCAAATGTTTCACAATATGCCGTTTAATTTATGTAACTTCATGGAGACAAGCAGAGGGCACCACCCGGCCAACTTTTTCAAGGTGATTTTGAGCAACAACAAAAAGAAAGTAATTTAATGAATAATTAAGATACACAGTGCACCTTTACTTTAGAATGATGTCCATTTTGTTTCATTCATAATGTTTGAGTAATTCGGCATTTTAGTTCCAATCTACCTCTCCCAAGCTCAAACCGGTTCCACCTTGTTACATCATTCATACATACACTTTACGCAGAAAAATTCTGATCAAATGTTTTATATTGAAGCTGATAGTAAACCAGAAACATGCAAATTTAGAAATATCTGCAAGAAGAAGAAGGATCGAGAGATTGAGACAAGAGTGATTGGATTGGTAGCAGCAGTACCTCACCTGTCTGTTACTATCAGCCAATAGCTCTTTCTGGTGTGGGCACGAGACCATTTCTGTCCGTAAGAGCAGAAAAATCTCTGATGGTGTCATTATGGGCCATTATCCACATTCGTGTTTGCAGGATATAGGTGTAATGTTCTTGGACTGACTCTGGGGATGTGTGGTCCCTGTTGGCTCAGCACACCCAGCACACCCAGCTTCCCCGCCCCAGGACTCTGCCTTGTGCAGTGGTGATGTATGAGTGGCTTGTGTGGTGCAAAGAGAAGGAGCTCAGCAGACACAGCGTTTCTTTTTGAGTCTGGAACGTGGGACAGGAAGCACATTTTCTCAAGTAAAGATGGCAGGTGTTTTACGCTTGCTTGGCTCATGGCATTTTACAACGTTAGGACCGAACAAAGAGGTTTAATTAGTGATCTAACACAATTTCCAACCTAATTAACTGTCAATATGCTACATTTTAATTCACAATTCAAAATATTACACATATTATACAGTGCAAACAGTATTACTTAGATTGTTATATAAGAACAGTAAAACCAGAACAATTGGGCCTCATATACTATTAGCATAATTTTGAGTTCAGATAAAATGCACAAATCAAAAGCTGGACAGGAACATAATAAACTAAAATGTCTTACAGTAACAGTAACTTTTTGGAGGTGTCATATTACCTGTATGATTCCATGGAAACAGAAAGTATAAAACTATACTTCTGAACATTCTAGAAGGATATACATTGTATACCATAATCTGGAATATTATACCCAAAGGAACAATGTTCCCATGGAAACAAGCAGGAGAAGGCTCCTCCAGACCAAGTATGAGTTAGGTTTGTGGAGCCCACTCACAGTGAGGACGCATGTGTTTTCAATGCAATAAAAACAACCACTTTTTTTGTTTATGTTGGTTGGCCATGAAGTGACATATTGAGGCTTTAAAATATTTAGTGCACTAAACATGAAGATGGCAAACAATAACAAAGGATTTATAAATTATATTGGGGCAATTGGCACTCCGTATAAGGATTCAATTCAATTCCATTTATTTTTGTAACACCCATAATCACAACAACAGTTGCCTTGGCAGCTTCTTGGCGCTGCCATTATGGTGGCCAACATCAAACATGCAAACTTTGTTGCAGTCTCTTAAGGGAAAGTCCACCACCTAGAGATCACGACCTCACATAGAACAGGAACATTTTACAGATAATGTAATTTGCCGTTTGACCTCCAGAGCCACTTCTATATGCCTATAGGCCAGAGTTTCTGGGGCGTTCTGGGGCAAGTGTGGGGCATACCCGTTTGGGACAAGGCAGGGAGGTCTGCGTATTTTTAACGAAGAAGTCTAAAGGACGGTTTATAGTCATCATCTAATCTACACCTCCCCGACGCACGTGGCAGCCAACCAGAAAGCTTGCGGCTCTTGCCGTGTCTCGTACATGGCAGTTCATGCTCCTATGGCAAAAAGTCACCTTTCATCGAGGTGCTGTGGACTGCAGGGGCTGTGATTGGTTGATCCACATCAACTATAGGGAATTCTGTATTCTGTATTCTATACAGCTTAGAATTGCTGAGGTTTGGCACAGAAATGATTGCACAGGGTTAGGGGGCCTGCAAGCCTATGGTTTACTGTGCCAGTAAATGTATGAATGCAATATAAAACAGCCTGAATAGCTCCGCAGAAGCTTGCATGGTTCAGGTCTGCGTGTGACAGACGACTATAACAGCACGCTCACACCAGCAGCCACAAACCCTCCTTCCTGAGCCCTGTTCACTCTTGTGTTGTCGCCAGCCCTCTATAGTGAGTTAAAACAGAGAAGGGGTGATTAGGAGTCAGTTTAGTGCCTCGGCCAATCCCATGCAAGTGTCTGTCAAAAAGTATTCACTGAGTGGCTGTTGCCTCAGCATAAACTTGACTCTGCTGCGCTCCAGTCCCCTGGAACGCACCTCTCTCCTCGTCTCTTTTTCTAATCTCCTCCCTACGCAAGCCTGCAGTGGAAATGGAATAGGATCTGCTCTTTCAAGTCGCTCACATCACTGCTGGTGTAAGCGTGCTGTTAATTAGCCTTTAACTAGCCTTTACGTGAGTGGGTCTTCTCCATTAAACAACAGGTAAAGTGTCAGTTCTCCACTGTCTCACTGAAGACAGGTGTCTGACCTTCCCACTGTCTGCTCAGCAGAGAGGAGAAGAGGAGAGGGAGAAGAGAGGAGAAGAGATGCAGAGGAAGAGGAGAGGGAGATGAGAGGCTGTGTTTTGCAACAAACCTGTTTTTTGCATAAACCAATGAAAGTCTGTGAAAGCCTATTTTAATTACAATGGCACTAAAATAAATGCCATTTACAGCATTAAACTCTTAATTGTTTTATTATTTTACTAGATATAATATAAAATTATAATATTTATAAACTCTCGAGGCTGGGAGGGCATAAAATCATTTTTTATCCCCTGAGAAGGGTGCACCAGAAACATTTTGAGAAGCACTGCTTTACGGCACATGCAGGAGCTCACATCCTAAAGAATGCCTCATACGTCCTCTCCTCCAGTGTGCTGCTGGGATGCTCGTGCTGCTCCACTGTGAACGAGACTCTAGGCAGTGAAGGCCGCGGCCGCAAGAAGAGCCACTGGGCATCGGGTCGTGTGGGGGACATCGACTTCATGGGCCCTACCAAAACCAGAGGGAAGGTCAGACATGCTACTGTGTGACCAACACTGTCAGAACACCCATGAAGCTCAGTGTTAATCTGTTCTGTTTTACGCAGACTGTGTCTCATGTGCTGTTTACAGTTTGTGCGAGTGCAAAGCAGCACAAATCCGGTGCAGATATACCGCATGCTGACAGAGGACTGGGGTCTGGCCCCTCCACACCTGGTGGTGGCACTGGTGGGAGGAGACGAGGTTGCACAGATGAAGCCCTGGCTCAGGGACACTCTGAGAAAAGGCTTGGTGAAGGCGGCACAGAGCACAGGTCAGTCCTGGACCTCAGACACATCTTAGCCATAGTTCTGTACCATCTCACTATAAGACCTACAGCCTTTATTTTTGAGTGACAACACATGCGTTTCTCCATTAAGAGCAATCGTTTGAGCCTAATGATTTTCACTCAACTTTAGAATCAACTAAAGTGTTTGGTATTCAAATAGAGCTGTTTCAACTCAACATCTAAAGGGTTTACAAAGTCTTTCCTGTGGCACAGATAATAAAACATTTTAGGAATAAATGAGGCTCAACAGAAGCACTAAGATTTGTTTTTCATAATGATGCCAGATGGCTCAGTCCCACTGGTATGTGTCATGTCAGCTGCAGCAGGCTCATACATTTTCATATTCAGATGTATGGCTTCTGTTTCAAATGTTTTTGCAAAACCATTCAACCTCATCCAACCTGGGTACTTTATGATGATTTAATAATTTATTGTTTGGTGATGTCAGTGTAACAACTAGGGTCAATCATTATTTCATTAGCATTATAGGAATCTCCCATCCTGCTTAGAAGTTTGTTGAAGATTTTACATTTACACATTTATCTCCTTTCTTAAACCGTCTTGTCCCTGGTTTATCTTGGGTCGCTTTTGATGTTCCTCAGGGGCCTGGATTCTGACCAATGGTTTTCGCTTTGGCATCACTAAACACCTGGGTCAGGCTGTAAGGGACCACTCTCTGGCCAGTACCTCATCCAAAGTGAGGGTGGTGGCTATTGGCATCGCCCCTTGGAACATGATCCACAACCGAGAGGCTCTGCTCCAGGCTAAGGTAGGATTACCAAGCACATTTCAAAGTTTTCAGCTCGAAAGCACTACTTCCCTTAGCATTTCATAAAACACTTCATTAATAGATGCAGATAGAGCAAAGCGGTGTGATTTTGACTCCTTCACAATAGACTGTACTGGGACTAAAATGTTACTCTATTACATGAAACTAATTAGGTATAGGGCCTTTTTAATCAAACCAGTATGTTTGTTTTCCTCGTCAAAAACTTACCAGGAGCTGTGTTTTGTGCATGTTTGTATCCGCCTAGTTCCTCTTGAGGTAATCAATGAAGTTCCTCTGTGTTTGTTCACTTCATGCACTTTCACCAGAATCATTACAGGTCCCAAATGTCTTTATTAACATGCAGCTCATCAAACACAGTGCTAAAGCAACTATGATTTTTAGCGTTATTGTAATAGCTTCAAATCGCAGTGCCTTAGCAGATGGAGTCATAGCGCTCTCTCACATTTTGTATATAAATACTTATAAAGGAGGTGATTCAACTAGCATCATGTAGGAGATTCTTACTAGTACAAGTACTGTAGTGTTATTCCTGTCCTATCACTTATGAAAGAGGGTGACATCTAAAATTGATATCGATTAAAGAATTGGATCAAGATTTCCAACATGACGCTCTGCAGAAGAATGTGGGTATGTTTGTTATCATATTTTAAAAGTCATTTGATCGTTAATCTGAAGGTTTATGAGAACGCAACCGTGACATTGACCCCCTACCAATGTGGTTTATGAATATTTATTGCCCAAATTGTTAAACAGATAAATATGAATATGGAATATGCAATATGAATCTAAGATTATCTCATCAGTCAGATTTTGAAATGCATTCACACAACCAGAAGAAGCTGCCTGATCCTGATTAGCCTGTGTGTCCATGTTCTACAACGACATACTCAAAGTTTCTATGTTACTTCTGTTCTCCAGGGGGATGAACCGCCAGCGTACAAGCCCCAGGACCTGCCTCACGGGTCAGTCTACTCTCTGGACAGTAATCACTCCCACTTTGTCCTGGTGGAGGAGGACCCCAACAAGGTCGGGGCCACCAGTGAGATGAGGGTCAAATTGCTCAAGCACATCTCCCTGCAGCGCACCGGCTATGGAGGTACAGGCTTAATCAACATCAGATAAGAAGATTCAATCTACCAGTAATGGTATAGCTTTATACTGAGTTTTAACTTTAATCCCTCATCAGATACATACAAGGGGTTGTATTTTGTTTCCTTCACACATATTTCATTGTACCTGACTTTGTTTTCCATTTAGTAAAGTAAAATTTACAGTACTGATATAATGTAAAAGCAGGGTTGAAATAAGTCCACTGCGCGCTGACAGCATCTAATTATAAAGCAATTTGAATGATTTCAAACCTGGAAGCAACACTGGTGCCCAGTTAGCATGTTAGTACTTGTACTAGTAATTGTCTGCAGTGGTGACACCTAAACTCAGCTTCTCTGTGAAACATGATTCTGAACTCAACACAGTGACGAATTGGGACATTTGGAATGCTTCAGGAAAGTGAAGAACAGTTTGAAATTAGCTCAGTTTTAATGTTTAATGTTTAAGACAATAACGACTAAATAGTTCAGCATAATATTTTCTTAAAATGTTTCCAAATCAATTTTTTTGTCATAATTCCCCACTGTGAACAAAAGGTAGTATTTTCTAACAATGAATTTTCTTCAATATTTCCATCCTTTCTCTACAGTATGTTTCTTACGCTACCAGCAGTAATGATTAAACATCTTGCAGTTTTTCCACAAACAACACTGAGGCAAAAGATATATTAAGACTGAAACAATTATTAAAACACAATGTAAGAATCCTATTATTTCTTGGTTGCAGGCGCAGGCAGTTTCGAGATCCCGGTTTTGTGCCTCCTGGTCCATGGAGAGCCCAGGATCTTAAAGGTCAGCGGATGTTATTTTATCATAATTCACACATTGAAATGTTACAGCGCCTCCAGCAGTGTGAACTCACTCTTATGAGGTCTAATTAGAAAAGACCTGGTGTGAAGATATGGGAAGACAGGAGCGGCACGACAATACAATTTGCCAAGTCTTCGTTTAGTTCAAAAGCAGTGTTTTTATCCTTGGTTTTGTGATCCATGCATGTTTATCTGCGGCACATCATACACTATTTAGAATACATCTCCCCTCAAATACCTGTATCATTTACGAAACATCCTAAACTTTGTCACCCGTTTGATTTTCTGATGATGCTCTTCTGTGTGCTCGCTCACTTGATATTTTTCTGAGCACAGATCTTCTGTATCTTTTCTGAATGTCTACTCATACAAAAGTCTGGGTTTACAGACCAGACCGTTCATTTCCATGTTAAAATTGTGACAACTTGACGTAGAAAGGAGTGGTCCGGTTGAAAAACACATAGGGGCTTTCAGAGACGAGGCAGTCGTTCTGAGCTCAGACAGATGAAATGTTTTTGGAAGATTTTGTTTTATCTCCATCTACATTTTTAGTAAGAATTACACGTGAAATGGTATAAATGAGACCTCTGACCTGTAACTCGGCCTGGTAGTATCACCAACTTGTCTTTATATATTTGCGTTATTTTGAAGAAAATCAAAGAGCAAGAATATTATGAAAACTGTCTGTGCTTTTAAATGTAGTTACGTAATTAGTATGTTTCTTGTTTAAACAGTTTTTATAATTGTGTGCTGCAAGTTTCCCACTTTGGCCCAGGTCATCTTTGAAAAAGTGGTTTGGATCTCAACAGGTTTTTACAAGGTTACATACTGTGGAAGTATGCAAAAGCAATAACATCTCTATGGCGACAAGCAGGTGGCCGACCCTCCATGAGAAACGTTGCACAGTGCAACTTTACACAACTTGTGTGATTTTTGTAAATGAGCAGACAGAATCCAACTTACACCTGGACACTCTCAGAAAATGATGTTATTAATGACCTGACTTCTTTATACAGCTAAGCATGAGCATGTGTTCAATTTGCATTGTAATGAATGAATTGGAGTGGATGCGCCTGGAGACGAGACAGTGGTGGTGGAGAAGGAAGACTAGGTCTAAAGATAAGAAGAGGGAGATGAGCTGCTCGAGCTGAGAGCAGACTGAAGAAGCAGAGCAGCCCCTTACGCTTAGGACGTCCCAGACTTTTTCTTTATTTATTCCATTTTGTCCACCATCTTATAAAAGAAAACTCTAAAGCTGCTTGATCTGCTGCACATAACAATAAAGCTGTAACCCTCTTATTTCCAGTCAAATCAATCATTCCGGGAAGCATCATGGTCAGTTTGTACTCCAAACCAACAAATAAAAAATTACCCTAAAATGAAATGAAAAATGAATAAGACTTTTATATGGATTCTGCCTGGACATTTTTGCTTCATTACAAGTCCCTAAAACTCATTTTTAGTGAATTTACCTTCAGCTTTTAAAAGAGAATTGTCAAAACCCAATAAATGCTAAAACTAGTGTCAATCAGCTGATCCCTCCAGACACCATCTTTACTCCTTCATATATTTAGCAAAGAAAATCTACACAGGATTTCAAATCCGAATTCCTCTGGGCAGAGCTTGTTTCTACTTATGATTAGAGTAAAACAGACCTTAGAGTCCAAAACGACAGAGTCTCAGCTTCTCAAAGGCTCCAGCCAATTGTTTGTGCTCCAGAGGGTTCAGGAACAGCTTCAGTTTGAAATGGGGGTTATTTTTTTCAGGCGTTTTTAGAAAAATAGGCCCTAAGCATAAGGGGTTAAATCCCTTTAACAACAAACTTCCCGATAGGCTGGAGAAGGGCGAGGAGATTGGGCTTGCTGAATGATAATTGGCCAAGCGGAGCAGGGGATGGCCTGTGACTGAGATGAAATGGCTGCATGAGATGATTGATGAGCGACATCTAGAGATAAGGAGATGAAGGGCAAAGTATTCTTCCAGAGAGAATCGCCGCTATATGTACAGCATCTCCATTTGCGACAAAATCGGGCCGCAGAGCATTGTCTGCATCAAGTAATCGTTCATAAACCCGGGAGTTGGAGCCTAAGCAGCGCTACCACTGACTGAGCTTTGACGGCCCACCCCAGTTTTACTTCGCTGTCTGAAAAATCGGTTCTAACGCTGTGCAATTCATGTACAGTACGAATATCAACAACAACGTGCCAAAGGGTTTGTGAGAGATAGAAAAGTTAGATAAAATTCTTCTTTCCATGCTTCATCGTGAATAATGAAGTAAACCTACCACAAGTAAACCTACCACTTCTATATGTAGAACACTATACATTTCACATCACATTTGTCTGTTGAAGAAACTGAATTGAAATGCAGTAGTAAATGATCATGATCTATGTAGTTTTCTCTGCTTATTTTACCAAACCAATGCATTTCAGGCCCGGGAGCTCACCATTTATTGTAGAAGTCGTTGATACAATTTTGTGTTATGTTGCAATAATGTTGCATCTAAATGTTGTTATACTGAAGCAAACGTAAACACAATTTTATTTGACATTTTGTTCACCGTTTTGCTTTGTTTGCCCTTGTCTCGCTCTGATAATGGAACTTGTGATTGCTGGTTTTGTGTTGCTTCTTCTCAAAGGCAGGCTGAACTGCTGCAGAGAGATGTTTTTTTCCGCTCTCAGCGAAGTAAATGGTTTGGCTTGACTTCCTTCTGTGTATTTGCATGCTCAAAGCTGCAGACTAAGAGATTATGGAAAGAGGAAAACACACAGTTCAAAGAAATATCCAAACAGAAAAGGCACACATGTTGAACGTGATCGCTGTTTGTCAGTGGCTCTTCAGTGTTCTGTGTACTCTTTACAATCATGTCGGGATAAGAATACAAATGTTTACATGTGTACATTTTAATGGAATCAAAATTAAAATGTTTATATTGTCAGCCAGTGAAGTTGGAATGTTCATGGAAAACATGTGTTGATGGAAAAATATCTTTTGTCAAATATATTCAAATCTAGATATGTTTTTTAATTCAATATTGACATCTTTTACTATTTGTAAACACCATGGAAATAATAGTACACTTCAAGGCTCTTGACCTGATTTTGAACCATGAGTCAGGAACCTGTCTCAGTTTGAACTGTTAGCCCCGCCCACTTAGTCCTTTCTACATTTGCACCATGACGCATAATCAAACGTCTGGGATGATGTCGGGCAGTTGTTTCCACATGATGCTCTCTCACTTTCTCTCTCCTCTTACTCTCTCCCCTTTTTTTCATGTTATAGCATAAAACACATACTTTGAAGATGTAAAACTACAGTAGGTGGCGGTAAATGCACCTTTTCAGTTGGCTGCCAACCCCCATTAAATGTAACATAACAACAACAACAACATGATGCTCTTACTGCCGCCTACATTTTACTTCCTTGTCAGTCCTGATAACGTACCATGACCAAGAATCAAGTGTCTGGGATAGAGTCAGGCACTAATCTAAGTTTGTTATGAGGAGAAGTTAGGTGACTCTGGTCGGAGCGTCTCTATTATAGTATTATAATATTATAGTGTTTATTACCCAACAAAATGCTTTGATTATAGATACAGTCGGCGACGCATCAAACTCTCTGTTGTTTCAAAAGGAAACGCAACTTTTCTCTCTTCTAATACATTTCCTGCCGAATTGTGAGATAACACAGACTTTTTATTCAATCCGATACCAATGACTTTCGTACTCAAATGCATTGAAATTCCTTGACTATGAATAATTTGACCTTGGCTACCATTATTTTCTTTCAACTTGAACTAGTATGAACATAAATATATGTGCAGAAAACATAAAATATAAATTATGTTTTAAAAATAACTAAATATTAAAAAAAACTGCATTTTATGTAGAAATTGTAAGCATCGATACATTTAATTCCTCTGTCAATATTGATATATTGATATTTGGTATCGATTCGCCCAGCACTACTCAACAGACATTGTTGACTCTGTATTACCTCAGGAAAGTAAACAGGTTGTTTTGTAGATGTTAAAATACAGTAGGCGGAGCTAGCATCACAATAGCATTTAGCCCGAAGCTACTGTTAGTATTCTTGGAAAACTATAGAAATTTGGGTCATTGAACCGCTTCTTTTTCATGTATTTGTGTCTGTATTTAGTACAGTATATTTACTGAAGTATGTGTTTGCTCTTGCAGTAGTTTAACAGTGGGTGTCAAAGCAGCTTTTCAACGTTAAAATGAATGGATTGTTTTCCCCACAGTTTCAAGTTTGTGGGCCTCAGATGCTTATTGTTACCGTCTCGTTTTAGTTCTTTTTGTTCTTTTACCATACAATCCACGAGGTAATGAGCATTTATCTTGGCTGTACATTGAATAAATGTACAGTGTCTTTATTTGGTCTCTTTATGTTCTCACACCATGTCATCTTCTGTGTGACTGTATGCAGAGGATGTACAAAGGCATCGAAAACTCCACCCCCTGGCTGATACTGGCGGGCTCTGGGGGCGTGGCCGATATCCTGGTCTCACTGATGAACCGGGGCACCTGGGACAGAGACAGTGTGCACGAGCTGCTGCTGGATACCTTTCCACAGGC
The DNA here is from genome assembly GCA_015082035.1 of Chaenogobius annularis. Taxonomy (NCBI): domain Eukaryota; kingdom Metazoa; phylum Chordata; class Actinopteri; order Gobiiformes; family Gobiidae; genus Chaenogobius; species Chaenogobius annularis. The sequence continues at coordinate 310,057 of BJKM01000255.1, forward strand.
CCACCACAGTGCCGACGTCAATAACTGGATCAAACTGGTGAGAAAATGTATTGAAATTAAAATGTACACAAATACACAATTTGTTCTGAATCTCCTTTTTAATGTACTGGATGTATTCATCTTTCAAATATGTAATATAATAAATTACCAAAATGTTTTATATTATTTATAAAAAGTGAATACAATATGCGGTGGTTGTCAACCTCCCAGTGGTAGTTGTCAAACAGTCTGAGTGTGGTGATTTTCGTATAAACTTATTATGATTTATTATGATTATGATTATAAGATTTTCTTATGATATTGCAAAAATCACCCTACGTGAACATTAATGATGCAAAGCCAAATTTTATTCAAATAATTTCAAGTACTTGTGCACCCCCTGCTGTCCCCGTACCCCTGGTTGTGAACCGCTAACTAGTTTTTACCTTTAAAATACGAATTCAATTGCGCACAAAAAATAAAAACAGAACAAAAAACTACAAAAACAAAGAGGTTTACAACAAAACCAATACATGTCTAAATCTTAACTAAAATGACATAGCCTTTTGGGCACAAGTCTTATAATGAAAGTAAATGAATTGTTAGAGTGAACACTGCTGATGAGCTCCACAGCATGAGGTCCCACATCAGAGCACTCGAGCAGGAGCTGGAGAGAGCTGGAGAGAGCTGGAGAGAGCTGGAGAGAGCTGGAGAGAGGGAGAGCAGGTTTCAGCTGCAGAGGACAAGATTGCATGTGATGACCCAAATTAGGAATATGAAACAGGAGGAAAGATTGGAGTCATTCTGAAGATGAGCCGACGACACTCTTTTGCAGTTAATTTAAATCTCATTTTAAAGCAGTGGCTGTAGCAATTCACAAGTAATAAAAGTTCCATATCGTTCCCTATACTTTCAATTATAAACATCTTCAGGGTTTTGTACATCTGAAAATCTATTGTGTGGCAATGTACGTGAAATAACTGCCAATCGAATAAGGTTTAGGACAAGGTAGTCGCACTTGGCAAAGACACTACACCCTCGATAACTGCAATTATTCAAGACACAATATTATGGTAAGAATGAAAAAATACTAACTGTGATCAAGCTGCCTTTTTATCTGGCTGTTTATGCCACATTAACAGTGATTTCTCATTCAGAAAGTTTGATTTAAAAAATCTGCTCACAGACTAGAGAAATGTGATATATTAAACAATGTGAATTATAGAAAATGTTGTTTTTTACTGTAGTTTGGTCATAATAATAATAATAATAATAATAATAATAATAATAATAATCATTAACCTTTACATTGTTATATTTCTTTTGATTACAATCGTAACACAAAAGTGTTATATCGTGACACACCTAATTCTAACATAGACATTACATTATTTGTTTACTGTAAATCAGATTCGTAAGATCCTGGACCATGGGTACCTCCTCACGGTTCACGACCCCGAGCAGGAGAGCTCCGAGCTGGACACGGTCATCCTCAAGGCCCTGGTCAAAGGTAAAAGCTCCATGATCCAGCTGTTCTCAAGCTCCTCAACAAACCTGCAGCAAACCAGTAGTGGAAAGTAACAAGTACAAAAGTAAAATACAGTACTTAAAGCAAAACTAAGTGACTTTGGCGATAGAGCGCCCCCTGCAGCTCCCTTGTGAAAAAACTTTCATCTTCACATTACATTTCACATGAGTCAGAGTTTCTCAGGAGAGTGTCTTCGGGTCGATGTTGGCAAGGCGGGTTTTCCGCCCAGAGACAGCAGGGGGCGACAACGGGCATCCTGCAAATACATATTTAACAGTAAAGAAGAAAAAAACGTAAGGTATTTGTACTTTATTTAAGTATATTTTGCAGTGGATACTTTTACTTCTCTACATTTGAGAGCAGGTATCTACAGAGGAGAAGTATTTCTAATTTGTGGCCTCAAATCACATTCCCACCAAATTTCCCATGATTTAGCCAAAACTTTTCCATGAAATAGCGGAAACTTTCCCACAATTTAGCACATTTTTCCTCACGATTTAGCCAAATCGTTCCCACAAATTTAAAAAAATGGCTGTTATGCGCTATAAGATGTCTGCATGAATAGAAAGACACCATTCACTCATACCAAATATGTAGCCTATTCGCCTGAGCCTATAACAGTTGGGTGATGAGCAGTGTAGCGCCTGCTGAGCTCGTCACCCGACACATGTGGGCTACATAATTTCAACATATGTAAAACACAGTTAAGTCCTTCATCTTAAACAACTGCTGAGAGCGCGTTTTAAGACAATTATTGCTCTATGAGGTAGAGATTTCATGTGCAAAGGGGCCAGACGCACCACACGCTGGCAAAACAACAACTCTCTTTATTTCCCACGAGTTAGCATGCATAAACAAGTTATCTAACAAGTAGGGCACCCCGCTCGTCCAGCTCCATCTGAAGAAATTAAACTCCAGATATGAAAAACACAAACAGAAAAATGTGGCTAAATTGTGGTTACAAATTAGCAATTCCGAGGGACGACTTTGGCTAAATCGTTTGAACAAATAGTATTTGGGAGGAACAAAATAGTAACTCCGAAATGTCACCAGGAGACCTCCGTAGATATTTGTACTTTCTACTCCACTAAAACCACAAGTACTTTTCCCTACTGTTTGAGACCACCTCAGATGGCTGAAAGATTATTTTGAGTATATTCATAGTTTGAGTTAACGTCCCAACTTTGAGCAAACAAAAAGAAGCAAATATAGATTTCTAGAAAGAATAGGAAATCAATTCATTTGTTTCTTTTGATTTCCTTTCTTTCCTTCAGTTCTTGAATACAACACAAAATAACAGAACAGAGCAGAAACAAGACACACGCAAAGAGAAACATATAAACATTTATAAATAATACTGAATACTGTATGTCGTCCGGCATAATTGTCCAATCTGTCAAATTCGTCCCTTTTCAAATTAAGTGAGAATGTATATTTTTTCCTATTCCATTTTTCCCTTCCGCCAAAAGTATGAGCCAAAGGTATTTATTTATTCATGGCAGGAGTTTTGAGACTCATATACATAGTTCTGATGTCAAGTTGGATGCCAATGTCGATGACAGTCTGTTCATCTCTCCTAGTATACTTTAAGTTGTTTCCGTTTCTTTATCAAGATCACTACATTTGACGCTTTAATAGTTCTCAAAGTCTGTCTGAATACTTATTACTCTAAAAGTACAAACAATTTTACTCAAGTAGATGTTTTCATGCCATACTTTTACTTGAATTTGATGTTTTTGCTCTTGTATTTATACTTTTACTTAAGTCACAAATCTGAGTACTTGTTGCACCACCGATGCACTCTCTGGTCTGTGTCCTTGCTCCAGCCTGTAAGAGTCAGAGTCAGGAGGCACAGGACTTCCTGGACGAGCTGAAGCTGGCTGTGGCCTGGAACAGAGTGGACATCGCCAAGAGCGACATCTTCAACGGAGACGTGGAGTGGAAGGTCAGGGCTCTCAGGCACATACGTGTGCAACCTTTAGTCATACTTTTGATGGTTATTATTACTATAGAAACTTTATTGCAGAAAAGTTTAGTGCACTGCAAAAACTGAATATCTACTTGAGTTACGATGGCTTCAATTTAGAATATATTCACATAAATTCCATTCCGTTTGAGTCAGATCACTTAAAAATGTATTGTGTCACCTTTTTCATTAAAATATTTCATGTTGCTTAGATTTCAAGTTGAATTAGACAAAACATATACATTCATTCAACAAAAAATATTAGATATTAAATAACATTACATTTCATTTTGTTATTATATATTATGATATATATTTTTATGTTGGTCCAGTGTACATTTTTGACTCTGGTCTCAATTCAAACTTTTGGACTTATTTAGGGCAATTTTCTTACCCTTTATCCTGAAATTAGAAAAAGAATCCTACCTTAGTACCTTAGTCCAAAACGTATTCTTAACCAAGCTTGCTAATGTCATCTCTCATGCATTCAGGGTGGTCTATGATATATAATAACTTATTTAACATGGACCAACAGTAAAAATAAATCAATATAAGCAAGATATAACTACTCAAGTCAAAATAAATGTTCTGAATTCAAGCTATGTTAACAAAAAATTTAGTTTGATTAGTAATATTTTATGTAATAATTCTAATCACTAACCTGCAGAAAAACACAGCTCTGACAAGATAAACAAACATGTATGTGCAGGCGTGTGACCTGGAGGAGGTGATGATGGACGCTCTGATCAACGACAAGCCTGACTTCGTGCGTCTCTTTGTGGACAATGGCGTCAATCTGGACGAGTTCCTGACGTACGGACGCCTGCAGGAGCTGTACTGGTCCATCCCTGAGAAGAGCCTGCTGCACAACCTTCTGCTGAAGAAGTACGAGGAGAAGCAGCTCCTCCTGGGCACAGCTCGCACCAAAGGCCCTCCTGGAACGTACCACCCGCCCGACCAGACCAAGCCCCGCTTCACCCTGCTGGAGGTGGCAAAGGTGCTCAAGGACTTCCTCCACGACTCCTGCAAAGGCTTCTACCAGAAGGTCTCGACTGTGAGTGTCACACTGCACTGCTCATCAGGGGATCACCATTTGAGGAGTTGCACTGATCACCTTTCTCTCCTTAAATAACATGTTTCTGTGTTCAGGAACCTAATTGTGGGGTGAGTTAAAGTGTTTTAAATCTCCCCCTGCAGTTATCAAACAAACTAACTAAGCTCTGCACAGTCGGAGAAAACATCGGGAAACTACTTTCAGTTTCCATTTTGTTAGTTTGATCTAACAATAGCTCCATGAACCAAAATTTGGTAAAAATAAGCAAAGAAACACATTTTATCAGTTGTGCTGCCCATAATTCATAACCTGGTTCACGGCAGATTGATATGTGTGGCACTCTGAATTGAGTTCTACACATGAATCAATCTGAAAAGCCGTCGGGAAAAGTGGGGACGTTGAGTGGAATAATCCAAGCTGATAGAGCAAAGCGTCCTTTAGTGACCACCTACTGTAATTTGTGCTTAACCAATCACAGCATTGAATCATAATGACCAATATCCAAAGTGTGCATTGGATGCAAACAAGTGTCACTACTGGTCCATGACCTGTGTAAAGTTGGCCCCCCGTAGTGTCCGATTGCTTCCAAAATGGTGTCAAACATGCATGGTTTGTGCAAGTTTGTGAACACAATATCTGCATTTGTGCTCTGTTTTTGAGGTATTGATCATTGATTGGATTAAGTGTGAAGTTGGAAGTTGAACGGAGCGTGCAACGCTGATATTGTGTGCACAAATGATACACAAATATTTGACATACTTTTGGGGTCCCTTAGACATTATGGCCCTATCCATAACCAATAAATGATCAATATCTCAAAAAACAAGCCTCTACAAACGCTGATAGTGTATGCACAAACCTTCACACAGGTTGCTCCATGTTCTGCTCACTTTGGATTGTATGGGATGTACAGAGAAGTTAACATGTCGGCAAATGACTGTAAATGTTTTTGAACCAAATCGATTATTTACCACTTGTATGTTGAGTGTACTTCGTCCATGATGACTCCACTTCATATTCAGTAACTAGACCAGATGGCATTTACCTACCATTGAGGACCCCTGCTTTACAGCCTTTTTGACACGAATGGACACAACAATAACGATAGGACTTTAATCACGAGGGAAGAAAGTTGATGAATCAAACTCTTGCCAAATCCAGTGGGTAGAAAAGCAGAAATGTCTGTCCTATCAAAAAATACACAAGGTGCTTCCCTCTGCTCTTGTTTGAAATAAGAAACAGTCTGTAATTCAGCAAAACTGAATCAATGGCAGCTGCAACACGTACGTCCCCTGGTGCCGCCATCTTTGTTTTAGTTGTTTCACGAGGACCTTGCTGTAATCATTCCCGACAACCCGCTCCACCCCACCCTGCTGCCATGTGATTGGCCCGCTAAACCACTGAAGTGGACTGCAAACCAAATCATCAGGAGCCTAACAAGATGGATTCTCAAGAGTTTGTAAACAAGAATTCATCCTGCGGGCCAGGTGACATCATTCTGCCACTAGATGTATATGCCTTTTCAGTGGTTTATGTTATCATATTGTTATGTTATCATAAGTCATTTTTTCCTTGGCACTAACTTAATAATAAATCAAATCAATAAATCAAACCTTAACACGCTGTGATTATCCGTCTGCATGTTCTTATCATAACTCAGAGAAAACTCCATGGAGGTAGATTGAAGGGTTTCCGGACATTTGAGTCAACTATAAAGAGCAGCGTGGTGCTGTGAAAAGTGCACATGTTGAAACACTACCTACACATTCTAATTCTGGAATAGGCTGTCCTTTATAATCAGAACAGTGAATACTTTAACCCTATAAACAAGTTTGACACAACTTAGTTTGTAAAAAATAAATACCTGAGTTGCCAAGTCTGCTTCTTTAATAGCAAATGTAAGCTTCCTTTTTTTTAACATCGCTGGTTGGGTTCTTCGAGGGGCTTTCTCCTGTGAAACACTTTCACATCACAAAAGAGGGGATATTTTAGACTCAGAAATGACTGAAATACAATCTGTTGATATTTTAAATATGTCAATAATGTCAAATTAGTGCTGGTTCAGTGACGACACTCAACGCTTAACTACTAGTTCTTTTTTGGGACATTCTTTTGTGCAGCTGAGGTCACTTTTGTTTTCAAAGGCTTGCTTGTTGCTCTTAAAAACACCCCTAAAATATTTATGGTCATACACCAATAGAGCACCTGCATAAGCAATTTCTAATTATTTATCAGTTTGAAAAAGCAGCTCAAAGTCCATCTCAATGCTGAGTGAACGCTCTGTGTTGTGTCCAGGAAAAGCCGGCGAAGGGCAGGCTGTTCCACACACAGAAGAACCTTGCCCTGGAGCTGGAGGTGCGCTCGGAGCACCCCTGGAGAGACCTGTTCCTCTGGGCTGTGCTGCAGAACCGACAGGAGATGGCCAACTTCTTCTGGACCATGGTCAGTCTGCCAGTCGTCCACATTAAACTCATAAATTACCGTATTTTCCGGACTTTTAGCCGCTCCCCTATATAAGCCGCATTTGCTCTATTTTTTAAAAAACGATAATAAAACAATACATAGGCCGCACCTTTTGTATAGGCCGCAGAACTCTTTCCTTGACTTTTGGCATCGCATGAGCTCGTCCCGCTGTCCCCCCTCAGCGTGCTCTCCCCGCCAGCGTCTCACCGTACATTCATTGATGTTAAGCTTGCGTGCAGCTGCGCGGTTTCCTAGCAAGATCGATGGCCTTCAGCTTAAAACTTGCTTCATACGAACTTCTTCGTTTGGGTTCCATAATGATGGGGCAAGAATTTGAAAATAATTTATAGTTGTAATTTGTCGTCCGTGTTCTATTTGCTAGCTGAATAAAAAAAGCAACATCTGCTTCTTTCCTTAACTTTTTCTGTAGTTTTGATTCTAATTCCGGTTAGTGCGCCCCTAGCGGTGAAAGAAAAAAAACCACAGAAAAGCCGCAGCCTCTAAATAAGCCGCATGGCTCAAAACATCTGACAAAAGTAGCGGCTAATAGTCCGCAAAATATGGTAAGTAGTTAAAGAACACATTTTATACAAAATTCATTTTTGGAGTTAAACCATGTTATAACATTGTTCCTTGATAAAAAAAAAAATGATCACAGATCTTGTGCACTTTTTTAAGACCATAAACCAGGCTTTCTAAAAGGGGGTGCCGATTTTTTTTTCCCCATCAATGCTTGATGGAATTTTTAAGACAAATAAACATATCCAATTATTGATTCATGAAATAATCATTGTAAATCACTCAATATAGTGCTATTTACCCGTAAATTATATATATATTTTTAAAACAATCATAATCACGCAATCATTTGTTTAAAAAAAATACATTTTGTGTGAGGTGCATGGCGTTACACACGCAGTGAACAGCTGTGGAAATCAAAAGCTCAACACCAGAAGATTGTACGTTTTTGTGTGTGTAAAACAACCCAGGAACCACAGAAATATGACCCACTATATTCTTAATCCGAGAGCGAGTTAATACGTGCGCACTGCGCGGATAATCGCGACCTCAGCACATGTGTTTCTAAATGTGAACAGAAGAAGCCACATAGCCTGCATCCCATAACTCTGGCCTGAAAGAGGAGAAGAGAAGATTTATCAGCATTTAGCAACACAAATAATGTTTTATTGTAGGTATTGGTATTGCCAATATATTTTGAAATCATCAAATTTAAATGACTTGGTTGGCAAAAATTCTAAATTGGTAGATTAAACATAATGAGACAAAACAGCAGTTGCTTCAATGAAATTCTGTTTTAAATGTATTTAAAGGCCAAAAATAAATGCTTGCTTTATTTATTTTATCACACAAAGTAAACCTCAAAAGGGGTAGCTTATAAGCCTAAAGTAAAACATAGGGGTGTCTCATCTTAGAAAAAGTACTTATGAGAGTGCCCCAGTGCTGAAAGATTGGAGAACCACTGCCACAAACCATCGCCAAACCCGCTCGGTACATCTCTGCTGTAAAATTGCGTTCATTACAACTGCATGCCTACATGAACAGTACGAGGGAAAGCTAGGTTTGTTTCTCTCTTCTTTGTAATTCCGTCTGCTGCCAGTAGATGGAGCTTTAACTCAATTCCGAATGAGGGAACACCTCACAGATATAAAGTAATGTCTGTTTTTGAATACATGCATTATTTTGTGCTCGGCCACTTTATAATCGTGTGTACAGCATTAGAATCCAGTTTATACAATTTCTATCAAATAAAAGTGTAAGTAAAGTGAAAGAGAATAAATAACCAATTACAGGTTTTCAAAGTTTTTAGTGTATAGTGTCAACAGAAGTAGAAGTTTTGTGGGAACTATCACTGGAGAACACTTCTCCGCTGCCCTCTGCTGTCCACTTTCACCTGTTTTGAATACATTCAGTGGAGCAATTATATAAAAAAAACACTCATTTCATTTTCAGATATAGTTTCACAAAAATGCCACACTGTTCAAAAGGTTACAAATATTAATTTAGAGCGACAAAGCAAATCCTAATACCCCCTCTTTTATGTAAATAGACTCACTGACGATACGCTCATGTCAGTCGTCTTCGCTAACAGCCCTTTGTTTTCCTCGTGTCTTCTTGTCGTCTCTCATTCCTCACTCGCCTTTCTTGAACCTTAGAACCAATTAGTGTTATCTCCGCCGCCGCCACCGCCCCGATGTGCATATTTCATACGTCTTATTCCCGACATTATCTCAAATTATGGAAATTACATACTGCCCGAGCCGCAGATGTTTCCAGCTCTCTTGCAATATCTGCATCCCTAATATGATTGTTTGAAGGGGCTCTCTATACAGAGCATTGGAGTAGGAATAATTGTGACAACGGCGTCATCACAGTCCTAGATGGTGGTTTGTGTCGGCAGATTTAATGTATACAGTCGAGTGGACAGGCGTATCTATGGGATGTAATGAGCGAGGAGCTGTGAGACAAAACATGACGTTCTCCGTACAGTCCTACAGCAAATATGTGTATTCATTATTGATGATGGTACAGTTTTTTACTGTTTATGTTTGAAGCTAGTAGCAACTGTCGGGCTCATCTCTTTTTAACATCAGATTAAATGTCCCATATATGGTTTCTTTGGTTGGATATTTCATTGGACTTACCCACTGGCCGCTGAGTTCCAAATAGGAAGTTAGCATAGCTGCAAATTAGCTCCACCGGGTCTAATTCCAATTTACTTTGTTTTGAAAAATTGGCACCACCTTCTTTGTTACTGTTTCTGGTCAGGCTGGTTATTCAGTTTTTTTAAATGTACTTTTTAAATTACAAATATTATACATTGTTTGTTTGCCTTAAACATTATTTTGAGTATTTTTACTTTGGCATCTCATATTTTGTAACTTGCAATAAAACATCTTTGAAAGCATACAGGTATTTTTTATCTATGAGGCAATCCGTCATCAGGATTTGTGTTAGAACTCCATCGGCTAGCAGCAGAGGGGAATTACCATGGGGAAATAAACAAAAGCTAGCTTGCCCCCAACATGCTATTGCAAGCGTTTGATGGCAGAAGTGCTCGGAATGAGTCTGGTGATGATTTATGGACTTAAAAACAGCACAGTAGACCTCCGGATCGCAATTTACGCCATCAAAAAGCTGGGAAAATTTTTTGTGGGGCTCAAAGGAGGACTTACTGAACAAGAGATCTGTAAACTGCACGTTTGTGGATTTGTGGATTGCTCAATATGACAACAATATGTCAAAGTAACACAAATTAAATTGAACAATGTCTGAGGTAAAACCTCAATAATTTTAACGTAACGTGTTAATAATGTTGTTGTGAATCGTTCGGCCTGTTTAATTTTGATGATCACATAATTATGATTTAATATTACATTTTAGACAGCCCTGCCCGAACAAACTTATCTGTGTGTCAAGAAACAGCTGAAACAAATTATTTATAACACCCCAAGGCTTTTAATTTTTTATTTTTAATTTTGGGGTGTGGTGCTTTTGAATGCCACAGTTATCAGTCATTGGGTCTAAGCACTATCACCATATATGGACTGGCATCATCCCACTTCCAGCCTCCAGCGGCCAAGTCCAGCCTCTTCAAGCCAGCGCTAAGGTTGGGAAGGTAGCAAAATAGCGCCCAGGCCCCGCCCCCTGGAAAAGGCTCACGTTAACGCTACCTCCGGTGGCAAAATATGGCCCCAAGTGTGGTTATTACAAAGTGTTACCGATGCAAGTTTGAGAAACAAAACAAACAGAAATATGTAATGTAAACAGAAATAAATAAAACATAGGATGGTTGTTGGATCTAGAGTGGGCATTTATAATAAAAATAGAGTCTTGAGAGGAAAATCAATTGAGAAGTATTTCATCATTGCGTGTTGATCATGATGGTGCGTATAATCCGCGCCGAATTTTGAACAGCTCTTATTCCTCGTATCCTCCAGGGCCCAGAGGCTGTGGCGGCGGCACTGGCGGGCTGTAAGATTCTCAAAGAAATGGCGCGCCTGGAGTCGGAAGCAGAGTCAGCGCGGAGCATGAAGGAGAACAAGTACGAGCAGTTTGCCCTCGGTGAGTATGTGTCTAAAGCTAAGAGTACTGCCAGTTCAAATTAAAATATTATTAAAGAAGATGCAAAAGTAGGTGATTATTCATTTTTATCTTCAAAAGTTACTCTTAATGTCAGATATTATTGAAACTCACAACTTGTCACCTCAAGTAACATTTATCTGAACTGATCTGACTTCAGAATGAAGAAATATGCCCAGTTCTATTTAACTCGACATCTGCGTGTTCAGAAACTGGAAGAGGAGTGAAAGTCAACAAGATCTACTCTATCAGTTACTAATACATACCAGCTATAGATGACCAAGATTCATGAGTTTCATTACGCATTCTTTTATTCTCCTAACAAAGTCACCTATACAGACGTTGGACTTCCGAGTGCCTAACACTCGTTACTCGCGTCTTCATAGTCCGGAGAGTAACGGGGCAGCCACAGTTTGCCAGTATTATAGACACAGAAAATGAATATGCATGAGCCTACAGGAAGTCCGTGTGGTAGGGCTGTGATTGGCCTCGTGCCAATCTGACCTACCATGGTCTCCACCTTTTTCTCTTTGTCTGCTCGTGTAACCTGAGACTGGTCAAACCTTGGGGTCAGAGTGGAAAAATACAGCACCACAGACCAAAGAGCAGCATAACATTGTATAATAGTGAATACAAGATCAATGCATTGTATAATGGCGAATATATGATCAATGCATAATATGTAGTTCTCTTCAGAATGATGATTGGAAATCTTGAGTCTTATTATTGAGTCTAGATTTCACTATAAGTACATCCATGAAAGCCACTTGTGAGAAAATATGCAACTAATTAAAACTTGATTCAATAATTGATCCATTCAGTTTTCCGTAGCTATGAAGTTGGAGAGATTTATTATTGAGAAAAAAAACTTTGCACTTCAGTTTATAATAAGGGCAAAAGTATAGGATAAGTAAGTTCACCTAATTATATATTTGTGGGCATAGATGCACTCTTCACCTTAAAATTAATGTTATAATGATTATGCACCATTATTTTTTTCTTTAAAGCACTTTAAATTGTGTTCTTTTTTTGTACAAATTGTGTTATACAAAAAAACTTGTCTTTCATGTGCAGTTACTTATGCCCTTTTAAGCTCACCTCTCAACTAGAGCAAGTGGGCAATAGGGCAAGTGGGCAATAGGGCAAGTGGGCAGTCGGGTAAGTGGGCAGTAGGGTAACGTTTTTACAGGTAACGACAATATAAACTTATATGTGAATTTACCACTAAAAACTCCAGTGCACACTTAAAAAATCTGAAGTATTGTTTGTTTATTTAAAACGAGGACAGTGTACAGATAACATTCATCTCAAAGAGAAATTATGGGGGTAATGAATTACCCCTATTTACACCCCCTCCATACATTGACTATATATATTAAGCAATCAACAGGAATTCTCCTTAAATTAAATATTTAAATTACAGGTAATATTTCTTTTCTCCAAGAATTCATTAAAAGAGCTGTGGAAGATTATTATGATCTGCAAACAATTTATTGCACCGTATTCTCAGGTTTTGAAGCACTTACTCCCTTTCAGAACTGACCACATTGTATAAGTTTAAATATTTAAAACCTCTCCTGTTTTGAGTATACATTCCTTTAGAGAATATCAATGATCCTTTAATGCCATTCAAGGATGTAAAACGTATTACCAAGACTATTTTATATTCAACTTCATCTTATTTTAAAGTCTGTATTGACTCTGTACTCCTTGGTGAGTGCTCGCGTACCCCCAGTGGTCCCTTTTCCTCTGGTTGAGGAACATGGGTTACACCCTTTAGATTCTCAACCGTCCTCCACATCCTACAGACACATTTTTAGAGTCAACTCTTCCCTCGTCAGCCTCCCCTCTGAGAGCTTGTGTTTTCACTCCGTCCTTGAGACGTCCCCTCTCTCTATGGTCCCTGCTGCTCTGTGTGGCCGGGTACTAAAATCTCTGAATGTAACAATATGAGAATCTCATTGTACAATCATATTATTAACCTAGACCCCAATCATCTGAATTTTGAATAATGTCGATGTAACGATAACCGAAATATTGTGATATTGGAAAGGTCTCACAAAATATCATGGACTGTCACGATATATATAATTACAAGCTTTTTTTCTTATATACATTGTTTTGTTGCAGCAACAGCTAAAATGGAAAACACATAGAGCATGATCTTTTGTTCTAGCCTCTTCACGATATCAGAGTATATACAGTGCCGTGAAGTTATGGTGGTGACTATAGTTTACACTTAGGATTCGGTCTGTGTGTGTGTGTGTGTGTGAATGTGTGTGTGTGCAAGATGTGTTTGGAGAGTGCTACTCCAACAGTGAGGACCGCGCTTACGCCCTGCTCATTCCGACGGACTCAGTGCTGGAGCAAGTCCACCGTGCTGAACCTGGCCACCGAGGCAGACGCCAAGTCCTTCTTCGCCCACGATGGAGTGCAGGTAATCAGGCTTTTAAGCACGTATTACACTGTTCCCCTCATCAAAAACATAACTGGAGTTATATTTAGCTTCATTCACGCTTGTTTCATTAATCCTTTGCACGAGGTCATCTTCTCTGCTCCTTCTCTGAGCCTCACAAAAGCACTCAGTTTAAAAATTCCCAGATTTGTGAGTCAAAGGTAAAAATTAATTTCTATTGCGCTGCTTTTAAGTCCAAAAATCATCAACAAACTGGTTCTGAGTAAATTGAGTCAGGTGTGGTTTAAAAACATGAGATTCCATAGTTAAGGTACTATATTTTAGATATATCAAATTGCAAGCTTAAATATAAAAGCGGCTAAATGCTAAATAATTAAGAGGGGACTACATTTACCATGGTCTTTGGTCTGTTTTATTCTTAAGAATATGAGCGTAAGGATAGCACTAAAGGCTTGTCAGGGTATTTGAGGAGAAAACATAACCTTTCTACACACAATCATAATGAATATTGTATTCAGAAAGAGAAAACCTTGGGCCGTGTTGCGAAGTAACTAAATACATGTACCGAAAATACAGATTCAGAATACTAATTTTGAGTAACTATATTCCTGTATTCATGCCATTTAGAGTTCAAAGTGAGAACATTAAAGAACAGGTGGCCTTATGGTCGCATTTATTTGGTGCTTTTCTACCTTCAAGGGACTCAAAGCGCTTTACATCAAGGAACCAGTCACCCATTCACACACACAAACACACACCAGTTGTACGCAGATACTGGTGTTATAATTAAGCTGTTTTAATCCTATATCTTGTTTTTACACCGTGATGCAACTCATGTTGAATGTATTCTCACTGCTATGAATACAGTACTCTGATAAATGAACCTTGTGACTTTCCAATGAAAATACCGATCAATTGATGGATATAGACTGGGCACATTTTAGAATCACAAAACAATGCAATATGGATTTACAGTCACACTGTAATGTAATATATAAGTGGCATACACACATACAGCCCCCTGCAGCAACTGAATTAACCCACTGCAAAAGAAAAAGGACTCAACTATATGTTGTTATTTTTCATTAAATCTGCTTTTTAGGTAACTTATTTTAATTCATCATTTCTGCACTCCAAGTACTTGTTCAGCCAACACTTTATTATAAGGAATATATACAAAGCATTTATACATGTTTATTAGTCAATGACAAAAGATTAACTAATCATTAACATATGTTTAATGAGCATTTACTAGGGTTAAGGCACGTTACTGTTAAAGATTGCTAATGATTTGTTTAGACAATTATAAATGTCTGGGCTGGATGATATTGACAAAAATGTATATTTGAATAAGTATGCAGATAATGATATTCAGACAATATGATGTCAATCTAATAGAAATGTGTTAAAACATGTCTTTAAATGTATTAGTATGTCTGTCTTATTTGCACATCATAATGTACCTTTTTTCTTTTTAAACTATAAACGATATACTTCAAATTTTGGATATTTTCAAAACAACATTCACAATAGTATCTAAATTCCAATATATTGCCCGCCTCCTTGTCTTATTGTTCATAATTTGTGATTAATAAACATGCATGAACTTACTTTCTATATAGTACCTTATCATAAACTTAATCTTAATTCAGATCACTTCATCTCCATCTTTATCAGGATATTTATAAAGCCTGCAGTGCCATCTGGTGGCAAGCAACTTTAACATCTAATTTGAATGTCTTTCTATAAAACAGCTAACTATATTTTGTCTGATTGAATGTATTTGAGTTATTGACAGTTTGCTGTGACTGATAAGCCTCTGAATTCCTGATTTAAAAAAAGCGAATTGTGGGCAGACAGTGTTACGCTCCATTTAACAGTTGCAGCTTGAATCAAAGGTTAATGTCCCACTAAACAGCACATTTCCTGTCCAGGCTCTGCTGACGAAGATTTGGTGGGGCGCCATGACAACAGACACATCCATCTCCAAACTGGTGGTGTCCTTCTTCTTCCCTCCGCTCATCTGGACAAACCTTATCAAGTTCAGGTCGGTGCTCATTTTGACAACGCACTTTTATTCTATGTTTAGTGCAGACTTTGTAAAACATATTACACAAATTTAGTCAGCCTTGTATTTGATACGTTCCTGTTTTATTGTAAACTGTAGGAGAGCTTTATAGAGCCTTCCAGGAGTTCTAGCCCATTCATTTTATCACATATGACAGCAATATAAACTACAAAACATAGATGTCAGCGCGCTACACATGATAGCGGTCGCAAGGAATGGATTCTGTCTGACGGCGAGAGCAAGCCATAGATAGGATATGTTAGATGGCTATAACATAAACCATTATCTATTTATTAGTGCATAAAGTTAGGCATTTAAAGTAAACATTTACAACAAATATTTATAGTGCGATATATAGCTACAGAAAAATACTACCATATTATTTAAACTACTTTATGTCCCCGAAACAATTACCCATAAAGCAGCAATAAACCTTTTTCTAAATGGACAATGTTGTTAAAAACATGGGCTGCAAAAGCCAAAAGAAACACTGAAGTCGATATATCCATACTGTGCCCTGGGCATAGGTGAGCAAGGTCGTCGCCTTGGCCGCCATCTGGTGGAGAGGGTGCCAAATTGCAGTAATCAAAAAACATTATTTTGCATTACAGCCGTGACACATGTCCTTGGGGTGCAGGCAGGAGCACACAAAGAGTGCAATAAGTAGGCTTTATGCAACCTAATTATTATGACTTATCGTGATTCAGCCTGTTATATTTCCCCCACACTATGGCTCTGTGTAGTCCCTCATTTTCCCAGTGGGCCTTGGAACTTTTGGGCCGGTCACTGTTAGACCTGTGCGCAGCATAAGGCACAGTCCTGAGGCCACACTTAAACTGCCCGCTCTTATTCAGCTTTCCCTTCCCATGCGCTACTCTGCCTCTGGTCCGGCTCTGTCACCTGGGCAATTTGACAGTGCAGAGCTGGACACAGGAGCGCCAGTCCCTGTGCTACGAGGAAGTGAGAGAACTCCGGGCTGTTGCTGCAGTAATGAGCCTGGCCTGGGTCAATAAAAGGTTCAAATTAAGACTCCACATGGACACTAGGAATGTTTTTGACACTACCCAATCTTCATGCCAGATTTAATTTGAGGTTGATAGATCGCATATTCAGTTCTGATTATTTTTAACTCATTGAAAAAATACATAAATTTTCATAGAGCGAAATCATCAACGTGTTCACTGTGAACGCGCGCACAAAAGAGTTCAGACGTGTTAATACACATCTGTGAAGCGGAGCCAAAAGTGTTTAAGGGCCAATTTAGACCACTGCTGCTCACAAGACTATGACTCTGCACAGGCTATATATATATATATATATATATATATATATATATATATATATATATATATATATATATTATAATATATATATATATATATATATATATATATATATATATATATATATATATATATTATATATATAGTATATATACTTTAAAGAAACATTCGGGTCTGTGTTAATTATTTATTTAATATACAATATATAGGACTATCGAAAATAAAATACAATTAAACAAAACAGAAATCTTTTTTGGACCAAATCCCCAAAGTTACATTTAACATAACACATATGTGCACTGCAAAATAATCCAATATGAGGCTGTGTTTTGTTTTTATGTGGGGGCAGGGGTCGCACCAAAAAACCTAGTACCGGCCCTGGACAGGATTAGGTATAGGCAGGTGATGAATCAAATTTGAATTATCCAGCATCATATACATAGTTCTGAATTTCTTTAGGGCGCTACTTGGACAGGGTGGAGAGCTACTGGTACTGTAACTCCTGAGCTATAGGTTGGAGACCCCTGCTCTATATGCTATGTCAGTAAACTAAAAAATGATATGCAAACATGTGTGTTACTGATGTGTGTGTGATAGTGATGAAGAGCTGGAGGAGAGCAATAAGGGTCAGTTTGTGGAGCTGGACAGTCTGGACACAGAGAAGGCTCTGCTGCTGACCGACGACGATGACCCTCTGTGAGTGCATAGACATGAACTGATACCTGAACGAATTTGGTGTGATCTGATAATGATGGTACATGGAAACATCATGGGCAGGGTAGCAAAAAATATATTTTTTCACTCAAGTAGAAGTAAAAAGAACTGATCCTAATATTGACTCAAATAAGAGTAAATGTATCTGGAGAAACAACTACTTTAGTGATTATTGATTAGCCGGGCTACATGATTTTCACACAGCGAAATCAGAAGTAGGGATTAAAATCTGTCGAGCTACAGTAGTTCCTAGCTCTCACATTGGCACATCGATCATTTTGACATGCATTCATTTGAAAGTCCATGTATGGCATTAGAAGAGCTTTTTTCAGAGGATGACGTGAAACTGGGGTGGTCCGCCCAAGCATAGCCAATTAGTGCTGCTTTTGGCCCTTAATTCTGGGTTGATGAGATTATTAGCCACAGACAGTGGCTGTTTTCTGTATCTAATTTATGAGGAGTTATTGTAATTGGACATATAAAACATTAAACATGACACCATTTCTTGTATTCCCAAAGAATATTCAAAAAAACCTCAAATCATATCATATTTTTCACGCTTATCACGTTATTGTCGCTATCGAATTACCCTCATTGAATGGAAAGAGTAACCAAAACTTGTACTCAGGTAACAGATTTTATTCTAACTATTACTCAAGGAGTAAAAACATCATAAGAAATACTAAACTGAACTAAAATTATTCAAGTAAATGTGACTGTGTACTATCCCCCGCTGCATGAAAAGCTAAATACTGAATGAATTGGAACCCAGAGTGAACACTTTGAGAAGTATTGACGTGTAACATACTGTTTAACCTTCAGTGAGCACATCTACATCATAGCTGTGTCTCTGTCTCAGAGACTCGTCCCCCGGCGGCCCGGCAGACCAGTCCTGTGCGTCTGTGTGGTGGCGCTTCTTCCTGCGGCGCTGGAGGAGGTTCTGGAGCGCTCCGGTGACCGTGTTCCTGGGAAATCTCATCATGTACCTTGCCTTCCTCATCCTCTTCATGTACGTGCTCCTGGTGGACTTCAGGCCCCCTCCGCCCTATGGCCCTGGGGCCCAAGAGATCATGCTGTACATCTGGGTGTTCACGCTGGTGCTGGAGGAGATACGGCAGGTGAAAATGCATGACATTGTTCAAAATAATTTCTGTTTTTACCTGCTATTTTAAATCATATTTTATAGTATAGTAGTAATCAAACAAATAAATAGAAGTAAATATTTGACCTATGCTTTGCTGTTCTTCCATCTGCCTATCTGCCTCCTATTTCCAGAATCAGTTTCCTACTTTTGGAAGCACTGACCACACAGACAGCCCTCCGTATCAGCTCTCATTTACTCAACCTACATTTTTTACAGCATAAATGACACACGATCAGTTGTGGCTAAACCAAACCTTTGTCTGAGTGAATATCAGGCTCTGGGCTCCGTGTGGTTCTGTCGTGTATTCGTAGCGGTTAGCTGAGGCTAGCGCTTCATGCTAGCTGTGGCGTTGCGTTTTGTAAAAGCTAATGAATGTAAGAGCGGCTGAGTTCTTGTTGCTTTGAGTTGCACTAGTGTTTACTGTTGGTAGTGCAATTGTACCAAGTTTAAGGTCGTTTAACACAGTTTTTCTCCATTTATATAAGGTAACTGCACTCTGCTGCCTTCTACTGGTGGTTATTTAAACCAGTTTCTCAGTAGAACCCATGCATTTAACCAATTGTTAAACATGTTGCGTCACGGCAAACCTTCAATTTCACTGTATTTATTGGTCTTAAGATCTTAATGGGGGATGTATTATGGATTTTTCTTTTTACTAGAGCTTCTTCACAGACGAGGAGATGAACATCCTGAAGAAGTTCAAGTTGTATTGGGAAGACAACTGGAACAAGTGTGACATGGTGGCCATTTCCCTGTTTGTGGTGGGAGTTTCCTGCAGGTACATGACATTCTAATAATACTCTGTATACACAATCTAAATAGAATACATTGTATATTAATGTGTACAAGGCCCTAAACCTTAGGACAAAAATAAGTGATACTGTGCCTGATTAAATTAATTAGATTTTTTTTTCCAAACCAAAAATAATTTTAACATTATTTTTTGCTTGTTGGCATATATGATTTTAGTCTTTTGGTGGAGTTTTAAACAGATTGTGTAAAAATAATAGCCCTCCTTAAACCCTAATATTATGTTCATTTGTGTGTGTTGTCAGAATGGTGGATGGGACATACGAGGCCGGCAGGACAGTCCTGGCCATAGACTTTATGGTATTCACTCTGCGCCTCATCCACATCTTTGCCATCCACAAGCAGCTGGGCCCCAAGATCATCATTGTGGAGAGAATGGTCTGCAAATTTGTCCTTTTTTTCTTTCTATGTTATTGAGCACATTTTGTTTTGCTCTAGCGTTGGGGTCAAAATGACACCGCTGAGTGCATGCTCCGAAAACCAGGAAGTGCACTGTTAGCATGAAAGTTGTTGTTTGCGTTACCCCGACAGCAAAATTCAGCTCTGATCTCTGAAAGTGAAAATGTGAAAAGCGCTAAACTCATTGGGGTGAATATTTAGGATGCTAGTAATGTGTGAGGAAGTGAGGCATCATTTTGGACCACTGCAGTTTAAAATAGTGAATTTATTTGCTCTGTTTATCCCGTTTTTTTAAGACAGTAAAAAATTCGACTTACCCCACCTTTAAGGTATTAACAATGCTAACCTGACATTTTAGCTTTCAACCATGTTTTTATGTTGGGTCCTCTTCCAAAACATAACAAACAAGTGTTTAGTTACATTCACAGTTATTTGAGCAATCCTGTGTTATTAGGCAGTATCCCGCTCTAGAGTTCAAAATGCTTGATTCCATATTCTCCAGGAAGTTATCCTCAGTATTTTTAAAGTGCATACCCTTTCCCCAAACTTGTTCCAATCATTTTGCTACTAACCAACTTGAAAGCTAGTGTGTCTTTTATTTTAGCCAAATTTAAGTGCTTACTGCAGGGGTGTCAAACATCCAGCCCCCCAGACGCTTTAACCCGGCCCGCGAAACATTTCTAATTTACTGCATATTTATTCATTTCCGATAGATATAATTTATATTTTATTTGGTCGGTACCGTGCATGTTAAAATACATGAAACACATGATGTAAACACGCCGGATTTTCATCTGTTGCCCGCATTCACTCTCACAACACACTCTCATTCATACACATGTTTTTAGTGGTAGGGGAAACCGGAGTACCAGAGGAAACACAGGGAGAACACTACATGGGACCTTCTTGCTGTGAAGCGAGAGCACTAACCACTGCGCTACCATGTGTATATAGCGTTTTTAATCGCTAGAACTACGAGTCCCACAGTCCTTTGCAGCATTTAATTTGTTGTTAATTTTAAGATTTATGGACACACATGCACACTGCAGTGGTTCATGTTATCATTTGTGTCTTCAACCAAAGTTTGTCTTGGTCAATGTCAGGCTCTGGCGGCATGTGTAAAATCACAAAATCACAGTTAGCGGAGACTAAGCTACATGCTAGCTGTGTTTTTGCATTTGTAAAAGTCATTGAGAAATGTATGGCTGTCAACTTTTAGTCAGCAGTCGATTAATCAGGTAATAGTTGACTCATTATTTAATTTTGAGTATTTTTATGGGCAACCGCAGAAAGGAGAAGACATGGAGTGAGTTAACTGAAGATTTGGGAGGGAATCATAAATTAATCTGCCATTTTACTTATAAATACACTATTTCCTAGTACTTTTCTGTTTAAATATAATGTGTGGTCTTGTGAGTGTAGTTTGGGTCAGATACATGGTACTATAAAAGGTTTTGCCATTTACAATCTCTGCCATCTTCAGTTGACTAAAATAGATCGACAGTGCCGGTCTCTGAATTTCTTTTGTCGACTATAGCCCTAGAAAAATGAGGATATATTGTCCTGTTAATGACTGAGCTCTTTTGCTGTTACTTCGAGGTGCACTAGTGTTTACCGTTGGTCACATGTTTGACAGAGACTGATCACAGACGACAGCGAGAGAAGGGCTCACCATGATTACGAAATATCAAACACACTTGGTATAAATCGCAGCTCGTCTTTGATCAAACAACAGTTTTAAGTTTACTCTTTTTCCCTGTCTTACCGTCAGACCTATGACCCACATTTTCACAACCCGCAACTCAAGACTTTCCCCGCTATTATTTTTTCTTTCGCAGACGGCCAAAAATGTGCCGTTGGAGACTCGGCTTTAATCAGGTACTACCCAAGTTTAGTTCTGATTAGGCTCTGGTTGAGTCCTGGTTTAAATGTTGTTTAGACGTGGTTAGGCCTTTGGCTTTGTCATAGTTCTGCCTTCATTTAGTTCTGATTAACCTCGCGTTGGATGCTTCTTTTCGATGATGCAAACAACCATGCTAACTCTACCTTGTCAGATAAAAGACATTCTTCTCTCTGCTCTTCTTACTGGCAAGTTTATAGTGCTGGTTTAGACCTGATTTGATCCAGGTTTAGTTAGTCTTGGTGTTTAAATGTACATACACCCAAGCTAACGGCACCTTGGCGTTCCTCTTGCAGATGAAGGACGTCTTCTTCTTCCTGTTCTTCCTGTGCGTGTGGCTGCTGGCGTACGGCGTGGCGACCCAGGCACTGCTTCACCCCAACGACCCGCGCATCGACTGGGTGTTCCGCCGCGCTCTGTACCGGCCTTACCTGCACATCTTCGGACAGATCCCCCTGGAGGAGATAGACGGTAGTGCACTATACTCTGCGCCGTTAGTTTCAATGCAAATTCCCCGCCACCATCACTGCCAATGAGGAGTTTAGCGGTACATTCGAAGTTTTTCTGAAAAGTTGAATATTACAAAATAATATAATAGTTGTATTAGTGGGTGTGTACAGGACATGTGCTGAACAACAGATGGAAATGAGTCCATGCCTACAGTGTGGAGAGCTTACACAAATGTATATCATGTTCATTAACTTGCATTGTCACCACTCTAGGAAGACATGAATGAAATCAATGGACTAAGTATTATTGTGGAATGTGTTGTCAGCGGCGCGTATGCCTGAGATGAACTGCACCACGGACACGGAGGAGATCATCCAGGGCCTGAGACCGCCCTGTCCCAACATCTACGCTAACTGGCTGGTCATCCTGCTGCTGGTCATCTACCTGCTGGTCACCAACGTGCTGCTGCTCAACCTGCTCATCGCCATGTTCAGGTCAGCTCAGGGGAAGAATAGTGGAGTTATTCTCACACCTCTACACCGTAAAGAAAAGTTCAAACTCAAAACAGTAGTATTAGTTTTGACACAATTCATTTACTTATCATGTCTAGATTATTTTACTTTTTTAAAGAGACAAATAGACTTCTAAGAGTTTTTATCTTTGTTTTAATGGTTTTTGCTTCTAATTTGCCCACTCAAAGTTGTATTTAGAGTGATTCATTCATGTTTGAGTCATCTTTATTCTCCTAATGAAGACCAGATCAAAATCCTTATTTTCGCACACTGCTCTGTACTCACGTTGTTCTCAGATTCTTTTTTTGTTAAAAAGAATCCCTTTTTTTTTTTAAAGAGAGGACAGATGAGAAGATATTCAGCAGGAGAGATGGTTTGAAAGTTGGAAAGATGGTTGGAGTTAAGGAGGCCATTTTTGTTAAAAAGAGAATCCCTCTTCAAACAGGAATGGAGGTTTATGGTCGTATACGCTGATATTTTGAAGCCCTGGGGAAAGGTTCTCATCAGTGATGAGGGATTTGCAGCACGCTAGTAATCGGATTTCTGTGGCCCATTCCATGACTGTTTGGATAACAAAGAAGAGTAGTATCAGGTGAAACTTAAAACAGTGCAAACTAATAGATAAACAAGACAGGCTATCATCTGGTCCCGCTCGGTGGGCAGGGTTTACGCAAGTTCTCAAACTAGAGCTGCAGATTGAGAATGACTTTTGGATGAAAGAAACGTCTTTTTAAAAAACAATGTCCAGATGACTACAACTGAATCTTTGTCTATTTTTCCAGTCATTCTAAAATGAAACTGTCAGAAAGCATGTCTTCCAAACAGCTAGCACATACGCATACTTTTCTGCCTTATGTATACAGCTTTGTGCCTTTTGCTGGCAGCAGAGGAGATTAGTGTGTTAAATTATACGACAGAAGTACTTTGACCTGTTTTCTATTCATATACATTATGAAATATTAATATCAACAGTCTGCAGTCTGAATAATGCATAAAGAGATCAGGAAAGGACAAGTTTCATATCCGCTGTGTAAATCATGTCATCCGCAGCTACACGTTCCAGGTGGTGCAGGGGAACACCGACATCTTCTGGAAGTTTCAGAGATACAACCTGATCGTGGAGTACCACAGCCGGCCTGCACTGGCCCCGCCCTTCATCATCATCAGTCACCTTTCCCAAGCCTTCTTCAGCCTGTTCAAGCAGCCCGAGTCCAAGCAGGAGCACCTGGGTGTGTACATGAACATATCGGGAAACATGCAGAACTTTTCAACATTTTAATATGCCATTTATAACGTCTGTAAATTGTTTTAGTAGGATTTACGTTTTGGGGTTACTGTCTATTCAATTCAGCATTAGTTTGTATTATTTTCATCTTAATTCTGTAGTCTTTGTCTATGGAGAGAGTTTAAAGCTGAAGCATTCACCACATTGCTCTTGTAACGTTCACAAATGACGCTACATAAAACTTCTCCAAGATGCTCCTTGTAGCTCTCATACAGCGGTAAAAGGCCACTAAATAGATGCTAGGTTTTAGTTTAGTGGGATGTTGCTCATGTGTAGTTGCTAACGCTGCAGAGTTGTGGGTTCAATTCCAGACTTTGACCATTTGCTGAATGTCTATGCCCTCTCTTTTGCCCATTTCACGCTACAACTGTCCTGATTAGCGAAGCCTTTTGGGCCGAAAAAAAATCGTAATTATTATTTTTTTTAAGCAGCCAAAGCTCAATTTGACAATGTAGCCATTTTTTAAGTCGTTGATTAATAATAAAATCTCTACTGGCATTTAACTTTGCCTGTTGACTTCACCTGTTTCCACGGAGATAAATAATTCCGAACTGGTGGAGCATTGAAGGCAAAGTAATAAAATCTCTGCGTTATAAGGAATCTTTAAAATACACTCCTTTTAACTTGCGTAACTTATAGTTGATGGTGTATGCATAAAATAAAACTGGTGAAGGTGGCCAGTACTGCGGGTAGAGAAAGTGTAACCAAGGTCGGTTAGAGTAGACAAACAGAGTAACAGCTTGGACATAAAATGCATTTAAAATCTGATTTAGGATTTATGAGTTAATGTTATCTGACAGACAAAACATGAAATAATGTACAGATTGTATAATGTCCAGAGAGCAGATACAAAATGATCCAAAATGATATCTGAGGCTTCATGTTGTCAATATGATTTGTGTTTCTTGCAAATTTTGAAACCATTTAGTATCGACAACATAAAGCTTTTGTAACTTAAACTTACTCACAGTGGGAGGAGGAACCAAACGTTTTACTCAAGTACTGTTACACTGTTATAATGTATTACTCAAGTAGAAGTAAAAGTACTGTATAATGTCAAAAAACTACACTGAAATGTACAACTTCTTGAAAAAGTAAATGTAACTGAGTACTGCCCACCTCTGAAAACTTGAAACCTGGATATATTTTAGGTCTTGGTACTTTCCAAATGAAAACAAGGTTGTGTGCTGGTGTTGCAGAGAAGGAACTGCCTCCAGGCCTGGATCAGAAGCTAAAGACGTGGGAGACGGTGCAGAAGGAGAACTACCTGGCCAAACTGGAGAGGCAGCACTGGGAGAGCAGCGAGGAGCGCCTCAAGAACACCGCCTCCAAGTGAGACCCACCAGGCAGCACACAGAAGACACAGCAGATTCAAACAAAGCCTTGCACAATCAGGTTGCAGATTGTAACCTTGGTCAGATCTTTTTCTTTGAACCACTTGCATCCGTGCCTCGAGAAAGATTTTTTGTGTTACTCTTTCTCCTTCCAAAACAAACATACATTTATTTAACATTTCAATATGACATTTCTTAATTTTATGCTCAAGATCGCGCCGATAACTCCTTGTAATGTCTGTCATTGCCCTCTAGTGGTCTACTGGAGCTCCTAAAGGCCAGTGATGTAACTGTTTAAACATTTAGCCATTTGCGACACAAACACACACAAATGTCTGGATGTTGTTATTTAAAGTGATCTATAATATAACATTTATTGATTATTGCGAGAAGAAACACTGCAATTTTACAATTCACAATTATTGACACCATTGAATTTACTTCACAAAATAAGAAACCAATTGTATTAAATAAAACAGTACATTTTGTTTTACTTTTACTTGGCATTTAAAAGTTACTTACATAGAGGTGCGGTGTATCTACAATGCACCGGTGTCTACAGCCTTTCTCACTGAGCTGCAGACTGATTCATGATCGGTGCAGGAGCTGGTCGAGAGAGGACAAAGCACAGATTAAACACTGGATTTCCACTTTGAAACTGACAAATCCTTAAAAACCTGGCCATCACGTCCAATGTTTCTGTAACTAAAAATGTATCAGCATTACAATTGTTATAAGTAAAAGCTATATTTGATTTGTTTACCTCGTATCTGTGAACACAGAAAGGACCGGTTTATGAATACGGTTCATTTAAAAGTAAAGTTGTTGAGTTCCAGATTTAGAATGATTTCTTTGTGTGCAACTGTGACATTTATAATTAACTATTCAATGGAAAATCAATTCACCCTGACATCATCGTAACTACATAAATAAATAAAAAAAATCATCATTAGTTCTATTAATACTGTCATGAAGTCCAGTGTTAGTGAGAGTTAGATATATTATTTTCTTTTTCATTATTATTATTTGGGTGAGCTGGGGTGATTATTTGTTTAAGAATCGTGTGTGTGTTTCCAGGGTGCAGAGTTTGCTGAAAATCGCCGGTGGCTTCAGAGACCAGGAGAAGCGGCTGGTGGCTGTAGAAACACAAGTGAACAAAAACACCTTCTGTAATTCAATCTAATGTAAACAGATTCTCCCGCTAAGTGTTGGTTGTGGGTTTGATTCCTCAGATCCGGTACTGTGGGGAGGTGCTGTCCTGGATGGCTGAGTGCTTTGCTAAGAGCACGTTGAAATGTGGCAAAGACGCGCCCAAAGCTCCACGTGAGTTACACAGACAATCAAATCTATGCACAGGGCGTTATTTTCATCTCGCCATCTCTGACTCAAATTACGGATGTAAAGCACTTAGTAGTGGTGGAAGAAGTACTCAAATGTGTTTATTTAAGTCAAAATATAGATAAAGTAGCAAAAAGATATTAAAAAGTAATTTAAATTTAGATTAAAAAGTAAAAGTACGACATGAAAATAATCAACTTAGGTAAAATTGCCTGTTTAAAAATGTACTTTCAGGGGAAACATAAAAGAAGATTTTGAAGCATCAAAAGTAGTGATTTTTGTTCAACAGAAATAGTTTGTTTCCTAATGTTTTTAGCTGTTTCCATTTGTATATTTTTGTTTGCTCAAATTTCAGGTTGGTCTCAAACAATTTGAAAAAAACGACTTATTTGTCCTGTTCAAAAGTTCAGTAGAAAGTACAGATACCTGATCTCAAATACTATGAACTAAAAGTAAAAAGTATCCACGGTAAATAGGACAGTTATGACCCATTACAGGGCTGTTGGGGTAACAAAGAAGATTAGTTGCAGGTGTAATTTAGGCAGTGTAACCAAATAGATTAAAAAGACTGGGAATGGAACTACTCATTTCACTAAAACATATAATTAATACAAATAGATTTTAGAATTTTCCAATATATAATTTATAAGTTTATAATTGTATTTCCCGGACATGTGCAGCAGATGTGACATACATAGAAGTAATTTCATAACTGTTACCTAGCAACCATACTGTTAACATGGGCCAAAACTCTGAATTGCATAATAGTTATGATTTCACTTATAAAAATAAATGTATCACCATTATTTAAATGAAGGTTTAAATTGAATGTCTAAATTGTTCTTTGCTTGTAAATTGGAATTTTCTGTCATGATATCTAGAGCTAAGCTTTTCTTCTTGATTTTTTTCCCCCACAATTTCCCACTATCCTATCAAACCAAGTCATAATTAGAAAAAAACAAAAAACGATTTCTGGCTCTTTGATGTAGATTTTACACTGGGCCGTTAAATTTGAAGGTGTGAACATATGCATTGAATATTTTGAAGGTGAACTTAAACTGAAAAGATTTTTTTTGAAATTTTTTGTGAACCAGTTTTTGTCTTAACACGTCAGGCAACACGTTAAGACAAAAACTGGTTCACCCTAAGGACAATATGCCGACACAAAAACAGAGCAATCTAGTGTATTCTATCCAATACAGTGAAGAAAGTTGTAACGAGAGGTACATAGGGGAGACTAAACTTCACCACTTCACAAGAGGCTTTATCAGCACAGAAGACACGCAAGTTCAGGACCCCAGAGCGCTGTGCATCTTCATCTTAAAGCCACAAACCACTCTATTGAAGACAGTGAGGTGGAGATTCTGAGCAGGAGAAAAGATGGTTTGAAAAAGGAGTTAAGGAGGCCATCTTTGTTAAAAAAGAGAATCCTTCCTTAAATCGTAATGGAGGTTTAAGATTCAACCTTCCCGTTGTTTATAATGGTCTGCTGAAACCCTGGAGACGCCCTGGGCATTCGGATGCTAAATACGCACTCAAGGTGAGCAGGAACAATAGAACAATAGGCCCAGCCCAGTTTCAATGGGCCATTAGCAGGAGTCCCGCCCTGTGGGCAGGGCTCTCACAGAGTAGGATATAAACAAGAGTTTCTCAGACTTGTTTCTCTGATTGAGAATGACTCTTGGATGAGAGTTGAAACGTTTTGTTTTTTCTAAAACAGAGTCCAGATGACTACAACTGAATCTTTTTCTACAATGGAACACTCCTGGACGAATGAGGGATTACACCGAATTTTGTTTTCATTGTTAAAACATTCAGAGTCTGGATTTTACCAGAAATTAAAATTCAAACTCGGATTAAATTAATTATCTTCCATACAAATAACTTAAACATATCTGTTTTTTTTGTAATGACATTGAATTTGCTGCACCAACTGACAATAACCATGTATTCTTTATTATTCCAATTTAAGTAATCAGGGGCAAAACTATTCTATTATATATGTACTTTTTGCATCTATATGAAGTTTTTTGTTTGTCCGCAGTGAGTTTAACCAGTGCAACTGAAGGAACATCCAAAGAGAAGGACAAGTCCAGAGAGTCAGAGGACACGGAGGAAGCATACGGAGCTGCCAAGAAGCTCCCGTTCATCGACGAGTAGCACTTAGTTATTATTGAGTCTTTTAATTTATTATTGATGTTTACAACATTTAAGTGTGCCTTTAAGATTTAGTTTGACTTGTTTTTTTCATTCAAATTTCAATAAATGATGTTCAAAGTTCAGATATTCTTCTTAAATGCATTGGTGATTGAGGAGAGTCGAATGTAAATTGCACAAAAGACATGTTTGAGCAAGATTTGCCCAAAATGTCAAATACAGTGTACACCCACAGTAATTATAAACCAGGCCTAATCCTAAACCATCACCCGGTCCAACAGAACTGACTATCTATTTGGATAAATGATTTCAAAAGGAATAGCTGCATTACTATATTATAATGGTAAAAGATGATAAATGGTACAGTGCACAAAATATACGAGCAGAGATTCATAAATATTAAAAATCCTGTTTATTGTCGCAAAAGAAACTTGAAACTCACTAACTTGTTTAATCAGTAAAGTACACAAATATTATAATATTAACATGACTATACAATCCATAAAATACAGCCTATGACCAACACCCACAGACACACTTCCTCTTGAAACGTAGTCATCTAGAGATTGTCCACAGAAAGGCACATGTATGGAAAAGAATTAGCAACACATTCATCATTCATAAAGTATGCATTTGTGCCGTGGGTTAACGACATGTGCAAGGTTACTTACTTAATGCACCATTTGATTAAAACTGTTACAGTCCGATTTATTAATGTTTGCTATTTTTGTTGTCTTGTTTTCTGTGAGAGAATCATGCCAGAGTTTGTGTCAGAGCTTTGTGCACAATCACACAGTGGTGAGTCTTAGATGTTTTTCTTTGAGTGAGAGAAGCCCTCTGTAATGAAGCCTTATCTCTGGAGGTCGTGGCTCCACGGAGCCTGACTGTGGAGCTGTGGCCCCTGAGGACGGAAACCTCACATCAGAAAGTGCATCGCCCTCACTGGCTCCTGCTCACATCTCTACTTACATTCATTTACCAGGGGAAACAGGTTATTTCAAGGCATCTGGCTGATAGCAGAATGAAAATCCTTTAGTGCAGTGGGCACAGATGTGTGGGACTCCCGTGGGGGACATCCAGAGATTTCATGGGGTCCCAGAACTTTGTCTGGTCAGAAGGTCAGGTCACCAAACATATATATTCTGCAAATTAAACAGGAAAAACACCACCAGTGTGATTGGAAAACGTATAGGGACAAAAAAAAAAAAAAGTACAGTTGTCTGAAATAACTGCTTGTTAGCAGTCAGTATAGGGACAAAAAAAAAAAAAAGTACAGTTGTCTGAAATAACTGCTTGTTAGCAGTCTTTTTTATCATGTGATGTATTTCTGGGGGCTGCGGGTTTTGGTCCAGCACTGGGCTGCACAAGCAGGGGGGAAAAAAGCAATGCTTTAGTGGACTCTTGATTTCCTTGGTGAACAATAACAAAGCAGTCTTCAGTCTTTGGTACTTTTCCTTGGGAATAATTTAGTGAAAGTGTAACTTGATATGTAACAGCAAAGCTCTTTCAAAGCATTTACAAGGCGTTTGTATTGAGCAAAAAGAGCCGTTCAGTTGTCCTGTACATGTAAACCAACAGTGACTGCTGTGAAGTTTACACCATTTTAAAAACTATTTTCAGAGACTGCTTTTCAAATCAGCAAGAGCTGATGGTTCAAACTAAGGATGTGGAGGCATCACAGTGTGTCAGCAGCAGAACTCCTCCTCAATGTGCAGTGAAGGCTTAGGCCCCTACAATCTCGTCGTACGTCTCTATTCTCAGACAGCAGGGGTCTCGGGGCCCCGGGCCTGGACTGCGGGCACATCCCTGTGTCCAGTGTCGAAGCGAGGGGTGACTTCACAGCGGATGAGCAGCATGTCGTCCTTGATGAAGGCTCTCTGGTGCAGCTGGTGCAGGTTCAGAAAGGTGACGTAGCCAAAGCCTTTGGGGTTGCGCTGGCTGGTGGGCTTCTGGAAGGCCAGCAGGTCTGGTTTGGTCTCCATCGTTTCAATGTGGTGCTGACCCTCGGGGCCCTGGTCCAGGATGGCCAGGCGGATGATGCCCTGGAATGGCCAGGACAGCTGGTTGTCATATATGCCCTGCATGGTGTGGACGAAGAGAGAGATGTAGTCGGAGCAACGTGGAGCGCTGGGGGTCTGCAGGTGCAGCCGCAGACAGAGCTTGTATCCAGGACGTCCAGTGTAGAAGCCTGGGCTGTGCTCCACCACGGGCAGGCCAGCCTTCTGATTCTTCAGCATGGCCGAGAAGGTGCGCAGCCTCCAGACAAACACTCCATGGCACTGCTGCGCCTCCAGCTCCTTCACTGTGTCCTCCAGGACAGCGACTCTGTGACGCAGCTCTGCCAGCTGACCCGTCTGCAGAGAACACAGCACAACGTTTAAGTTGTAGAAAGAGATTCAGTTGTCGTCATCTGGACTCTGTTTTAGAAAAACAAAACGTTTCGACTCTCATCCAGGAGTCATTCTCAATCTGTGAAACAAGTCTGGGAACTCAGGTTTATATCCTACTCTGTATAAACCCTGCCCACAGGGCGGGACCTCCTGATAATTGACCATAGAACCTTCCAGATGGGCCAATAACATCCTATTGTACACTGACATTCGCTCCCTCCTCATTGAGTATCTGATAAGCATCAGAATGCTTCGGGCGTCTCCAGGATTTCAATAAACCATTATAAACAACGGGAAGGAGTTGAAGCGTTTTGTTTTTCTAAAACAGTGTCCAGATGAACACAACTGAATCTTCTCCTCACTCCTGGACGAATGAGGGATTACACAGACATGTTTCACAACGTTTACACTTAAACGGATCGTTCCATATCCATGCAACGGCAGTACACTTTTATATGTGAAATGAATGTTGATTCCTGTTTATTTCGAAGCTGCCTCCCACCAGTGGCGGCCTTACCTGAGTCTCCTTGAGTATGATGAGCTCCCTCAGCTGGTGGTCCTGCTTCACCAGCCGGGCGTCCATCTCTCGCAGCCGCTGCATCTCCTCGCTGGGTGGACAGGGGGTGCCATTACAGCTGGTCACTCGCAGTCCACAAGAGGTGGAGGGCCCCGGCTCCTCCACAGAGGCGGAGGAAACGTGCATTCTGGGTGCTCGAGGCTTGGCGCCATTCACACTGAGGCCTCGCAGGAACTCAGCCATGTACCTCATGTGCATCTGAGTGAACTCCTGCATGTGCTGGGCCAGGTCGTGCCGCAGCATCTGCAAAACAGGCAAGGTGAGGACTCAAAGACTCACTGAGATTAGGTTTGTGATTTCTTTTTATAACAGGGTTCAGTTGACTACAAGGTCGACTACAGTGTATTTACAGACATTTTGTCCTCCTTATATAATCTAATTGACAGCATTTTCTGCGATTTGTACAATTCATATTTAAATGACTTTTCCAGACCTAGCTGACAGCATATTACTCAGATATTATGTTAATGTGTGTGACCGCTTGGTCCTGGAAGTAAATTTTCCTTTCATTTCCCATAGAGAAAAATTTTAATAATAATAATAATAATTAAGTGTTATAAAGCTTGCTTGGAGTAATGACCACAAGACTTTATCATTATATTTAAATCTGTTTTGAACATTTTGCAGTTTTCAGAAACTTCTTATATTTCAGAATATGAATATGGTTTTGATACGATAGCCCTCGTATTATATTCAGGTCTGGATGACCCACGGGCATGTAGTAGAACGCCTCCCCCCTCCCACCACGACATGATATTTAAAAAAAAGAAAAGGTGTGTTTGTTTGTTTTATGTTTGTTTTTGTTGTATTATTTGGGAAAAAATAAATAGTAAAAAAGTGTCACACCATCTGTGAGGGTAGCACAAGGGTTAAGAGCCACAGAAAAACAAAAAACAATGCCAGTTACAGGCAGAAGGACCTCCGGATATCTACCTGTGATCTGGGTCATTTGGATCTTGAGTGTTTTCTGAGGCTCAGAGCAAGAAGATTAATGATTAATGAGGTATGTTTTTGAGAAGGAAACACACAAAAATGATATGTGTCCTTAAGTCATGATTTTGTCTTTGTCTCTGTATAAAGAAAGCGGTATGAAAAAGTTTGTTCTGTTCGAATATGTCAGCAGGAGAAGTGACACGTGTGCGCTAAGTCATACGTGTCTGTGGTCGAATTGATTATCTAGTCACATATGTCATAAAAACAGCATTACAGAATCAATTACGAAGTGTGATATATTGCTACAGAAAAGAAAAAAAATCGTGATGAACTATAATATATAACTATAACACAATAACCCAAAACTGGATAATCCCACAAAACTCCTTTGTAAATATATATTGTTAAAAAACATGATCTGCAATAAATAAACATCAGAATGAAACACTTAAGTACTTATTTAGTATCTATAATAAGCAGAGTTGGGGGTAACACGTTAGCTGGTGATGTGTTACTTTTAAATCATTTTTTTAGCGGAACGAGGAACGTAACAGGTTGGTTTTGTGCACCATTGTAATCTAGTACCAGTTACTTTTTCAAATCAGTAATGTGTTAGTTCTGGTTAGGTCTCATCTCCTCACGACAATCCCAGAGCCAGGTTTGTTACCCAGCCGCAGAGAAGAGCAAGAGCACCAAACAACTGCCATGTTGTGAGTTTGTGCATTGTCCTCACCCCAAAAAGAAATAAACTTTCAGACGCACGTTTTGAAAAACTCCTTCTCCTTTGTTATAACCACTATTTTGTAGCTGAGGAGTAAATGTAGGTTAACAGAGATGAGGTGAGTTTGATTTAAATAAACTACAAGCGCGTTCTGTTGTGCATTGGTGCTCTTGCTAATCCAATAATGTTTTAGTGACGTTTTTTACAGCTTGAGGACAGGCCTACATGTGCTTATTATATGGCATTGTTTTGTGGTAATCTGTCAACATAAAAGATGAAAAAAAGCTCAGTCAAACGCATTTACGCTTGTTTATTTGATATTTTAATGATTATGTTACTGTGTTCAGCAAAGCAAAGGGATTGTCGGGAAACGATATAGGTTATACAATGTTCATTATTGGTAACGCAAGAGTACGTAGAACGTGTTAGTTCTCGAGGACAGTAACGATGTAACTTAATGAGTTTCTTTTAAAAGTAACGCTACCCAACACTGATGATAAATAATAGACGAAACTAATTAGAACATGAACAGCGCAAATCTTATTGTACAACAAAAAATTGTAATAAACCCCTCCTTGGAAAAAGATACTCGCAGTACATTTTGACTGCCCCCAAAAAATATTGTTCCAGCTATTATAGTAATTATCATGACAGGCCCGATATGAGGGTTTTAATATTTAAATGTCACAAGCTTTTGGAGGATGATATATAAAACTTACCCTTTCCTTACAGCCAAAAATACTAAAGTTGCATGTTATGGGTGCTTTTGGACAGTCGGTGACACAGTGGGATTCCATCTGAAAAATAATAACAATACATTCTCTGTTACCCTGGTCTATGTACGAGAGCAGTAGTCGACTATGAGATTGTTTGTCGACTAAAAGGGTGCCAAACTGGCAAAAGCTCCCAAAACTTTTCAGTATCTCTGCGTTCTGACTATGGATGTCGCGATATCAAACTTTAGTGTTACAATTATTGTGACAAAAACAACACAATTTAACGATTATTCACTATTACAGACAAACTGACCAAACAACAGAGACATTTTCTTCTTCATTCCCATTGTCCAACTTAGTGAATGAAAAAAGTTACTGACACAAATATATATGTAAAAAAGACAAAATGTTGCTTCTAAACTTGTTACGCTTATTACGGTATGTTTTAGTTCTTATGATGATTATGGTGACCTGAATAACAACGATTATCTATTAATCGATTAATCTTGACATCTCTATTGACCTTATTCTTATTATACTTTTGCCTCTTTTTCCCACGTGATCAGCACTTCTGTTGTCATGGAACTTACTCTAATCTAAACTAAATAAACAAAGTACTAAATTAAAAAATGTTTTGGAACATTTTCTTTTTATGTGTTAATTGTTATGATTGTATTTTATTTATGCAGCCACTACTATTGGTCTTTTTCCCCTCTCGCTCTTATTTTATTTTTAATGCATCTAAAAGCATGCAGGACGTGACAGGTCATTTGTCCAAATTTTCCTGGGGGAGAACTCTACTCCTCACCACACTTCCATGACAAAAAAAATATTATAATGAATATGATACTACTTATTAACGCAAACGAGTAGGTTGACTTCTTGTAAAAAATGTTGTAAAGTTACCTTTTTGTCTGGATATAACAGCTGCAGCTCTTTCTGACTTTTTAGTTTGAATCTGGCTCTTTTGATGTTAAAGGTTGGACTAGATGACTAAAATCTGGCAGCGTCACTATGCACCCTCTGCTTGCTTCACCATATTGTGCTGTTGTTAGTGACAGGTATCATGAGCCGTGTGTCAGGGATTGTTTCAAATCATGAGCCACCGTTGGAAATGATTGTCTGACTCAAATATGACCATCTCTACGTGGTATATTTATAACAAATATCAAACATTTGTACTTCTCCATAAGCGGAGGTGGACGAACAGCAAAAAGCAGAAGATAATGTGATTCACGGCTTCATGATAAACGTTTACAACACCAACAGCTTCTGAAAACCACACCGGAGTTCAGGAGTGGTTCTGTCAAAAAGTTATTACAGATAGAAACATGGGGTGTGTGTTGATGTGAATTTGAGTAATATCAAATAAATGGCATTGAAATGAAAGTAATTCTGGCATCCCAAAGGACTTCAGAACTATATTTAGCCTCAAAACTCCTGCTATGGACACAATGAATGGATACCTTTGGATAGTACTCCTGGCAGTAGGGAAGAAGGCCAGAACAAAGAAATTATTGACATAAACTGAACCAATAATTAAGGACTGGACTCAAAGGATAACTTACATAATAGCTTACAAAAGAGAAAAGAAATACAGTCAGACTTGATTAAAAATGAACCTTTTTGACAGATTTTGGACATCATTTCATTGGATGTCTTGTCGTTTTTGATCTCTAACAGTCGTTTTTTATGTTCTGTGTTTTATGCGTTTACGTACTTGGTCTCTGAGGAGGTCCATGTCGCAGTACTGACACGTCACGCTGGCAAACGGACACTGCTGCTCGTGGACCTGCGACACAACTCCTGTTAGAGCACAATCCATCACTTTTATTTGTCCTTTACTTTCTCAATATAAAGACACGGGGGCCAGCTCAGTGAGGCTGTGTGTGTGTGTGTGTGTGTGTGTGTGTGTGTGTGTGGGGGGGGGGGGAGGGGGGGGGGAAGGAGGACGGCATGGTTAAACATTAAGATATGGGTTCATTAAGTGGGTACAATTATAATGTGATAATCAGATAACTAGAATAATCAGACTTTAAAACAGTATGGAATCAGAATGTTCAAAATTCCAGACTGGAGGCAAAATGAAGTAGAACCTTACACATTTTCAATATTGAACTGACATAAGATCATCATGTTATTGATTTTTAAGTCATTATAACAAAAAATAAGCAAATATTTTGAAGTTCCAGAAGAAATGTAAGTTAGTTTGCTTATCTATTGTGAAGGACGGGAAAAATACAATTTACTAGCCATAAAATTGGACTTGAGTGTCAAATAAAGAATAATCCGTGCCAAAGTATGTAATATATCTGCAGATAAAATATTAGAAAATAATAAAATAAGTAATTGTCCAGTAAAACAAAACAAAAAATCATTATCTCCTATTAAATTAAAAAATTGTGCAAATAGTAAATGTGTTTGAACCAAACTCTGATTTCACTCACAAGTATCATTTCATTTCATTTGCCAAAACCATCTTGATTTTTCATATTTTGTAATACTCTGAAGGTAATCCCACTTACTCCATTAATATTGTATTATGCATCCACTTTATTTTTACCTCCATTCTGGAAATTAGAATGTTTTTGTAAACGTTTATGATTAGGGTTTGGGTTAGGGTTAGACAAGTGTGGTTAAGGTTACGATCAGTCTTCAGGAAATGAATGCAAGTCAAAGTAATGTTGGATGAAAGCCCATCATGTGTGTGGTACCTCTCTGTCCTCATAGATGTAGTAGGCCACACAGTCTCGACAGGACACAGGCCTGCGGGGACACTCCTCTGTCGCGTGCTGCTCTACCAGGCTCTTCCTCACGGCCTTTTGACAGTGAGGGCAGGGGACAGTGGAGAACTCGCACAGGGGCAGGTGGTTCTGACCGACACACACATCACTAGTTATTTACGTTTGTGGGTTTCATATTTCCGGTTTAGATGAATGTGACATTGAAACATGTGTTTCACTGCAGTGTTGTGGCGGTGACAGGAAATTGGTTGATTCAATACTTAAATTCAAGAGTCATACATTCCGTTTTTTTTTATACAACACATGTCTATGCCTACATGTATATCTATGTTCATCAAAAAGTTATGACAGTCCTATTGCACTGCACTGATGCCTGAACAGTGCAAGCAGAACAACAAGCAAATAACACTGCACGGGCAGACTGCACGGCGAGCCTCAAGGTACAAGGTACACTAATTCATTCTCTGCATTTGACCCATCTTTCAGTGCTGCTGGGGTAACCTGTGCAGCGCTCAGGGGCCCATCTCCAGATCTTGAGCTAGGCTTGCTCAGGACCACCTTAACTGGAGGAAACACAGGGAGAAAGACGCAAACTCCACACAGACTAACCCAGGAGTTAAACCCACAAATGCAAGTCAATGTTCTTCCTGTGAAGCTTGAGTGCCAACTTCTGAATACATTTACTGCTTCCATGGTAAAAAATAGAATAGAAAATATGACTTTTTATGACTTAATCCACACTTCCTACACATCACACATTGATTAAACATCAGAAGGCTGACTAGACTTTAACTTTGTCTGACTTTACCAGCCCACACAGACGCCCAATTTAGTTTAGAGTTGACCTGTTCTATGGACTGTAGTTTGCCCTTTCGCACAGCTTTTAGAGCTTGCAGTGTGTTTGAGGCGTGACTCCGGTGTACCTCTAAGTGGCGGAGCTCCATCTTATCAGAGCAGCCCAGGTTGGGACAGCGCACGGTGAGAGACAGAATCTCTCTTTTAGCAAAGTTATCAGGAAACAGCTGGTCTTCTGACAGCATCTCATTGTCCACTGGGCACTTCTGTCCTGTGTCCCTGTCAACAGAGAGAGAAACCAGGTAAATGTAAGCAAGACAAATTCTACGTTACCTGTATGTATGCTCAAAATCATTCTCTTCAGAGAAGAGCATACTACTAGACATACAGAAAGAACATCTGAATCTTGGCCTCTGCTGGTAATACTGGTGAAGCCAGTACAAATCAATTGACAATGGGCTGAAACGAACATCTGATTGTATCAAGAACAACTCACAGTAGTATACTAATATAAAGTGATTTAACGTCAACATACATGTTAGTAAATTAATATATTATAGGTTCAAGCACACGCAGACACACACACATACACACAAACAATTTATCATCATATTCAGCTTTTTCTTTTACCGTCTCCATGTTGTTAACAAAAACAAAGAGTTTGTTGTTGGCAACGCTCCACTTCTTTGCAAACTAAGGGTGCATTCACACTTATCCTGGTTTGGCCCTGTTCTAGTCTTGGATTAGCCTTGGTCTAGTCCAGGTTTAGTTCTGGGTTTAGTCCCAATTTTGATGCGGTGATTGAACGAACACATCAGCAAACGCCTTACGACAATATGTTTTAGGAACTTAAATTCCGGCTTGAAAGTTGAAGATCATGTAAAAGAATCACCTAATGGCGTCATCATTCATTACTCATCTTTTTGCTGCCTTATGTATTCATTGTGCCTGTGTGTAATTCATTATGCATTTATTTGGGAAAAAGCAGTGAAGTATCGCAGAATCTACCGTATGGATTTCTCAATGCAGTTCTTGCAGAATCGATGTCCGCAGGGCGTTTGGACAGCGTTCCGGAGGGCCATGAGGCAGATGGGGCACTCGTACTTGCTCTCCAGAGGGGGATCGAACTCCACATCGTAGCCCTGCTGTGGTTCCAGGGCCGGGAGGCTGCTGCCGCTGCTACTCCCGGGCCCCTCCGACGGGCTGAGGATGGACTCACGCTCCTTCTCCTGCATGGCCAGAGCGCATTCGGACAGCTCTCCGTCCACCGGGTCTTCGTAACTGTCCTCCTCCAGGGTCTTACATGAGTCGTAGCACGCCATCTGCTGGAGAGAGGTCCAGGGGCTTGTGTTCAAAGCAATTAAAGGACACATATTATGCATTCTTTGTAATCGGTCATTGGCCTATAAACATGTTTTTGAGTTCCTCACGTTGTAGTACTTAAGATAATGTGTCTCTAAAAGCATGCATAACTTTATATCAGTCAGGCGTTCCCTCATCAGGATTTGAACTAGAGGGAAATAAACAACTCTTAACATTCTCACAACACGGCTAATGCGCACAGTTGTAACGGAAGCGTTTTGACGGCAGATATGCTCAGAATACGTTTGACAATGATGCACTTAAAAACAGCACAGAAGGCCTCGGAGCTCTACCTATGGCATCACATATCTGAAATTTGAAACGGAGTGTTTTTGTGCGGCTCAGAGGACCTTGTAAACGGGATTGATGAAACAAGCGTGAATGAAGTGAACAATGTTATAAGATAGTTATAAGGGAAAAAAATGCAAATGTTTTATCAAGGTAACATACAATTTATGTTTACACTGGACACTATTCCATATATGTGCATGTACAGGAATCAAACTGGTCACTCCCTGGTTCATAGGTAAATGCTTAACCCAATACACACCACACCCCCCACAAATAGTGCAAAAATGGAACAAAAAGCAAGTATATCTCTGACACGGCACATTTACATATATCTAGAATACTCACATCTGATTTTTGGTTTTTACTTCAGGGCTGCACAGTATTTGAAATTAGGGCTTCGAAATTGATTCGCAACTTTTATTGAAAATTTGCAAATGCTGCAGTTTTTTGAAGTTAATTTCCTCCACAAACAACAAAATATCTTGCCTTATTCTGCATAAAAACTGCTAACACTGTAGTTTAGATTTGTGCAAACATGTTCTGAAATACGTGGGATTCTTTTATTTGTTTGTCAGTTCATAGACATATTTCAGTCTTTTTGTCAAATCTTCTAAATGTGTTTAATATGTGAACTTTGAAGAGAATCCTACTATTAAAACTATACTATACTACTATTAAATAATAACAGGTCAGAAAAAAAATCACAATTAGATATTTTTCCCAAATTGTGCAGCCCTATTGGAAAACAACGTGCGATGATCTGGATATTAAATACTGCAAGATCGATATTGTTGCAATATTTGAATATACTTTTCTCTGACACAATCATTTCAGTTAAAACATATTAGTATTAG
This sequence comes from Chaenogobius annularis, assembly GCA_015082035.1. Lineage (NCBI taxonomy): Eukaryota > Metazoa > Chordata > Actinopteri > Gobiiformes > Gobiidae > Chaenogobius > Chaenogobius annularis. Next base: position 350,341 of record BJKM01000255.1, read on the forward strand.
AAAGTATTAGTCAAACTCTGTCATAGTAAAAACTTAACAGAGACCAAACCAAGACTAAATCAAGGCTAATTTATACTGAATAAGAAAAATTCTGAATGAAAAACAGTCTTTTTCCACATTTTGATTTTAAATATAGTCAATTGCTGTCAGATAGAGAACCTTGGTGTTATTGTAATCCATTTCGTTTTTTTGCAAAATAGATAGATAGATACATTATAATTACTACAGTGTATTTATATAGTGATAGATAGATAGATACTTTAATCTTTGCTGGCAGGGAAATTTAGTTTTGCAGCTCAGGGAGCTCCTTTTGCTATTCTGAACAGTCCTATGCAGAGGATGGTCTATGTTGGAGATGATGGCCTGCATATTTTGCCTAATAAACCCTTCCAGACTCCACCTCCTGCACTGACCCAGCCCTCTTCACCAGCTTGTCCAGCTTTTTCCTGGAAATACAGCTTTCCCAGCATCAGCCAATATTGTGAAAATTATACTTGTGCACTAATTCATATGCGCAAGAGAAATGTTATCATTAAACACCTGAAGACATGACAGTTAATCAATAGATTTTTTGAGTAGTACTATAACAATTTCACGCTCCATTTTGATACTAAAGAACAGGCTCAATACTCTTCAGGGTTTCAGCAAACCATTATAAACAACTGGAAGGTTGAATCTTAAACCTCTATTACGATTTAAGGAGGGATTCTCTTTTTAAACAAAGATTGCCTCCTTAACTCCTCTTTCAAACCATCTTTTCTCCCTGCTCAGAATCTCCACCTCACTGTCTTCAATAGAGTGGTTTGTGGCTTTGAGATGAAGATGTACAGCGCTCTGGGGTCCTGAACTCGCGTGTCTTCTGTGCTGATAAAGCCTCTTGTGAAGTGAATACACTACATTGCTCTGTTTTTGTGTCGGCATCTTGTCCTTAGGGTGAACCAGTTTTTGTCTTAAAGTGTTGCCTGGTTTGAAATAAACAGGGACTTCGTGTTGTCTAAAAATTCTTTGCAGTTTTTCGGTCAGTCCTGAGACATAAGGGATAGAGACACCCCTTCTTATTGGTTCTGTTTCCCTTTTGCACTTTTGTCCTGCTTTTTGGTTCTCTTCACTTTGTTAAGAGCCCAAGTCGGGTATCCACAGGCTGAGAGAGCATTCCGGATGTGGTTTTCCTCTTTCCTCTTGCCCTCTGAGCTGGTGGGCACCTCTTGTGCTCTGTGTTGTAGTGTTCTGATCACTCCCAGCTTGTGCTGTAGTGGGTGGTTAGAGGCAACGAGCAGGTACTGATCCGTGTGGGTAGTGTTCCTATATACTTCTATCTGGAGCTTCCCGTCCTCTTCTCTGATGGTGAAACAATCAAGAAAGCGCACAAGCGTTTCTCCTTAGCATCATCTCCTGTAAACCTGATATGCGGGTCCACTGCATTGATGTGCTCTGAGAAGGCTTCCAGCTCTTGTTTCTTAATTGTCACAAAAGTGTCATCCACGTAACGGTACCAAAGACTTGGAGCAATGCTTAAAAGGAGGTCAGTGCCTTCTTCTCAAAATGCTCCATGTACAAGTTGGCCACTATGGGAGAGACGGGCGAGCCCATGGCACAGCCGTGGATCTGTCTGTAAAAATGTCCCCGGAATTGAAAGTGTGTGGTGTTAGACAGATGTCTAGTAGTTTGCAGATGTGTTCAGGTGTAAGTTTGGTCTTTTCCTGTAAGGTGGTGTCTTCCTGCAGCCTCGTCCTAACCGCTGCTACTGCCTCAGAGGTCGGGATGCAGGTGAAAAGGGACACAACATCATAAGAAACCATCAGATCATCTGAGTCCAATTGGAGATGTTTCACTTTGTCCACAAAAGTATGTGTGTTTTCCACATGATGTTCCGAGTTCCCCACCAATGGTGCCAAGATGGTTGTTAAATGCTTGGCCACATTGTATATAATGGAATCTGTGCTGCACAGAATGGGTCTGAGTGGAAAATTCTCTTTGTGAATTTTGGGAAGGCCATAAATGCATGGAATAGCTTCACCAGGATACAGTCTGTCTATCACCTCCTCTTTTTCAAGCTTTTGTAAACAGTCTATCACCTTCTTCTTGTAGCCACTGGTCGGGTCTCTTTTCAAACGTTTGTATGTGGTCGTGTCCTCGAGGAGGCTGTGGACTTTGGCTTCATAATCAGCTGTATTAAGAATCACAGTGCAGCGACCCTTGTCTGCTGAAAGAAGGTTTATGCTGTGATCTTTTTGTAGTGCTGAGAATGCCTTCCTCTCCTCAGATGTGATATTTGAAGGAGGAGGTTTGGCACTCTTCAGAGTAGCTGTGACACGTCACCTCAGGTCTGCAGCCTCAGTTTCTGTCATCTTGTTCCTAATGGCTGTTTCTGTGGCAGTGATGTGCTTAGAAGTAATTGAAAAGTCGAGCCCTTAGGAGAGCACGTCTTTCTCAGCCTGAGACAGACGTGCTCTCCAAAGGGCTCAACTTAATTTCAACTTTAATCTTTGTTAAAAAAAAGAGAATCCTTCCTTAAATCGTAATGGAGGTTTAAGATTCAACCTTCCAGTTGTTTATAATGGTCTGCTGAAACCCTGGAGACGCCCAAGGCATTCTGATGCTAAACAGGTAAGGAGGAGGGAGCCAAAGTCAGGTCACAAGAGGATGTAGATGGCCCATCTCAGTTAAGTTTCAATGGGCCATTATCAGGAGGTTCCGCCCTGTGGGCAGGGCTTTCACAGAGTAGGATAGAAACCGGAGTTCTCAGACTTGTTTCACAGATTGAGAATGACTCTTGGATGAGAGTCGAAACGTATTGAGTCCAGATGACTACAACTGAATCTTTTTCTACAATGGAACACTCCTGGACGAATGAGGGATCGACATACTGTAGTTTAAGTATCAATTATCTGATTTGTGATACTTTTGACCACCTAATATTTTCTCTTTCATGTTTAGTTTTTGCCACAAAAGAAACCTGCACAGGTGTGAATAATCAGAAAGAAATCAGGTTACACACATCAGATTACCGTTACATGCCCACTCAAAATCAGATTACTGTCAGATTTCTGGAGTTGTTTGATTATTAAAATGATGTGTACAAAGCTATATCCGATCCGATCCGATTTCTTTCTGATCATGGTCCTTATTCGGATCAGGTTTTGCGGTTAGAATGTTATTCTCCAGAAATTAGATCATAATCAGATTTGAGTGTGCACATAAACATAGCCAACTTTTTATAAATATTGCACATACTTGTAATTATTGAACAAATAGTTGAGTAAACCTTTGTATTTGTAGTAACACAGATGATAGTACCTAATGTATTAACAGTCTAATTTGCAATAGTAGCACAAAAAAGAAAGTCCTTTATTTGTAAATCTATGATCAAGTACATTTTTTACCTTAGATTTACCTTTACGAAAGTGGTAGGTTAACGCCAGAGGAAGTGCAGCTTGCAGTTACAGAACACCACAAGGTTGGCTGAAAATGGACGTTGATGTGTCCAAATATAAACGCAGATCAGTACGTTGCATCCACATAGTAGTAATAAGGCATGTATTACTCGTACGTTACAGATGTTTGCAGGGAGCAGCTCTCAGTATGCGGAACTCCACCTCTCTTCTACTTCACTTCCAATTTTAAAAAACATCCGAGACAAAGATCACACTATTTGATTCCCTATGCACGAGATCAAATACTAACTAAAGAAGCATGAAGGTTATATGCTGTTAAATGATATTGAACAACAAATTTGTCCAACTCACCTCAAAAGTGTCAAGTTTTTTGTTTTTGTGGATTTCCTGGTTATTCTTTTTTTCCTCCAAACGTGATCACGTGTCTTCTTTACGCAAGGCTACAGTGTGCTGCTACTGCCACCTGCTGTCTGTTCTTCAAACCTTCACCACTGCAAATATAACAGAAACTGGAACGTGTGGTCATTAAAGGGGACCATTTATGTCAAATGGACTTTTATGAGCTTTTAATGATGTTTCAACAGTCTTCCCTCATCATTACCTACTAAATTATATTCGATTGGTCCATGTTTGAGTTATTTTAGTCGATCTATAGTATAGTTGTTTTTTTTTAGGCCGACCGGTTAGTTACGGTTGTCTCAAAAGTGTGGCTCTTCATGGCAACAGAAACTAGCCGAGCGGTCTCATTATTATTATTATACTGTTGCTCTGCAATTGAAACGTGAGCGCTCAGAAAATGTCACTCTATCCCTGCCCAATGCTCTGTACTTACTCTCAATTACTAAAAATTCAGACCCTGGGTTCAGAAATGCCATCTTTTTCTTTAAGTAATTTAAGCCTCACATATGAAAATCTGCTGCTTCCAATGGAACTGTTTCTGTTATGTCATTTAGATCAAACAAACATTACACATTGTTGGAGTGTCTGGCACTCTAGGCTCTGCATGGAAGTAGCAATTGATGAGTGCTGTGTTATCTGACATTCAACTGCACATGATTGGTGTTAAAAAAAGTGTTCCCAGGGACCATATATTTGAAGCAGAGGGCCACCGATCGGTGGTTAATGCTGTGGGTTATACAGATGCATTTAACATGACTTTGACGGAGCCACCGCACCTTTAATAAACTTAAACCAATGGAGGGTATAGAGGTAGAATGACTTAAAATTGCTGTAAAAAAGTACTATGTAGATGGAACAACTCAGCAGAGAAGAGACTTGAGAAAAAAATATTTGAGGGCCGCATTTGGCCCCCGGGCCATAGTATGGACACACCTGGCTTAAAGGTGCATTATGTACCTTTTCTAGAGGGGTATTGTCACCTGCTTGCATCCAAGGAGATTAATACAATGTTTAGACTGATCCACAGCATGGTATTAAACATCCATTTTACATTTGTAACAGGAGTTTTTATTACTGAAAAATATGAATTAAGTGAGCTGTGCAAATATAGTAGCATTTCTTTCTCTGAAAATATGTTTCAATACCAAAACTTTGAGATAGGCTGTCCAGTAAGTTGATAAATCATTCAAAAAGTGCAAAAACATTTTAAAATAAATTGTACTGTTTTATTCATTGGGGATTCTGTTAAAGGAGCACTTAGTAACACATGTTCCATAACAGCCAGAAACTGTAATTTTATTGTATTATGTTATTAGTTTATGAAATAAATGTCCCTTTATCTTACTTTTTAATTTGAATGTATTCAATTATTATCTTATTTATTGTATTTATTTTTTTCCTACGCTTTCTTTCTACTTCTCACGTTATGAACCTGCTCCCATGGTTATGCCAGGCCTAGAGCGCCCTCTTACGTCTGCACACAGCATGTGACACCAAACCAAAGCAATACTAAAACAAAGATGGCGGCGGAGCTCAGGAAAACCTCTCCTGACTCTGTGCCCTGTTCTATCACCTCTGTCCCCAAAACACCGCTGCTATGGAGGCTGTTTCTCCTCGTGTGGGCCCTGGCCGTGGACTCCGCTGGGGCCACGACTCACTGGGTGGTCACGGAGGACGGAAAGATCCAGCAGCAGGTCTGTGACAGCTAGCCCCAGCGCTAGCATTTGTCGCTACCTGATTTGTGTCGATTTGTGCTAGCTTGCTCATTGACACTGACGTTAGCAGCTCTGGCCACTTCTTGTAAACGCTGCGGTTTTGACACGTTTGTTTGGTGTCGTGGTAGTGGGGCGTGTGGAGGAATTCCTTTTAATTAATAGTGAACAACACAGTCAATAAAATAATTTAATATGTGTTACAGTGCTAATATGTGTGTCAATTGGTTGGGGTGGCATAGTTAACAAATGTCATCGTGTTCTAATGAAGCTGTTATTATCAGTTCACAAATCATCCTGACCACAACACTGACTATGACACAGTGATTATTGCAACATGTGCACCAAAAATCAGATCATCGTCACACGATTTCTGGAGTCATCACATTAATGAAATGTCATGTAAACAGTCTTATGTTTATATGCACATTATTATCTGATTTCTGGACCTTAAAGTTTATTTAAAACACTTTCGAAGCGCAAAATAGGATGTGAGTGTTCAGATAATTTTGCCGTTTACTGTTTGCATATCATTTCAATAAACTTAGAAGCCGATTTTAGGTGTGCATGGAACCACAGCCAGCCACCACATCTGATGTGACATATGAGTCATCTGATTTCTTTTTGTGAAATTGGTGACAAGGAACATGAAAGAAAAAAAAGGCAAAGTTATGTGTCAGAAAAACAATTGACAAAATGTTAAAGATTGAAAGATATTTATTCATTGGATCTCATTTTAAGATGATTAAACTTAGATCCAATTGTTGGGTTGTCTGAGTAATCTAGTTATCTGATTTCTTCTGTGCTTGTAAATGTACCCAGTGTTTCCCATTAATAGAGGAGACGATGGTGACTGGTTAGACTGATTTTGCCCCATAGTCTAAAAAGGAGCTGAACAAAAACTGTGTATTCCGAATGAAAAAGAGATTCTAAGTCTCAGTGGGACTTTCCTGGTTAATAAATAATAAAATAAATAAGTTATCTTAAGGTTAAATAACATGATTCAAATTTGGATGGCTTTGTTCCTCTATAGTCTCAGTATATAGCTGTGAGGAAACACTGAATGAGCCGTTATCAGTTCACAGTCATCCTGACCACACAGCAGTCACTGGCACATTGGTAAACCTCAGACGACCTTGGTTGCGCTCACGAGTTGTTTTAACGCTCTAAATTTTGTGGGGGTGAAAATAATTATAATTTTTCTGACAAGCTTTGCGGTTGTTGTTGAGATTTATGTTTAAAAGTAGGATTTTTGTTGTTATTCTAAGGACAAATGGACCTCAGGATTGCTTCGTCAGGGGCCCTATGGAGATTTTAAGATGCTAAAAACTAAACCAATGTAGTGTCATAAATGTATTTACCAGTACAACCTAGCAGTCTAGGTCGTTTCACAGCCCTTTTGTTTACATTGTTATATTGTTTTGGCTGATGTATCTCTATGGACATTTTGTACCACTGCTACAAAAATGGCTTTTATCTGATCTTGAGCTCTGTTGCAGCCTTAACCAGTTGACAGTTTGAGTCTATAGCGATATATTGTGCAGCCCTACTAAAGTCATTGGTTTAGAATTGAGACGGAAGAAGGCAGACCTATAGAGATTTGTCATTGAGATAAAAAAAAAAACAATTTAAACAAAGCGTGTCATCTTTAAATCCTTATTTAAAAATGAAAAACTACAACATTGCGTCGGTGTGTTAAAGTGATGGTGTATTTTGTCCTGTTCCTTCCAGGTGGATTCCCCTTTGAACCTAAAGCATCCTCATGATGTGGTGATCTTCATGAGACAAGAGGCCCGTGTCAACTACCTCAAAAAACTAGAGGTAAACTAAAAGCCAGTGTTACGGGAGTCTGTACTGTCTCTACTCTGTTGCAATCAATGGAGTGCCGTTTTTATTTCCCAGCACAAGTTGGCAAACCTTTCCCAATCCTAACCCAAACTTTACCCTGTAATATTTAATGAAATGCCTTTCTCAGCGTTTCTGTAGGGAAACCATAAAGAACGATCGGGGGAACCGAATTTCTCACAACACGGCGCACATACCAGGATTTTTGAGTCTTAAACGACGACAAACAGCACCGACCACAGACATGAGGGGAATTGTGTAAAACATATAAATTGTGAGCTAACAAAGCTAGTGCACTTAGCGTTTTGACCAGAGTTAAGTGATTCTTCAAGCGTTAAAGAATCGGAGCATTATACTTCTAGTTTAGCTGCAGGTCAAAACTGTGTTAATATTTGGTAAAACATGGATCAGAGAAGTGTTTTGCATAGAAGGCTGTGATAGACCACACAGGAAGTAGTGGCATGTTTAATGTGGCTTATCTGCAGCAGAGTTGCTGCAAAGTTTGACACACATGAGGATTTACTTTCTTTTTTTTTTAACAACGCTTCAAACTGGATTAATACCGTGGGATACCGTGATCTGGATTTCATTTCCGGAGAAAAATACTTTTGAATAGTAGTAGTAGTGGCTTTCTGTGGTTAGAATAGCGCGTGAAGTCTAATGCATGTTTTATTATTTCTTTATTTCGTATTCACTTAACCTAGTTTTATTTATTTTTTTTTTAAATTGGAATCTACTAAAGCGGTAGAATCTAATGTAATATTCAGGATTTCTAAACACTCCCACTTAAATATTTAATCATACACTTCCCATACGAAACCGTTTTGTTGGTGTTGCTGTGTTCCAGAAGCAGCTGGTGGCTCAGAAGATCCACATCGAGGAGAATGAGGACAGGGACACAGGTCTGGAGCAGAGACACTACAAGGAGGACGCAGACTGTGTCCTGGCCAAAGTCCCTCTGGGAGACCTGGACCTGTACGACGGGACGTACATCTCCCTGGAGAGCAAGCACATCAGGTTCGGCTCACTCGGGCTGTTCCGGGCTGTTCCGGGCTGTGGAAGGGTCTTATCTGTCGTCATGGTTTAAGTGACAGCAAGATTTAGTCATGCGTTTGTGTACCATAAATGAGGAAAACTGGTTCATACAATTCCCTATTGTGCAATCTGGAGAAGAGATCAGGTTTTTAAAAGGGCCAAAGTGTCATCTCAAACCAGTGAGCAGTGCTGCATAGTAACAGAGCTTCTCAAACATTTCACAGTATTTTTGTACATTATATATACCTGGTCTTACAATGTTTAGTATTTAATTTTATATTTGTATTTGCTTCCCGTGTCCCAGTTGAGTGTTTGTGAGAGTGAATGAGAGTCCCCAGTAGGGATGTTGAGAATATTTGGTGAATCGATAATCGTAATAATTCAGGTCCCAATGTAATCGTAAGCACCAAAAAAATGATAATCGTGACGCTTTTAGAAGTAAAATGAAGTCGATTCAGTTCAATTTATTGCCCAAAAAAATAGAGCAAAATGTAAGTAAACTTTTTATCTGGCTGTTTTTGTCAAATTTGACTTTATTTTGTCCGTCAGACCATGTCACACCACGGAATGGAAGAAAATTAAAAATTTTACTGTTTGGTCACCGCGAATAAACGTGAATAATCGTTAAATCGTGATGTTTTTTTCCTCACAATAATTTGACATGCCGTTCTTTGTAAACTGCAATTCTGATCTAAAACTGCTTAATAATAGAAACCGGTCCATTGACTAGATTTTAATTCCGCTTCCAAACAGGATTATTCAAACATACATAAATCAATCGTGATGCATGATGAGGTCAAAACTTTAGATTTTACATAATAAAATAGCTTGCATTGCAGTATAATCTAGACTAAAACAGAAGAAGACACACACACTATCACAAACATATATACCTTGATGTGTAGACAAATATATTTACATTTTAAATCTCTTTTCATCAGATCCTTCATCCTTGTAGTAGCTCTTAAACCATATTTAATGTATTCAAAAGCTTCCCCTGTACATTTCCTCCTCAGTCCTGAAGATTATGTGGACTCTCGCTCCGCTCTACCTCCAGACCTGCAAACTCCAGACTGCACCAAAGTCTTCGAGCTTCCCTACAGTATCCACGCGTTCCAGCACCTCCGGGTGAGTCCTCAGCGGGGGCAGAATTTTCTCTACATCCAGTTCATGTACGTTATTAAGCCTTGTGCGGTTTTTCTTCTCTTTGTCCCAGGGCGTGCAGGAGCGGGCTAACCTCACCTCGCCTCTGCTTTCGAAAGATGACCCTATTTTCCACTCTTTATCCAAAAGGCTGGGCCGTAGTATAGATGAGGTGGGCCATCGCATCCACCTCGCACTGCAGAGGGTAAAGTCCAGCCGCTTTATCTTTCAAATAATGCCCAAAACGTCCGTTCCTCCGTGTGTGAGCGAAAATGTGTGTGTGTTCCAGAATTCGTCCTCGTGGGTGCTCTACAACATGGCCTCGTTCTTCTGGAGGATCAAGAACGAGCCTCAGAAGGCGGTGGACTGTGTGGTGCGAGCTCTGCACTTCTCCCCCAGGTAACTCGTCAAAATTAGACGAGTATTTTAATTTTGGATCAAGTGAGGCATTAAAAAGTGATTAAAGAATATATAATATATGTAATGATGTTTCCCTTTTTGAATAGAATAGTTTTATTGTCCGTCATACACAGCGATGGCAGAGATGTGTCTTTGGCCTGCTCATTCACAAAAATCACGGTACAAGTACATAGATTATAATAAAAAACGCATTTAAATCAATCAAGCAATCAATCAAATAAATAAAATCAATTCAATTAATTGTTATGCTCGTTTAAATTCTTTGCACACACAACAGCAGAAACGGGCATCGACTGAGCGACATTGGGAAGCTTTTCTTAGCGTGAGGAAGTCTGTATCTCTGCCCTGATGAAAGGAGCTCAGAGTGATGGAACAGCGGGTGGCCGTCATCAGCTGTAATCTTATAACCGACGCGGCCCTGCTTACTTTAGCTTTCTTTTTGACAGTCAAGTGACCGAACCAAGAGACAATATTAAATATCAGTACACTCTATTACGGACCGATGCACCCTCGGTAGAATATGGTCACTGACATCAAAACTCCTCAGCTGACGCGGCAAGAAAAGGCTTTGCTGTAAATACATTGATTGAATAGAATAAATAGATGGATTAGTAAATAATCAGGAACATCCATTTTGAAAAATCTCACAATATAATATATATCTGGAGGAAAAGAAGTACTTGAACACCCTGCGATTTTGCAAGCCCTTAATTTCATCGTAGGCGCATGTCCACTGTGAGAGACAGCATTTTTTTTAAATCCGGAAATCACATGCTGCAATAACATACACATCAATTATTTAAAAATCATACAATGTAATTTCTGTATTTTTTGTCATTTTTATTCTGCCTCTTTCAGTGGAAATATAACGGATGTTATTTCATGCAAATTTCAGATCACGACCGACTCCTTTCATCTGCTCAGTATTTTAAGCATTAATGCAGTAGTCAGCAGATTAAGTGTATCATTCAGCAATTTATAATGAATTAACATGTTTAAAAGCAAGTCTATTATAGAGCTGGGCGGTATGACCAAAAATTGATATTGCGGTATTTTTCAAAATTATATCAGTGTTTTGGTTTTTTTCATGGATGACTAGGTGTTAACCCCATTTTCTAATAATTTAGAGAATAATTAATGCAGTAAATTGGCTTAGAATGACCCGACTAGTATTGAGCCAGGTTTGAATGGTCCAGAAAATGCGGCTGTTCACATTAAAGAGGCGACAGACAGTGGCACTCATAAGTGTAATGAGGTGCACAAAGCAGAATGCATGGCTGTTGCAGTCAAATACAGAACGCTTTATTGTGCAAGTTTTGCAACTTGAAATCATCTTTTTTTTAAGGTGGCTACAATGTGAACAACAATATATCCCCTGTAACTGCAAAGTGAAGACTTTGCGTCAAGTCCAACTAGGTAGTATTCAAGTATTTAAAATATAAAACAAGTTTAATTTGAAGATTTCCTAAACAACCAAATCTTCACTAAGGCAATTTGCATCCATATGGACTTTGCTTCAAGATGAGGTATATTTATACACACATTAAAAAATGCAACTTGCATAAGTATACTATTGCTCAAGCCCAGGAACAGTACACCGTATTCAAATATCAAAAATATAAAAGTGCAACTTCGCTTGCAGGCTTATCTTGTAGCATAGAAACAATACACAGATTTCAACCGTATGGACAAGCTCCATAAATTAAGTATTTCAGCCATCACAAATTTTGAGCAAGGAAAGCCAGCTCTGTGGCACGTGACGATATTGCCACTAGCGCTGAACACTCGCTCAGACGGAGCACTTGTGGCAGTGTTTTAATCATCTCCTTGAAGCCATATTTCCCAACAGTACTAAGCGGCACCATGTCTTTGGCTAAGTGAAGAGTAATAGCGTTAGTAATATCGTTCCACCGTTTGCTTTTCTTGTTCTAGGCAGTCCCTTTTAGCAAACACGTCTTTCAGTGACGTCTGTGTCGCGTTTTGTGTTGCAGTACCAACGTTACCTGCAGACGTGGAAGAGGATGCAGATCTTAGTTTCATGCATTCTTCATATTCCAGCAAATTGCTTGTGTTGACTCCTGCAGCTACAACTTTAGCCCAACAACATTTACGGATAATAGTTCTTTGATCAGCGTCCGATTTTTTAAAGCCAAAGTACTTCCACACAACTGACACGGCTCCTGTTTTCAGTATGAGTTCCTCAGTGTCTGTGACATTTTCTTTGTCCATGTTTTTCACCGCTCAACCCACACACTTCTACAGTTTATGCACCGCCAGAGAACCGCTCTCATGCAGCCGCATGCAGCTTATTTGGTGTCACTGCAAAACAGTCCCCCTCTCAAACAATGTCCCGCGGTACAACGTTCTGCCCCTGTGTGTTCCCGATGTACGCACACTCACCGGTATTGGGGTATATGAAAAATTCATATCATAAAAAAAAACAAAAAACACCAGTATAAAAGGTATACCGCCCAGCCCTAGTCTATTATAATATATTGCCTATAGTTTTGTGTGCAGCTCAGTTTGCCACTGTATTCGGCTTTGGATTTCGCTGAGGTTGAAGGTTGTGGCACCTTTCGTTCCAAAATGGCAAATTATTATAATACTAAAGGAATCAGAAAAAAAAAATGCAAGGCATACCTGGCAATCCTCAAAGCCGCATGGTTGAAAATCAATGTCAGAATAAACACATCTTGGGTGAAAACATATTAGCAAATTTTGACCAAGTGAATTGCATTTGTGAAAAGTGTTTCCCTTTCTGTGCTGAGTAACGTTTGCCCTGCCGCTCTGTTTGCTTCTGTAGACAGCACAAGGATGTGGCTCTGGTCAACATGGCAAACATCCTGCACCGCGCCCACTACTCGGCAGACGCAGCCATTTTGGCTCACGCAGCACTCGACCTGACCTCCGACCTCTTCACCAGCCACTACACGCTGGGCAACATTTATGCTGTTAGTCCCCTCACTTTCTCACACACTCGTGGGCTTTGTTGTGTTGGTTGTAGGGATAAGGGGTATATTTTTTTTCTTTTAAAGGACACGTGCAGAATTGACTACTTAACCATTCTATGGTTACTAAATACTCATTGGAAACAGAGGTGTTGATTGTTAAGTGTGTTTTCCCAATGTGGACATTATTTTAAGTCAAATATGAAACGCTAATCCTCAAAAGTTTGTTTTAACACTTTAAAGCCACAAAAATGTACACGTCCACTTTAGATCAACATTCAGTTCATCCATGGAGGAAATGCTGCTAAACTAATACGGAAAAGCGTTTGATTTCAGAGCATGCCATGGAGTGGGTTTAGATCAAATCACAACTCTAAAATGTACAGTTGAGGTGGAGAAGGGGAGAAAACATTTCTTTTTTTGTGGCAACTGTATTTTTTTAACATGTGTGGAATTTTATTTTTGATTTTTTTCCTACTGGTTCCTGTATTTTGGTGTATTTATACATTTTAGACAATGTTGTATTGAAGATATTCAAAATTTCATAATTTATAAGAAAAAAATGCAATGTAAATTTCAAATAAGGGTATATGGGGTCATTAAACTGATGTTTAATGACATATTTGAACACATTTCTATTGTATCGTCTGAATAGTGAATATTGTTATCGGGACACAGATAGTAATTTTTGCTGTGTGTCCTCTCAGATGCTGGGGGAGTACAACCACTCGGTGCTGTGTTATGAGCAGGCCCTGCAGACCCTGCCCGACTTTGAGCCTGCCATCAGGAGGAAGCATGCTGTGCTCTGTCAGCAGAGGCTGGAGCAGCGTCTGGAGGCTCAGCACAGGTACTACACCGCGCACGCACACACACACACACACACACACGACTGCCACTACCCCTACAGAAGAACAGTGTCAACACTTTAGACCTATGCAGGCTCCAACAGTGCTTGACAATGAAAAAACACATACATTTAGTAGCTAAGTGAAAAATGGACTATCAACCTTCCTACTACATCATATTAAGCTGCACATTTTTATGATTGAATTCCCTGTAAACTGAACTTTTGGCCATTTAGAACAGTGTATGTGAATCATTGAGTATTGTTGAGTTTTTCTACTATGTTGAATCTGTGCGCAGATCTCTGCAGCGAACCCTAAATGAGCTGAAAGAATATCAGAAACAACATGACCATTACCTCCGCCAGCAGGAGGCGCTCGACAAACACAAACTGCTGCAGGAAGAGCAGATCCTGAGGAACATTATCCATGAGACTCAAATGGCCAAGGAAGCACAACTAGGTATGAGAAAATGCATTGGTTTAGCTGGTTTTAGTTCGTCTTGAGGGATGGCCAGGTGTGCCTTGGAGAAAAAATTCCAATTTGAAATAACTGATTTACTGTCATTTAAAAATGTTGATGTTGTTGAGCCATTCATGTATATTTATAACTTGTCACTAACAAAAGGAGTATTTCCAGACCAAATGAAACTGCCAAAATTATTCCACTTTATAAAAAGGGCAATAAACATGAATTTTCCAATTATAGGCCTTTACTTCCGCAATTCTCAAAAATCCTGGAAAAATGTTTTGTTACAATTATCCCATTCTATCAAATAGCCAATATGGATTCCATTCTAATCACTCCACTGCCACAGCAATCATGGAACTGACGGAGGAAATTTCAAATGCTATTGACCAAAACCATTATTTAGTTAGTATCTTTGCTTCTTCAAAAAGCATTCGATACGCTGGCCCATACAATATTTCTGGATAAATGATATCTAAGTACGGCGTAAGAGGAGTAGCACACCAGTGGGTAACAAGTTCCTTAAAAGATAGAGATCAGTTTGTTGGAATAAACCACATTAAGTCAGACGTGTGTAAAATAGGCTGCGTAGTGCCTCAAGGGTCTGTTCTTGGACCTATACTTTTCTTAGTTTGTGTTAATGATTTTGCGTCTTCATTATTAAAGTGCATTTTATTTGCAGATGATTAGGGCTGCAGTTATCGATTATTTTGGTAATCGAGTAATCTATTGATTATTCTATTCGATTAAACGAGCAATCGGTAAATTTTTTTGTACATGCCCTAAACCATTTAAAAGCATATTAAATAATTGTTTAAAATAAATGTTATAGTTCATAGTAATACACAAATTACAAATAAGGAGTCACTGCTTAAAATAACACATTTTATTCTCAATTTCACATAAGTTTGTCCCCAAAACAGCAACATTTCATTTCACCAGTCCAAACATTTCTGTTTGTATTTAAAGAATATATATAAAAGACTACTTAATTGTCACCAGAGTGTTTGTAAACAGTTACAGTAGTTATGAATAAATTAGCGTTTATAAGCTTCACATAACTTAAAATAAAAACTTGTTTGTAAAACTTTCTGTTGAGTGAAACCAGCGATCCTGGTATTTGGCCTCTGTGTCGTCGTGGACTTTCTGTTTCATAATCGCGGTCCTCCATGGATGTGTATTGGCTGTGTCAAAGCACAACAGAGGAGAGAGCCGTGTGTTTTAAACGTACGAGTGTGACTGGGAAAAGTTTGTTGTGTGAAAGAGCACAGAGGACCGCAATTAACGGAGGTTAAACTGAACAGCACATATAGCTAGTTACAGTAGTTAGAGTTGCAGCTCTTTCCCACAAAAAAACTCTTCCCAGTCTCACACATGAGTTTGGAACGCGCCGCTCTCTCTCTCTGTTGTGTTTTAATTACGGCGGATAGAGTTCTGTGTGAAATGAAAGCGCTACAGTTTCAGTTTTTTAATTGAATATGCAAATTAAATGAATTATTGAGGCAAATACATTATAATCAAAGCTTTTTTTTGTATTTGAATGACTCGATTTACTCGAGTTGCGGCCTTACAGACAATACTCTGGACAAAATATTAAGGCCTGTGGCGCTGACGTCTGCAGTCATGAAGTCATTTGAACGCCTGGTCTTGCCCCACCTCAAGTCCTTCACGTCCCTGCTGGACCCCCAACAGTTTGCCCACAGAGCAACAGGTCCGTAGACGACGCCATCAACCTGGCACAGCACTTCCTCCTGCAACATCTTGACTCCCCGGGAACCTACACCAGGATCCTGTTTGCCACAGGGCTGTGTACTTTCTCCTCTTCTCTTCTCCCTGTACACAAACTGCTGCACCTCCAGGCACAACTCTGTAAAACTGATCAAGTTTGCGGACGACACCACCCTCATCGGGCTTATCTCGGAGGGGGGAGGGGTCTGTCTACAGGAGGGAGGTGGATCGGCTGGTGTCCTGGTGCAGTGGTAACAACCTGGAGTTCAATGCCCAGAAGACAGTGGAGATGATCGGAGACTCAGGAAAGTCACAGCCCCCCAGCCCCCCCTCACCATGACAGACTCCCCCATCACCACCGTGGACTCCTTCCGTTTCCTCGGCACCACCATCACCCAGCACCTCAAGTGGGAGCCCGCCATCAGCTCCCTCATCAAGAAGACCCAGCAGAGGGATGTACTTCCTGCGACAGCTGAGGAAAGCCAAGCTGCCAGCGCAGATGATGGTGCAGTTTTACACGGCCATCATTGAGTCCATCCTCACCTCCTCCATCACCGTGTGGTACGCTGGAGCCACAGCCAGGGACAAACAGAGACTACAGCGCATTGTGCGTTCTGCTGAGAAGGTGATCGGCTGCAGACTTCCATCTCTGCAGGACCTGTACGTCTCCAGGGCTCTGGGACGAGCAGGTCGGATCACAGCTGACCCTTCTCACCCTGGACATGGTCTATTTGAACCACTCCCTCAAGCAGGAGGCTACGGTCCATCCGGACCAGAACCTCCCGCCAAAAGAATAGTTTATTTTCTTCTAAACACCTGTCACTTTAACTACAATTCAATCAATCACTCACTGCACTGTCACTATCTGCACTCACATCTGTAAATTTAACTGTAAATTATTTTGTACATAATAAGCCTATTTTTATTTTATACTACAGTAATTTTAAATCGAATGCATGCCCTTTTGAGTTCATATATGTTGTTTTTATTATTGCACTGTGTTTTATGTAGCACCTTAATGCCGAAACAACTTTCTTTGTTTGTGAATTCTGTTCCTTGACAATGGCTATCAACAATTCTGATTCTGAAGAATGTTCTAAAAGTTGTAGAAAACAAATTTAAGAAAGTTGTCTTTAAACATGAGTAAAACAAAAATGTATGATAGTTAGTGGTAGAAAAAAAACACTGATTAATTATTAATTAATTATTGAAGGGGAAGAAATACAAAGGGCATGAGAGTTTTTGGGTGTTACGATAGATCAACACCTGACTTGGAAATCACACGCTGAAAGCATCAAAATAAAAATATTTTATATAGCAAAAGAGTCATAAACAGGAGTGCGTATTATTTGTTATATAATAGACTGGTTGTTCCATATCTGACTTATTATACTGAAGTATGGGGAAGTGCTTTTAAAACCTATGGTAACTACAACTTTTATTTAAACATTGTGTTTGTCTAGGAAACCACCAGATGTGTCGTCTGGGCCAGCAGCAGCGCAGCCTCCATTGTCCTTTCGACCTGCCTGTGCGCTACCACAGAGGAGACCTGTTCGAACATGTGCATTTTGTACAAGTGAGTGCTTTAGCAACAGCGCTGGCATCACAGGGAGGTAGAGCCAGGAGTAACTGTTCGCAAGTTAGAAGTAAAAAGTTCACATCATTAACTTCACAAACATTGAACAGAACAAGTGCTTGATCCAGCCTGCTTTAGTCCCAAACCTTCCTGAAAGCTTCTGAGACGTTTCCTGTGAGCGTTTCAAACCAGCGCATTTGAGTGATAACGGTAAAACAAAGTGGGATTTTCACCTCACGTTCACAAGGCCCGACCCCGCAGATGCCAGCTACAGGATGCACAAGGCATTTATTTTAATTTGTAGAAGCATAGCATATATCATTTGCCAGTCATGACAGACCTTGGCATGACTTGTGTTTTGCAGTTTGGGGAGGAGGTGTCTGTGGCCTCCAGTGTGGCTCTAGTGTCTGAACACAACTTAAATCAGAGCTCTCCGTCTCCATGGCTCCACCGCTCCGTCACCAAAGAGCAGGACCCAGCGGCCGCTCTGTGGGGCAGCTACCCTCACGCACAGGTACGAGGGACTAGCCCAATGAAAGCGAGACACTACAGGCAAAAAAATAAAAATAAAATGCAGGTGTTTTGGTTTGTCAAATTGCTCAATCTGCACATGAATATGTTTTATTCTTTCATTCAATCAAGTTGTATTTAAAGATTTATATGGGACATTGTAACGTCAACGGCTGTTTTCTCCAAATGTATTTGTCTCCCACAGAGATGTAAAGTTCAGCCCTTTAAGCAGCACCTACACACACCAAACTTTACAATCATGTACTTATACATACGTAGCCCTAATCCTCTCTGCATATTTTGTATCCAATATTTCAACAAAATGACTCAATTTTTCAGATTTATATATCTCCCAAAAGTTTAACAGTTTTACACAAAAATTACTTATTTATATACAAAAACATATGATAAAAAACATATATCAACAATGATAAAAAACTACTACTACCACTAAACTACAGAAGTTCACCTGCAGTGTCTCGCCCCTTATGTGTTTTTTTAATATATATTTGAGTGTTAATATTGAGTGTTAAAATCTTTTTCAAGCAGGACTTGCAGAAAACACTGTGGCCACAGAGATCAGACTGTGCCACTAAATACCCCATTGTGCCCGCTGCTGGGGAACTTCCCACTTTCTACATTCCTCCTGAAACCCACGGCCTCAGGTGTCACGCCACACCGATATCTCTAGTATACCACTGTTACAATATTTTCATTGATATAAATTGTACCCCGTTTCCAGCCCTGTGGCCAGTGTGCTGTATGAAGGCAGCCCCCCTCAGAGCTCTGCTGTCCCAGACTGTGGCCCTGTGTTCCAGCCGTACCCCGCACCTCTCCCTGCCTCTCTGGACTGGCCGCTGGAGGGGAACCAGCTGCCAGATCCGTTCGCTGCACAGGTAACAGTACCTCCACGAGTGAAGTATGACTCGGTGGAAATCTATCTTGCTTGGCAACAAAAGGCCCTTTGTCTGCTCAAAAATGAGTGCATAATAATGATGTCTTAAAGTTGGGGTACCTGATTTTCAAACCATGAAATGAGAACAGATTATATAAATATAGTATAAATTTAACTGGTTCCTAGCTCTCACAAACCCTTTAGCAAATCATTAGAGTTCACATGCATGACAGCCAATCAGCGCTCATCTCAAACGTCACATGACTCCTATATCATGACTTTCTTACAAGTTTGCATTCTATAAAATAAATGTTTTATAATGAAATGAATATGGCCTGCAGTGGTTTTCTGTCACCAAGTTCAGCTTTTACAACATTCGATGTAATAATTACGGGAGCGTGATATTGACAAATATTAATAGCTTTATTTGTATTTATTATATTATTATTTATCTCAATAACATTATTCAGACAATATTTGAACAATACATTTGGAATTTGCTAAAATGTGCCTGTAAATATAAATTAAGGCTCCAGTCCAGCATGAAACGTGAATGAAAAATACCCACAAAAAGGCAGACATATCACTTTCTACGTTTGTTTGTCTCTTTCTGAGGTCATTTTTAATAGTTTTAATAATAGATATTTTAATTTTGCATCACTCTAAAACAACAAACAAATACAAATTTGAAATATCATTCAAGTATGTAAGTATTTAAGTTTTAAAGTGTCTCTGAGTTGTTTCTTGTTACGTTCAGATATTGCAGCTCCGCAGTGGGGGCTGGACTCTGGAGCAGCTCGGCAACAGAATCGCCCAAGCTTTAAAGGAAGTAAGTCTTTTTTTTTTTAATGTCTTAAATACAACACACAAATACACTGTTGATATTCTCTGCATTTTATATTTAGGCATGTCAGAATTAGAGCTGAACGATTAATTGCGTTTGTGATTACTTATCTAATGGCAGAGGCCAGTGGTTCTGGCCTTTTCGGAAGCCACAGCTCCGTCTGTATTTGGAGGTGGAGCTGCTCCGTCTGTGCAGCCCTGTGAGTGCAGCTGCTGTCTGCAGTCTGCAGCTTCATTGTTTCCCGCTCTGCTCCTCCAGAGTCCTCCACATGTCTGTGCTCCACTTTCCTCTGTGTGGTTCAGGTCCACGTTAGATCGAGTTGAAACATCATCTTTGTATCTCTGTGAAGGATTTAGGCTTTAGAAGCCGCAGTGAATGAGATCAGAGATCTCGCACTGGCCCTCGCACTGGCCCTCGCACTGACCCTCGCACTGACCCTCGCACTGACCCTCGCACTGGCACTGGGCCCTCGCACTGGCCCAGTGCACTGAGATCAGCAGATCCTCGCACTGGCCCTCGCACTGGCCCTCGCACTGACCCTCGCACTGACCCTAGCTCCGCTGTGCTCTTTCGCTCTTCCCTCTCTTGCTCCACTAATGTCTCTGCTTTGGTGGTTTGAGTATCTGACAAATGGATGCTGCGTGTACATTTATTTCACTTCATTTTGCCCCTTATTCCATGTGCGTGTTAGCGGGACCTCCTGCGTGCTCTTTCGCTCCTTCTTTTCTGTTTAAGTCTAATTTGTTAAATTTACACCCCAAACTGACCCTGCTTGTGTATTTTGATATGTTTCTCATTTTGCGTTAGTAATTAATGTGAAATGTGATCCGAGCAGTTTGAGCCACAGTGTGAGCTGTGGTGAGCCGTGATTACACAGTGGTCAAATGAGAAGTTGTGTGTTTTCTCAGTGCGGAGGTGACAGCGCACAGAGAGGGGAGGAGCTCTGTTTGTGCTCGGACCAAGGCAGTCATACAGTCTGCTTTACTGAGCATCAATTATAATGCAATACGTTAAAATAAAAAAATAGTAAGTGAGCAGCCCTGGTAAAAGTGTGTTCTTTTTTGCTTGATTTTAATGCAGTGAAAATAATTGCAATCAAATTACAATATTCCATGAAAAGAATCGTAGTTATGATTATTGGCTATATCCTTCAGCCCAGTCAGAGGGCCAAAAACGAATGCAATCTTGTACGCTTTTTTTATTATTCCCAATATTTTCAGTAGTCTAATTTTGTAAAATGTACATTTTGATATTATATATTATATATATCTACCTCTAATCACGCTAAGTTTTAACATGAATTCATCTGGGCATTTTTCACTTTTACTATTACAATGTACGTCTGCACAATTTTAGAACAAAACCGAATCGCAATTTTTCCGACAATTGGATTGATTGAGATTAGACTTGCGATTTATGGTTCAAAAGTAGAATTCTGTTCAGAATTTAAACACGTCCGGGAGCTTTCACAATTGAGAGACTGAAATATGAACTGATAGTCATACAAGAAGCCCATGCATTTCAGAACATGTTTGTTGTCAGAACATGTTTTGTCTAAAAGCTATAGGATTAGCAGTTTTGTTTTGTATTTCCAAAAAAAGTAGGGGTTGGTGATATTGCCAAAAATGTACATCTCCTACTTTTTTTTATATTTTTGTAGTATCCGATTAACAATATCAGATGATATTATGTCAATCCAAATGAAATGTGTTAAAACGTCTTCAAAAGCATTAGCCGAGGGTTAGAAATGTCTGTAAATTAATCAAAAAAGTGCAGAAACATCACATTATACCCTTACTGACAGAACTTTTTCTTTGATATTTTAGCTTTTTTGTTGCATTTCTTTATATTAAACAATATATTCAATCTTCAAAACAACTCACACGATATTATAAAAATGTCCATATATTGCCCACCTCTAAAAAAGAAAAGAAAAGAAAAAAAGACAGAATATTTTGTTGTTTACAGTGACTATTACCTAAAATGAAAGTCTTTTACATAAACTCAAAATGCTATTACAATGATCTTTGCTTACACATTGTCCGTCCGTGCCTCTAGTCGCCGGTCCCGCGCTGGCTGCTCCTGAACGAGGCGGCTCTGTTTTGGCGCGCTAAAGGGAACGGCAGCCGAGCCCTGCAGTGCCTGAGGAAGGTGCTGAGCACGGCCCCTCCAGCGCACCGCTCCCTGGGCCTCACCAACGCCGCTAACCTGCTGCTGCACCACGGCCTCACCGCCAACGCGTACACACTCTTGGAGCAGTCGCTGGCTCTCAACGCCTCCGAGGTAAGGCTCATTCTAGTCCTTGGTTACTTGAAATATGTCTCTTGTTTCAACTCTTGTATCTTAATAATTTAATCAAGAAAGGGAAAAAAAACCTCTTATGTTGTGTTATGTGTCCCAGCCCCACTCCCTCCTGAGCATGGTGGTGGTGCACGTGGCCCAGGGGAACACCACAGGGGCCCTGGAGCTGTTCCGCTCGGCCCTGGACATCGCGCTCTCCTCCTCGGGCTCCTCCTTCTCCTCCTGTGGGCAGTGTGTGTCCAGCCTTCCTCTGCTGCGCTGTCTGCAGTTCTACCCTTTCCTCTACAACCTGTCGCATCGCCAGTCCTGCTCACGTGAGTAACGGCATCACAGTTCTCAACCTGAAAGAGGCACATATAATGTCAAACTAACCCTACTTTTATGACTAACGTTCTCTCACCATCCGATTACTCTATTATATTTCAATTGATAGATCCATGTTTGAGTCATTCTGTATTGTACTGAATTTGAGGCATGTTCTGTACTTATGAGGGTACTTCACGTTAGGTCCTTCAGTGTGACATGCTTTTTTTTTTTTTTACAACAACTGTATGCCTTTTTCACTGGCACAACACAAATGTTAGATATTATTATTATTATAATTTTTTTAAATCAAATTTTTCTTAGAAAATACATACAAATAATATGATAATTATTTATTTTTGACCTGTAACTTAAACCGAGAGCCCCAGAGTTTGTCCTGGGGCATAAATGGCGAAGCTCCTTGTGATGTCTTTTTAAATGAGTGCTTTTTCATGTCACACTGCTGTATATCTTTTAGATTTAAATTAGTCATGTGTAATTGTACTTCTTTATGCCAACACCTTGTGTTGTGTCTGACAACTTATTCTTGAAATGTGAGTCCCACTGCAGTACATTTGAGTGTTAAAAAAAATACAAATAGATGAAACCTCATTCTTAAACTCTGTATAATATAATAATTTAGAGAAGACATTTGTGGACAGTTGAGTTGAATTTTGGAGGGAAAAAGCATTATTTAGAATGTAATTTAAAGTTTTTACAACTTTTTTTTTTAATCGGACTTTGGTTCATTCACACTTGAAGTTTACACAAAAGCATGTGGACAGAATGCAGTGTGCTCAGCGTTGAGCCCTGCTTTGTTGAAGTCTTTCTATTTATTTCTCTCAGAAAGAAAAAAAGCATTGAAGTGGAGAGATGTTGCCCCTCAATTATTCATATTGGAAAAAAATAGTAGCACCCAATTTAGCTTGGTCTATTTTTCTCCTCAAAGCTAAATATTGCTGCTATAGACTATTCCGAGAGTGCACCGTCTCCTAGCAGCACTGCACCTCTGAGATCCAGCTGTACTCTGAGCCACAGTGCTCAAATCCACATGTTTACACAACACAAAACACAAGTTACAAGTATTTAAGTTTAAGGAAACATGATGTGGAGATGACCTCAGTATGTGTTTGAAAGCAGTAGTTCCCACACTGGGGTCTGGAGATGATTTAAAGATATCATTTTAACATTTAGACATGTTTTTTAATTCAACAGGATATTAAAAACCACAACTTTTCAACTAAACAACATTAAACCTGATTCAACACACTTTGACACTCAATTATTACTACTTACTTACTTACTTACTACTACTACTACTTTTGTGCAGTGGGGGTCGTGAATTGGTTGCCTGGTCTGTTTGGGGGTCCCAAACTTTACAGACCGGGACCCCCTGCTTTAAAGGATACGGTACATATTTTGCTTTTGGAGCTTGCAATCACATTAAAACATTGTTCCCTCATCAAAAACATACTTGGAGTATTCTCCCTTGTTTGATGAGTCCCTTTTAGTAAGTCATCTCCCTCTGGGCCTCAGAAAACACTTTGTTCCAAATTTCCCAGATTTGTGATGTCACAGATCGAGTTCAAAGACCGTCTGTGCTGTTGCTAAGTCTGTAATCATCACCAGACTCGTTCTGATCGTTTCTGCTGTCAAACGTCGTTCATTACAACTACATTAGCATGTCAGGAGGGAGCTAGCTTTGTTGCTGCCTAACACAAATCCTGATGGGGGAACGCCTCACAGATAAATATAACGTTTGCTTGCTTTCAATAGGAATTCCTTATTTTAAGATCTAAAACATGAGATGCCAAAGCTGAGGCCAATAACAAATACAAACAGTGCAGAATGTGTCCTTTGAACTCTACTCAACACATTACAAAGTGGTTTTTGCTTGTTTTTAAAAACCCTACACTTGAAATAATCTTGTGTAGAAGGCACAGTCCTTTTGGCATTTTGTTGCCTAAATTTGCTGTGCTCATTATTGCCTTTTCAACTGTAACCACCAACATCAGACCCATCATCCACTTTCAAATGCAACGAGAGACGCTAACACATTTTCTGTATGTTTGTAAGCATTATTAGTTGTAAAATGTGAACTGTTGTCCGTCCGTCACAGAGGGAGGGGTGTGCCTGGCTGAGGAGGACCTGGGCATCCACCTGGAGGAGTGGGAGTCCAGCGAGGAGAGACTGGACGCGCAGACCGCTGCTGACCTGGAAGACTCTCTGCTGTTTCAAAGTACAGACAGCCGCAAACCAATTCTGACTTTGTGCATTTGAAAAGTGGGCATACATTCTGGTCGTAGAATTATAGGACTCGTGTAGACCGCCCGTGGTTAAAAAATTATTGTGAAGGCAACTCAGAATTCTATGTTAGACTGTCAAATTGCAGATGTTTTGACCTCGTTTAATGGTTAATCTCTGTGAATATTGAGACAATCCACATGAAACTAAAACACAGTTTTGTTAGCAAAAACAAATGAAGGTGAAATGTTTTTAGTCTGTAGCTTCAAAAGTAGTGGTAGTATTTAATCACACATGTTTTCAGTTCACATGGCTTTGAGTTTGTGGAGCTAATGTAAGAATATTGTTGGTTTTTCCTTCCAAAAATAGTGAATCTCCTGTAGAGTCATACAAACCTCAGCCCTCCATCTGAAAATCCAAGAGTTAAAAGATTATTAAAATGATATTTAAACAGCAAAATAGGGGTGCACCGATATATTGACCCAGCATCGGTTTCGGCCAATATCCCTGTCATTGTGTAATATCTGCTCAGTCCAAAACCACCGATATCAGTCCCCTATATTTACTCTCTGGTACTGAAAGAGTTAACTCTGCCGTCCCTTCAGAAACAGGAAGAAAAAAACAGCTCCTGGACAGAGGCTTTGTGCTTCTGTATTCTAACAGAACGGACTGTAATAATAATTTAGTCTGAGCCAAAAGACCCAGAAAAGACAAAGTGACTGACTTTTAAAAGCTCTAGGAAAGTTTTAGACAAAACGTATGATTAAAGATAAGCACGACAAATTCCTTCACGACCCGCGATAAACGCAATGTTTTTTCCCTGTATTATTTGGCTAGTTTTCCTCCTAAATGGTCAGTTTAGACATGTTTACTCCAAATAACTTTAGGTTGAGAGGATTAAAGAAGAGACGTGTCTGAGGAGATGAAAGTGAAGAGGAGCGACACACGATGATGACACATGGACTGGAGAGGTTCAGAGGCACTTTAGTCTTCGAAATAATCTGAATAAAACAGGAAATTCACAGAATGGGATCCTTATTTTAAAATACAGTAATCTTTTTTTGTTAATAAAAAAAAAAGAGTTCTATATACAGCGCTCCTGAATAAAAGCCGCTCCAACAAAATTTACAAAGAAACAAGAACTTGTACATATATGGGCCGCACCTGTCAATAAGCCGCAGGTGCCCACGTTGTAACATGCTGGTTGTCTTTTGAACCAGGGGTCTCGGCACAGCGGAAGAAAAGTAGTCCGAAAAGTATGCAGCGGGCCGTGGCACACCCGCGTGCATGTCCTCGCTCCACGTGTCTTTGCCTTCACCCGCGTCTAGATTCACTTCCTCATTGGATTCCTTCATAATAATCTCCGTGATTATGAGTCTGATTGTAATAAAGCACACAACGTTTAAAAGCTTAAAATACAATGACCACTGTCCACGGACGTCGTCTTCTACAATGTGTCAAACACTTGTGCTTCCTGCTAGAGCGCCCCCCGGTGGCTGTTAGTCAGTAAAAAATATCTAAATTAACCGCACCGCAGGGTTCAAAGCGTGGGAAAAAAGTAGCGGCTTGTAGTCCGAAAAGTACGATAATATCGTTATCGGCCCAAGCATTTCCAAGAACATCGGTATCGGCCTAAAATGTCCATATCGGTGGATCACTACAGCAAAATCTTCAGCTCTTTCTGATCATGATCCCTCAGAATACAGATTTTGCAGTTTGGCGTCATATAAATCATTTTAAAAGTCAGATTGAAGTGTTTTACCTTCAGTCCTTAGCTCTATCACCTTAAACTAATCCTACACATTTTAAATTGCGCTTCATGTTCAGATTTTCCCTGTGCGTTATTTAGAACATGTTTGACTGCCTTCTTTTTATCGGCCGTCCTCTTTTTGCTGTTTAGAAGTCATCATGGACAGTAATGGCTCCGAGGAGGTGGGGTCCCCGCAGCAGCAGCCCACCCCGGGGTTAGGGGCTGTGCCCATGGGCGGGGTCTCGGAGGGGGAGGAGGAGTGGCAGCTGAAGGAGGAGCTGATGGGGGCCTTTGAGGGGGCTCTGGACGTGGGCGGTAAACGGAGCGACCTGCGGGGCATCCGGGTGCTGAAGAACGAGCGGGTGGTGGGCTCCAGGGCCTCGGGAGGACCCTGCTTTGGAAACTGTGAGGACGACGAGGGGGCAGAGTGGGTGAGTGCACCGGGACACACTTTCAGAGCTTCTGACGTTTTATGTTTCCTGTCCGGATAGATTAGGACGCATGTATTAAAACAGAGTTATTTTTTATCTTATTCATAATTGTTTCATGAATCCTGGTTACGAGGTCATCTCTCTCACAAAACACATAAAGTAATATATGCTTTCAGTAGACACATTATTTGAAGTTCTAATACATGTTAAAAGGCCAAGAACAATTGTAACGATGCATAATATGTGCATCATGCAGACTCCACACAGATGATGCCTTCAGGTTCTTTGTCTGAAGCTCTACCATTTAGCTAATGCCAGATGGATCTGTGTCTCACTCTGAAGTGAGTTCTTCACATGAATCAGTCTGGGAAGGCTCTCGCCGAAAGCCGTCAGGATGTTAAAAAAATACTTCACGCTGATTGGTCAAAGCGTCACAACAGCGAAAGAAGCAGGAAAATCTAAATTGTGTTAAATCCAGTGTTCAGAAAAGCACAAATGTACAAAGCACTGTTTTTGAAAAACAAATAATTTCTCCTAAATTAGGCCGAAGTACGGCCATCGTCGGCGCCATGTTTGTTTTGGTTCAGTTGTTTTGACTTCCAAACCACAAAGTTGCCCTTTGATTGGTTCCAGTCCCACCTAAAGACCATGTGATTGGCCCGTTTATCAGTGGTGCGGAGTGCAAACGAATCAGTGGGAGCCAAACCAGATGGATTCTCAAGAAGTTGTGATGTTCTAATAATGAAACATAATAATGAAACATGTTGAAATGTCTCGCTGCAAAACAACTAGTCTGTGTGAAATAGGTAAATGAGCGTTAACTAGTTACACTTACTCAAATCAAGACTAATCTGGTATTTGTTTCAGATCACTTTCCAGGTAAAGAGAGTGAAGAAGGCCAAGGCTGAGGGGGCAGATGGCTTGGGGGGCTTTGACGAGGGGCTGACCTCAGAAGCTCTCACAGGAGGACAGTCTGTTTTAGAGATCAGTGGACCCACCATCCCGTCCCCAGGACCCTCAGGTGAACGCTGACGTTCTGGCCTCACTGTGGATCTTACTGCTGCTGAATGACAGAGCTCATACTGATGTAGAGTCTGTTGTGTGCAGGCCGCTGGAGGGACTACCACAGTCTGGGCTGGCCTGGCCCAGAGGAGTGCCAGAGGACCCGCAGAGTGGACCTCACCACTGTAGCAAGCACCTGGCTCGCCGTGTCGGCCAAGAACATCGAGTGAGCTTTTATATCTGACATGTTTTTACATTTCCACAGAGCTGTACTTAAACATGAATCTGACACGTACGTTTAAGTACAGCTTAAACGTGGCTTGTCCCCATGGAGATGCAAAAGCAAAGCATCTCCATGGGGACAAGCAGGTGATGAAAGGTCCTCCACCTGCTTGTCCCCATGGAGATGCTTTGTTTTTGCCTGTATTGTTCCCCAGTATAATACTAAAATCAGGCTCACAAGACGCAATGTCACCTTTCCTCAACAGTTTTAAAATAATGTTGAGCTTTGTCAGAACTATTATTAGACCACATAAAGAAAGAACTATTATTTGTTACTTCAACTTAAAAAAATAAAATAAAATTTTAAGTAATTGAATAATTGAGATTAATACCATACTGAGGAACAAAACAACTAAAGCAAATAACACCTCTTTAAAGACAAACTAGTGGCAGAAAAGTGACACGACACACCTTTAAGTCCTGTTGAATTGCTGTCACACTTCCGTCTCTCTCCCAGCATCACGGAGCACATAGACTTTGCCACTCCCCTGCAGGAGCCCGCCGCAGAGCCCCTGTGTAACGCCAACCTGGCAGCCAGTATGAACACCCTGGACCACCTGGGAGGAGTGGCCAACCGCGCCGCCATCCACTACACCGGAGAGAGCCAGCTCAGAGAGGTGGGCGCCCACAGCCTTTGCCAACACGTCACACGCTCAGGGCAATAATAAAATAGTACAATTAAACGTGTAGCATCATATCTAGAGAATTCAAGGTTATTAGTTGGATAAATAATGGTGATATAGGTCACAATATAATCGTGAAACCCAAAAAATTATAATCGTGATGATTTTAGAAGTATTTTTTTGTTCAATCCATCGTCCAAAAAATAGACCTAAATATAATAACTTTTCAAATCTGTTTTTTTGGTCAAATTTAACTTTATTTTGTCTTTCTGAAAGTTCAGTTTGGTAAAGCCACTCATGAATTTGAGGAACAGTAACATGTCAGACCACGGGAATGAAAGAAAATGTTACTGTTGTATATTCACAGTCAATAATCGTGAATAACCATTGAATTGTGATTTTATTTTATTATTATTGTTATTATTTATATATTTTTTTCTCACTATATCCGTAACACTAAAATTTGGTGACGTCCCTGCTCTCAGACTACTTCAATTGATTCAACACTACCTTATTAGCAATTTAAAAAGTTAAAAACAAAATCTGAAAAACCAAACGTTGTGGAACCGTTCGAGATGGAGTTCACGCGCTCAGTCTCAGCAACGAGCACATAACGAAAATCAGAAAAGTAAATCTGGTAATAACAGGCTTCCCCGAGTGCGTCCCGACTGAAGGAGCAGAGAAGAGCGCTCATGTGAACGCAGCTGCCGAGGCTCCAGATCCATTCACACTCCAGTCTGAGAAACCAACATTTAGTCCAATTAGCACACACAGACACATCATATTATCAAGTTAAGCTCCTACCACACGAGTGAATGTATTCTGAACGTCTTTGAATAACATGTAAATTAGTAGTGCCTCTTCAGAATCATTAAGGCAACTCGACTTTCTCTGTTTGATCCGTCACATAAACATGAAGCTTTTCAGTTCTGTCATATGTATTTTTGTATTTTTTTTTTTTTCAAACGTCGCAGCAAGAGAAATTTACACACAAAAAACTGACTTATGTAAAGAAAACTATTTATTATTAATAATAATAATGATAATGATGATGATGATGATGATGATGATGATGATGATAATAAGACAACAAATATATAATAATAATAATAATAATAATAATAATAAAATAAATAATTAATAAATAATAATAATAATAATAATACAAATATATAATAATAATACAAATATTGTAATAATAATAATAATAATAAAAACAAAATTGATTAAAAACAAAAAAAAACAGGGTTGGGCAGTACCATAGTGAACTCAGTAAAAAAATTAATTGGCATATTAGCAATAATGTTTTAAATTTGAAAATCGTATAACATCTCCAGAAATATCACATTTTACCGTTAATATTAAACAGTTCGATTTATACTCTTAATACTCTTGATATTCTAATTTCCTATATCTTCAAAACGAACATATTGATGGTGTGTTGTCCAACTCGTATCCGTCTCGTGTAGGTGCTGCAGAACCTGGGGAAGGATAAGTTCCCGCCTCAGTCCTTTGAGCAGGTGGGCACCCGCATCGCCAAAGTCCTGGAGAAGGTGAGGCACAGATTTACTACGTCCGAAAACGTCGCTCCGCTTTGACTACGAACGATGTTGAACCTTTTGATTTCTTTGATTTCCCCCCGTGAAGAACCAGACCTCGTGGGTGCTGTCCAGTATGGCCGCTCTGTACTGGAGGGTCAAAGGTCAGGGTAAAAGGGCTGTAGACTGTCTGCGCCAAGCCCTCAACTACGCCCCGCACAACATGAAGGTGCTCTTCTCACTCTATTATCTGTTTGAATAGCTGCACTACAGTTTACTCTAGAGCTGTGGTTCTTCTGCATCAGATTTAGAGAACATTTTATCAGCATTTGGGCTTTTCTATGGATAGTTTTTTTTAAAGCTGTAGTCCTTTTAAAGACCTGGTTTAGCCATAATTTAGACCTGGAATGATGTCTATATTAAGCAGTTGATCATTGTTTTATTACATTTTTCACACCTTCCAAGAAAATATCTCGCATTCTGATTATCACCATGTTGAAGGGGCTAACTTGGGTATTTGCAGTACCTTATTTCGCCCCGACGACTTTGACTACCGGCTGCTTTTAAGCCGCACTTTCATTGAGATTTTGCCTTTGTGAATAAGCAGGCAGGGAAGTAAGAAGTAGAGAAAAGTCGCTAAAATATTAACAAAATATTAATATAAACACGTAGGTCGATTTGTGTGAACGTGCACCCTTTCTCTGGGTGGTCAACTTATTTACTGTTGAGTATCTGAGATTTTAGACCAGGCCAAGTCCTAGTTTAAAGTGTTTCCTTGTGGCAACAAACGCACGGAAGAAAATAACAAATACATTTGAAATTTTTGTCCATGTAGTTGAGCAAAATTCGATTTGCCTTCGTACAGATTGCCTGTGAACTTTGCTTCAAAATGAGACCGCTGTCTGCTTTCTGTATCGAATTTAGAATTTTCCATGTTTCACTACTTGTTGTTAGCTTTAAACTCCACTCTGGTGTTTGAAAGTTGTGAAAAATGCTCATAAACTCGTCGCGGCGAATAACTAGAATGCTTAAAATGCGTTCGTAAAGTGAGGAATAAGTTTAAAAATCAGGTGCAGAAAAGGATTTAATTAGAACGCATTTGTTTAATTTTGAAGTTGGTCGCTTATCCACAGTCCACAGCAGGGGAAGGTCACATTTGACTCGTGTGTGTGTGTGTCGGTGTGTGTGTGTGTGTGTTTCTCGTGTGTGTGGCAGGACGTTCCTCTCATCAGCCTGGCCAACATCTTCCAGAACGCCCGTCTGTGGGAGGACGCTCTGACCGTGGCGCGCATGGCCGTGGAGATCGCCCCACACTTTGTCGTCAACCACTTCACACTCGCCAACGTCTACATAGCCATGGTAACCTCGCCCCAGTGCACTGATAAAACTCGGCCCTAGACGTAAACTGGAGACAGGTTTTCGAGGGCCTTGGTAAACTTATCCAATTGGTGGTTTTAAATTTATAAACGAATAATGCGAATCTCAAGGACTCACTCGCCTCTGAGGTACAAGTTTGACAAGAAATGATGTGTCAATTTGATCAAACCATCTAAAAATAAAACAAAACCATTATTATATTTTGGGATTTCCAAATAATTGACATTACATTTTGGATAAATAAACATACCAGTCAGTTTCAAGCCACATTTTAGTGAGAATAGTAGCTTATTGGTCGAGTTATTCCAATGTAATATTGTTCGAATTAATCAATACATTTTCTAATAAATTAATTAAATACACTATGTAGCTTGAATGTATCACAACTTCAGAAAAGTGACATGGTTCACCTTTAAGTTACAATCAATCAAACATGATATTGAAGTATCAAAGATGTAGAAGTTTAGAGCAGTTGCGCACACAGCCTGGTACTGATGTAAACGTTCTATCCCTTTCATTTTAATGAGGCAGCAAAATAGAATCTGTCATTTAAGTTCGTGGACAACACAGGCAAAAGGTTGATGTTTAAATGTTCATTACTAGAGATTATATGTTCACTAAAACATATGGCAATAAGTATCAAGAGTCAATATGTATCTTCCAGCTTTATTTTTTTTAAAGTTCATTCGTTTAAGTTGAATTCGTGGCGCTTGGTGTGCAAACGTTTCTTCGTCAAACTGTCGTGGTCCACTATATGTTTGGTGCGATTTGTCCAGCGTAACGTTAGATTGGTTAATCACGCGGTTGTTCCAATTTATGCTAAAATCGCTACGTCAAATAAACTGCGCTGAAGCCTTTTTTACGCGGTGATGTTTTCTAACGGGCCTCTGGTGTTACTCACGCGTGGTCGAGAGGTCAAAACAGCCCTTGACTTTCGTGGTTTGTGATGTTTGGAGGCTAACGCTAACTCCCGCCACCCCAGAGCTAACCAAGTGTTTTCTGTTTACAAATGCTGGATATCTGACCTAACCGGAGCCGTTTGTTGTGTCCGCGCGTGTCCAGGAGGAGTTCGAGAAGGCCATGCGCTGGTACGAGTCCACACTGAAGCTGCAGCCCGAGTTTGCACCCGCCAAAGACCGTCTGAGGACCATCCAGTGTTACCTGCTCACCAAGAGGGAGCGCCGGCAACCCTAACCTCCCCCACCTCCCCCACCGTCCCCAACCGTCCCCAACCACAGCCCAGTGCGGCACCAGCCAAAATCAATCCCCACTCATCTGTATAGATCATGAACATATCACCACGTTTAAGCTGTCAGAAACGCCCATCAAAGCTCTGTGGAACATTTTAAAACTCTCTGTGTTGTCCAATAGTCTTAAAAGCGTCTGGAACTTGGTTTTTAATTTAGATTTTTGTCGAATGGGTTGAAAGGAAAAGGCATAAAGTGTGCGTGCGTTTTGATGGCAGCTGATGAGCAGGTTGTTTTGCAGTTTTATTCAGTAGAGAAACGAAGAGCGTAGGTTTTTAAAGGGGATTTATGCAAACTAGATTCTTTATAAGCTTTTTTTACAAGAATGCATGTCATCCATTCTGTTTATGATGATTGGAGAGGCCTTCTTCAGACTCGGTGTTCTCATTTGGATAATTTTAGTGCTTAAAAATGCATTCACCACAAAACCAATGGCAGTTATTTTATGTGAAAATTAATTTAAGGGAAACATGTCAAGGTAAGGTGTCCAAACATCTAAAAAAGAATAATGTCTACTTAAAGTGTAGTTTATTTCAGTTTAAACTTGCACTATGTAACTTTTCTGGTTTAAGGTGGGTTATCTACATGGAGAGTGTGCCTAAGTTACAGGTCAGATCTATGGAGAGGTGACCTTGCTTCCAGTAAGAAAGCCTGTTTTTCAAAGTATTTTGTTTTTTTCAGCAATAAAAACCCCCGTAAGACCAACAGATGGCGGACCACTGCCAGAAAAGTTGCATAGTGCACCTTTAAATCTGGATCCCAGGATTTTTAAGGCATTGACATAAATCAGATAAATATGTCTGTTTTGAGTAGATTTGAAGCGGTTTATTTGGTTGATAGGTGAAGATTTTTTTTAATTAATGCTTTTATTTTAGCAAATTATCGGTGTTTAATTATTATTATTATTTGTTTTGTTTTTTTCACTCCGCTGGCGGTCAGAAATACCTTGAAACACAGCAAAATAATTGAGTTTTAATCCAGGTACGAGTTGTTTAGATTGCAACTACTCAAATCATTCTATTATTCTGAAATCCAGTCCTTAAAACTCTCTTTTTCTGCTTTGACCAGCATCAAAAGTCACTCACGCTTTATGGGAAGGTCTATTGCACTGATCTTATGTGTGTTTGGATGGGGATTAATAATCAACATTTCAATGAACGGCACTGTCTTTAAGCTTTTAACTGATACAAGTTGCCATGCAGTATTTTAAGAACCATCCTAACAGAAACATTAAAGTAATATATAAATCCTCAAACGTCTTTTCCTAAACTGACCATTCCCGTGTGGGACCTCCCGTTCAGGTGCGTCTGATAAATGCTGCTCCGTGCGTTTGTAAAGGAACCGCACTGCAAAAACTGGTATATTTTCAGTTTGAATGACTTGAATTAAAAATATGTATCGCTCCATTGAAGTAAGTTTGACTATAGTTTAGATTTTTCTAGAACTACGTAAAATTGCACTTGAAATTAAGGCTGAACAACTAAATTGAGTAACCGTGACTGATCAGTTATTGACTTATACAAAGATTTATTGATGATTTTGGTTAAAAATTTAACTTTTTTTTTTAAATATCAAAAGCCCAAATTATATATTTTTTACTTGTTCTGTTTTACCTATACCTGGCTCACACGTAAAGTCTAAAGTACTCGGATCAAGATAAATATTTGGAATTCAAGTGTTTTTACATGGAAATATCGTTTGCAGTGCAGTCAGTGGAGACTGAGGCTGTACAGTATTAAAGACTGTGATTTGACCCCTTTTTTTGTCTTATTGTGTGTTCATCTATTTAATATAAAAAGTATTAATGTGGACTAAGACCACTGTTGAGATATTTCCAGTTCAGCTTGTAAAAAGTCTATGGAAATGGATGATTGGGGACAAGAACCCAGCTTTAAATGTGTCGATGAATTCAATCAATTTGTTCACAGGCCTTTCCCAAACCTCCCTCACCCTTGTATATGCATATTATCTGGGGGAAACCTGAGCCCACAAGATGGCGCCACATAGTAGTTGTACAAAGACCAGCCGATGGGAAACTGCATGTAGGGGTTTCAGTTAATGTGAGCTTCTTAGATAGAGCCACGGCTATTTTAGAGGAATGCATCATTTAAACCTAAAGGAGTGTTTTACTTGGTGTTTTTCTTCCTTTTTCTAAATCAGTCTTAGTCAGGTGCATCTTTAGGACATCACTGTCTTTTCGTGGCTATGTGTTTGAAATAATTCCTCCTCCAAATTCTTTGACTAAATGTGTTGAATGAGTGCAATTCCTGTATGCTTTTCCCCACACACTATAAACAACAGTGAAATACATTTTAATAAGGGTTAATGGAATTTCACTCTTGTTGCCATTTTTTTAATATACATTTGAAGTGTTTCATCATTGATTTTACACATGTACTCTAGGATTATTTGTTTATTTATTGTTAGAAGCCCCATTAGCACCAGCAAGCTGCTGTTATTCTTACTGGGGACTCGTGTGTGTGGATAAAAACAGACTCATAAAATACAAGAGTGTTTCAAGAAAGTGGCCAGGAGGGGCACAAGCCACCCTTGAAATCTGAGAACACCTCAGGTGCCACCACAAACAGGATGAGGTAGTACAGTGGCTTGCAATATTCATTCCACTGGAACGTTTCCACATTTTGTCACATCACGACTACAAACTTAAATCACTTGTATTGTTTTTATTATTTTGTGAAAGGGCAACACAAAGTAGCATACAATTGTGAAAAAAACGGAAAGGTGCAGCATGGCCAATGGCCAGATTTGTGTAGTGCATGACTAATAGTGGTCCTGTGGACAGATTCCCTGTCCACCTGAGCAGCTCCTCCAGAGTTCCCATGGGCCTCTTGGCTGCATCTCTGATCAGTGCCCTCCTTGTTCAGCCTGTAAGTGTCGGTGGTAGGTTTGTGGTTGTGCCATACTCTTTCCATTTCCGGATGATGGATTGAACCATGCTTCATGAGATGTTCCAAGCTTGGAAAATGTTTTGTTTACTTTTAAAACATTTTATAACCTAACCCTGCTTTAAACTTCTCCACAACTTTGTCCCTGACCTGTCTGGTGTGGTCCTTGGACTTCATGATGCTGTTTGCTCCCCAACATTCTCTTTATGAACTCCTGTGGTCAGAACAGAACAGCTGCATTTGTACTGAGATTAGATTATTAAATCTATTTAATCATTAGGTAAACATTCAATCATCAGGCAAATCTTGACAGCAACTGGTTCCACTCAAGGGGAAGGGGGCTGAAAAAAAATAAATCTGTAAATCACGTTCAATTTTTCTGCCGCTTCACAAATGTGTGCTACTTGTGTTGCTCTTTCACAAAAATGCCAACACAATTTTGTGGTCGTGACGTGACAAAATGTGGAAAGGTCCCAGGGGCTAAATTCCTTTAAAAAAAAAATATATATATATATATATATATATATATATATTTATTCATATATTTATTTATTTATTTTTTTATATTTTTTTATTTATTTTATATTTAATATATAATTATTATATATATAATATATTTATAATATTATATATTTATATATTATTATATATTTATATATATATTTATATATTATTTTTATTTTTTTATTTATTTTATAATCAATTATTATACAGTGAGAGAAACTCTCTTTTTTTTAACACCCTGGTCAAATACAAAATAAATTAAACAAACACAGAATACCCAGATAAAATACAGAGAGGACTTATAAACAAACAAAAGGCAGTGTTGTTCTTCCTTCTCACATCCAATGACTGCCATCTTAATTTAGAATTAAATTCACATTGATGGTTCTGTAATCCATCTCCTGTAATAAAATAAACAATCTTTGTCTTATTGCAACCAACCCAAAACACGCACATTAGCTAAATCCTTCAGTTAAGGACTTGACCAAGCCCAGCTCAAGATGTGGAGATGTGTCCCCAGGCACTGCAGTTGACCACCGCTCCTGACAGGTTTTCCCCAGCGGCACTGAAGGATGCCCCCCATCTTCAAAAATGTTATATTAATATAAACTTGGGCCGCCAGTGCCACCCTTGAAAAAGTCTGGCCACGGCCCTGGTAAAACGCCTGTTGCAAGTACTACATCACCCAAGAGCGCCAACCAGGTCTATAGTGAGACTAAACGGCACTAAAAGATCAGCGTATAGCCTCACAGAATCTATCAAAAAAGCCACAACCATTGTTATCACAGCCATTACCCATCTTATCATTACACAATATAAAACCAGAAACATGCATTTGCTGCAGTGGCCTTGTTCATTTCAGAGCCATCTCTGTGAAGCAGCACTTTTTTTCCCTTTCCTCTTCAAATGCAGGAGCTAAAAATGGCTCCGGTGGCAGCGCTGGGGTCTATTTATAGAGCACTGTGGAGGGCGCAAGATGGAGCTTGCGGCGCATGCACGGCCTACAAAATACCCCCCCGGCCCCGCTGCACTCTTTAGATCTCCCCAAATCCCCCCCAAAATTCAGGAGCATTGAGGACAGCAGTTACTGAGGAATGTGCATGCCAAATATCCAGGGTTATTGTTAACATCCTCGGCCTATTCCTGTCCTGCTGCTTTCTCGCGATCTTTTCTGAATGAATAATTGACTGGCGCGGTATTTTGGAGCAGGGCGGCCGTCTTGTGCGGGTATTTTTAGCGCGTGTGCAGCGGAGCGTGCGTGAATGTGGATGTGGAGGGAGTAGAGCAGGGTTATGTAACAGGCATGTGAGCAGAGCGGGCACACGGAGGGAGAGGAGCTGGAGGAGACACTGCGGTGAATGGCGGACCAGGCTGCGGTTCATTCACACAATGAGGAGAGACTGCAGGAGAGAACAGAAGTCAGAATGGATTGTGTGGATGGGCGTAAAATGTGCGTGAAAAGAGGTTAAATTCTTAAAAACTGTCTCTACACACACGGAGAAGTTTGTTGGTCTTCAGTCATTCTGCACACCTGTCCATCACAGTTTGATCCTGCACGAGTCAGCAAAATAAACAACTCCAATCATACACCAAGGGCTTTCTCAAGAGGCTGTGATGTAATGCAATGTGTCTTCATTTTGCTAATCCGGCAAGAACCCTTTATTGTACCCATTTGTGCATTTGACCAATCCGTCCCTGCTGCTGGGTGAGCACATGCAGTGTACGGGACCCTTTGTCAGATCTGGAGCCAGGTTCAGAATCATCGATATCAGATCAGAAACGTTTTTTTGCCATTGTCATTGAACACAGTTTGCAAACATAGGAACTTGTTTGGGCATTCGCCATCAGTGTGAAACGAGAGTTCTAGCCACTTTGTCACCGTGCTCCCAGTGTAGTCTTAACCACACTAAAAACATATACAATAGGCCAAGATTCTCCTTCAAAAGAGATTCTACATCTCAGTGGGACTTTCCTGGTTAAATAAAGGTCAATAAATAAAAACTAAAGGTTTCAGAACAAACACGCTATATCACATTCAAGCACAACATTGTGAACTTCATGTTGAGCTTCATCACAAACAAATGATGTTTAAAGCAGCATCATGTAAGGTGGTGGCCATGCCAATGAATAACATCTCCATGGAGACAGGCAGGGTGCCCTCCAAAAGCTGGAGTTTTGTCCAGTTGACAGACTTAATTTTACTTTTGCTATAGAACCTAAACCCAACCTGAACGGTTGTACAAACATTATTTTTTAAAATTTTGCTGCAACAAAAAAATTACCCATGGTAAAATAACACTTTTTAGTTTTGTTTATCCTGTGGTTAAAATTTTCTGCAGTGGGACTTTAATCTACATATTGCAGCCTGTTTATGAGCCTTATTCTACACCGTAAAAGTACTACATGTGGAGTACACATTACTGCAGAAGGTGTACTGTGTAGTGCTCGTGCTATGATGTAATCCTCCCTGTGGTTGCAGTAGTACTCTGAAGTACTGTGGCCCTCAGGAGTGTTGTGTGTGACGTCACAGTGCTTATGTAACAGA
The DNA here is from genome assembly GCA_015082035.1 of Chaenogobius annularis. Lineage (NCBI taxonomy): Eukaryota > Metazoa > Chordata > Actinopteri > Gobiiformes > Gobiidae > Chaenogobius > Chaenogobius annularis. The sequence continues at coordinate 389,154 of BJKM01000255.1, forward strand.
GCCATTCATACGAGACCCCCCCACTAAGCCCCTCCCCAACCCCCCCACTAAGCCCCTCCCCCCAACCCCCCACACACCCACTCAGCTCATTCAAACAAGCCTCACTTTCACTAACATAGAATTGAAAAGTGTTATTCTACAGCTTGTTCAAATGTTAGGATTATTTACTTCAATAACAGTGTCGGATTTGTCTTCTCTGTCTTGTTTCTTTCTAATGCTCCAGAGAAGATTGCTAGGTCTTGAAGCACAAAATGATTCACAGAAGCCAACAGTAGCTTGGGTGCACAATACATCCAAGCCTTTATCACTACAACTTCAATAATAACCCTAATGGTTTGTATCAATTCAACAAAACCCAGCAGACCATGTAAGCTAGATACACGTTGAATAAATAAATTACTTTACCAGATAACTAAATGTACAGTGAGGTATGAAAACTTTCCAAATAGGATTACAAAATTACATCAAATTAAGGCTGTGCAGTGTGTAAGATGCTGTTGGAGCTTCAGGACCATGGACAGTTTCTTGTCTCAGGGGCAGCAGAAAGAAACATTAAATATATAACAATTCTAATACCAAACAGTGTGATATTGATACTTTTTACACACCATATCTGATTGATCAATCTGATGATTGTAATTGGTCTGAAAATTCAAGAAAAATACAACATTTAATAAACTACACATTTTCAGCTCATGATAAATCCGGGAATTTTGTTCTGTTTAGATTTTCAACTAAAAGGTGAGTGTAAGTAATTGAAAAACAATTGGCTCCTGCTAGCTTGTGACTGTAATGTTATTTGAGACTGAGGAACACAAATAGACTCACCTGTTTAGTTCTAAATATAGGCAAGCTAGGACTCCCAGAATTGTGAAACTATAGTCATTTTGACTGCTTCCATTCAAACCAATGGAATTCTGAGGGAAGTAACTGCCATAGAATGTTGGTTGCCTGGCAACAGAATTTTTTACATTTAACCATTGCATTGGAATGAATAGAACAGGGAGTTAAAGGTAGAACTTCTCAAATCTCACTTAAATTAGATTTTTTTTTTTCTAAAAATCATAACATAAAAATAAAATGTATACAGAAGCAGGAAAAGTAAAAAGACTTTCAAATCCAGGAGCCGTCAAAATCACTGCTCTAGGAGTTCTAGTATTAATATACAGATTGTGTTAAATCAAAAACAAAGTCCAAACTGGGGTGTAACTTGAGCCTTTGTATAAATATAAGAGAATTCCTGTTTCCAAACTCATCCAAAAATGGGAAACTTTATCATTAATTGTTTGGCATTGGCTTCTCAAAGTTGCCATATTATTCTTATGGTTTAAAGGCAATGGCATGCTGGCTAGTCCAGAGAGTCGGGACATCTCCCAGTGGGCCGCACGGATTTTGGTCCGGTGGTCTCCATGGTTCGAGAGAGAGATAGCGCAGTGGCTCTGCTCCGTGTGCTCCCCCCGGCCCCAGCACTGACGGCTGACAGCCCTCTGTATCTTTCCCTGTGCACTGATTGGCTGCTCTGGCTGTCTGTCAGATAAACTCTTCTCTCTGATTGGGTACTGCCTCTCTTTCCCCACTGTGCCATAGGTTATTTTTGTTGAGCTGGCGTATGATTGGCTGTATGTAGTAAATGTAGCTTAACGCAAGTCCGCGATGTTTACAGTTTCACGCAGCACGGAGAAGAATATGAAATCTGCTCATGCATATAACAAAAAGGCTTTTTCTACACAATTTATCTGACGTTTTACTTGTACAGGGCACATACATGGAGCTGGATGGACTGGGTATTTGAGACATGTGTTTTAGTTTAAGTCTGTAATTTATTCAAAAACATGATGAACAAATGATTAAAAGTTAAATATTGTGAATAAATGTTTTGTATTTGGTGGTTGGCAGTGTAGCGGTGGCTCCAAGGAGGTTTTATTAATCTGCAAGAGCTAAAGCAGAACAAATAAAGCTACAGGACAAACAGCAGATTATTCTGTCTGAGGAATGTGTGTCTGCTAAATGTAAGACTGTTTTGTTTTTTTTTAAACTTGGTTTCACAATGAGTGAAAATGTTCAAAAAAAAGTTAAGGGGAAAGGGATTATGTGCAAACCAGGCCTAACTGCATCATGGCCTGCAGTATAAATAATATCATGGCTTCATGTGCACCATGTGATAGGGGCTGAAACAATGACACCTTATTGTATTCACAGTCTCTAAAATACACCAGGAGACCACAAATACTTTGTTATGTTCAAAATTTTCAGGGTGAGGACCCCCAACCCAACTTGCTTCCAGGATCCCTCTCCTTTTTTTGTTGTTGTTAGACTTAGATGTGATCCTTGTTCAAAAATAAGCAGCGGTCTTTCTTTCTGAAAGTGGGCCTACATTTCCTGGGTTTAAATAGGGGTCCCAGCACTCCCCTAAGCATTATTTGTATTGTTATTCTTTTTGTCCTCATGCTTTTGAATATGTTTGTATTAATATCTCATGTTTTAGAACTTAAAATACTGAAAGCACATACAAATAATTAGGATTTGTGTTAGAGCTCCATATTGGAAACAGGGGAAATTACAAAGGGGGAATATACAACAGCTAGCTTGGCCCGACATACTAACAAAAGTATCATTGCCCACTTTGAGTCAATCATGCTAGTCGTTAGCTTGACAATATTTGCATTATTTAAAGAGCTAGAAACTATTGAACATTGTATTTGTTGGTTGTAGCCTGCTGTAGCTGTATTAATTCAAGTTAAATATAGTTTGCTATGAAAAGTTTAATTACGTATATTCTCGCACCGGCCAGAGTCAACAAAATTCTGTACTCTGTAATGATCTGTTTTCTTAGGTTTATTAGCAGTTAAATGTTGTGTTTTCACATATTTATCTTAAAATATAGCATGTTTAAGATCAAAGTTATTGATTGCATATTAGATTTAAATGATCTAGACTAGACGTTGAAAGAATGCAAGTTTTGCGTTCTTTTGCGGAAGCTTCTGGGCAGGTGCAGGTTTAATTTGGATGCAAATTCAGCACTGACTTAAACTGGGGAATTACAGTTAGCACACAGTCATACGGAAAGGGATTTGACAGTAGAACGAGTCTGACGATGATTAATGGAGTTAAAGACAGCGCAATCTCGAAGCTCTGCTTTTGACGTCACAAACCAAGTGTTGCATTGTGTCACCATGGTAACTGTAGAACTGCCCCTCCCAGTGTGTGACAAGTATCAACATAACACTGCGAAGTAATAGAATTGTTATAGATTTTGTGGTTCTTGCTGTTGGCCCTGAGACTAAGAACTGTCCGTGGTGCTGAAGTTCCATCAGCATCTCACACACACTGCCACTATGCAAGTTTTATTCGAGTTTTTTCAGGATTTGTAAATGTTTAAGCATCTATTTTAGCAGTTTTTGTTTTATTTAAAGTTTTTTTTATAATATTTATGAAACAACATATAAACAAACATAACAAAGAAGGAAAGAAAAACAATACACTTCCAACAAATAATAAAGCAAAAGAAGAGAAAATAATGGCACACAAAACCCAATGAAATCGTCCCATTTAGTCCAAAGTCTATCAAATTTGTCCATCTTCAAATTAAGTCAGAATGTAAAACTTTCTCAACAAAGAAGCACTTTTTTTTTTTACTTTAAAAAAATATATATATCATGATATTTTAGATATGTCAAAGCGCCCACTATTTATGGGAAAATGAGTTGCTGGACTGTGACTGCAAATGATCATCATTATCATGAGTTTTAGGACTGCCCAAATGTTCAAAACATGAGATGACCAAGCATTGCAGACTGTTTTTGACCTTGCCATCCTACCTGTCTTCAGAACTATACATCTGGGCCTCAAAACTCCTGCCAAAGACACAATAAATAGATACCTTTGGAGGATTTTTCCGGCAGCTATTGCTATCACATAGAAATGGATGACACAAACTGAACCAACAATCAAAGGCTGGACTGACATAGTACTTGACGATTAGAACAATGGAAAAATGACCTTCATGCTTAATGGAAAATGTACCTTTTTGACAGACTTTATATTAAATGTTTTTCTTTTCTTTTTTGAGATGTCTTGTGCCATTATTACCTGTTTTGTTCTCTCTGTGTCATGTTCTGTGCCTATTCATGTGTTTCATCTTCATCTGTTATGCAACATTTTTAGGACTTTTTCCCATGTTTTGTTTTAAATTCTTCATCACTGTGGCTATGGTCCTAATTTCTCATAATTCTGAAAACCATGGCAGGGGTCATGCAGATGACATCACAGCATTCTGAATTTTAGCAGCAAATGGCTAAAACGCATGAGAGTCAATGGTGAACAATGCCCCAAGAGCTCTAAACACAACTAAGATGTGAAAGAACTGCTACATTCTAATAAGAAACATAACCTTGCTAAATGTTTAGTTTATACCTGACATCTAAAGGATGAAAATCATGTAAACAGTTGTAGAAAACCAGATAAACAACAGGAACACTGCAGCTACGCTCACATTGATCAATTATGCGAGTTTGAGATCACACTGTTGAACTGCTTACCTTTTTCTCCTTAAATAAGATATTTCTGAGTCTGTGTGTTGAGAAAAATTATTGTTGAGTTTAAGTGTCCTGTATCTCCCCCTACCATGAGCAAACAAGCTAAGCTTTCACTTTGCCTAATAAACACATTTTATCAGTTGTGCTGCTCATAATTCTGCCACCCAAGTGTGGAGGAGCTTTTTTGAAATAAAAGAATGTTGTGCATAACCTCTATTGTGCTAGATCTCTTGTCTTTTAGTGCAGGGACAGTCTGCGGCAGCTCGGACTCTTCCACAGCCCTCTTCTCTTCCATACTGCTATGAGGAAGATTGTTCATAGAATCGTGCACCTAAATGTTGACAAACCGTGTGCGTGTCCGTGTAGCATTAGTACATTGATGGTGCGTGTGAGCGCCGCTGCGGCTCGTAGCGGCACGCACAGGCCTGCATGCGCGCGCGCGGGTGGAGCTGTTTGTTATGGAGGCAGAATAGTGAATGAGGGGGCGACACGCGGCTAAAAATAACCCGGCCGTTCGCTCAGTTCGTGTCAGTGCTCCGAGGAGAGGAACGCACACATAAAGCATCATTGTGAGGAGATGCTCTGTGCTGCCGGGAGCGCGCGCCGGGATAAAAGAGGAAAGAGAGAGAAAAAAAAAGAGAGAAAGCGCGTTCCCGTAGAACGCTGCTGCTGCTGCGCGCTCGAAATTCCTCCAAGGAACCTCTCTGCGAGCTCGGCTTTTTTCATCACGCGCGGAGCTAAAAATAGCAACGGGGTTGGATCGTGATCCAGAAATAGATAGGGGGCATCACTCCTATAAAAGGCTCACCATTCAAGAGTACAGTGTGTGCACGGCGTGGAGCGGAGAGAGGCACCGCTGTGCTCTGGAGCCGGACACAGCACATTAGAAGCGTTTATTCCGACATGTTGTGTTTGTGAGACGCCTCTGCTGCAGCTGCCGCGCGGGTGAGTGGATCCTCTGTTCTGCCTCAGACTTGTCCGTGTTTCTCCGCGCTGTGAGTAGCACCTGCGGTCTGTCTGTGCACTAACGAATGCATTGTCACTCTGTCCTGGCTGTGTGTGTGTGCTCAAGTGTGTTTGGAGCCGAGGGAAACCTGTGCTTGCGTAGATCACACCGTGGATCACACCGTGGATCACACTGTGGATCCCATCGTGGATCCCACCGTGGATCCCACCGTGGATCACACCGTGGATCTTACGGTAGAGCGCGAGGATGCAGTGTAGCTGTCCGTGGTCCTGAAACGTGCCAGGCTTTGTGTTACTGTGGAAGTTTGCTGCAGTGTAGAGAGGCGCACATATGTGACATTTGAAGGCTTCTCGTGGTTTATATGAGAGCTCTGTGTGTGCTCCGTGCGCACCCGAGCCCTGCGCGCTCTGCTCCGCCCGTGTGCACGAGGAGAGCGGAGTCGTGACTGCTAAAAGTGAGTAAGACGCGTGCTGCGTCAGTGGCGTCTGGCTCCAGCGCGTTTGAGACAGATGGGGGGAATCGTGACCGGCTGTGGAGACCAATCAGGAGGCTCGCATGGCCCCGTGGAAGCGGCGCGAGGGTGGGGCCCCCGGCTCGAACCGCTGGAGCTCAGAAGCCACGGCAGCACGAAGCCAAAGCATTCGTTTAACGTTCACTCTGTCCACGGTGTTCAAAGTGTCAGGTGCTGCCGACTCCTGCCTAGGTGCTCTTTTCCCTCCGCCTCACCATTGGCTGAGGGTGAGCGCTGTTGTCCAATCAGAGCGCATCCACCCCTCTGCTGCGTGTGAAGAACGGCGCCGAGATGCGCTCTGGTTCGCATCGCCACTCTTTTTATTAACAAGAGCACCACAAAGCTATGTGACTGTCTCCCGGAGCCTTTTGTGTCTCTCAATCCTCACATCCAAGCGCGGCACAATGGCACAGCAGCGGCACAGCGGCACAGCGGCACAGCAGCGGCACGCGCAGCACACGCACTGGAGCCGCGCACAGGAGATGCTGTCCGTCACGAATCTTTTTGCGGTCTGGGCTTGCTGTGCGTAAATCAATGTGGGAAGCCCTTACCCCAAAAAGCATTCGCGGAGGACGAGGACGCCGCTCGGCTCGGCTGGGGCTGCAGCCTCCGGTGTGTGCCGCGCCGCTCGATGCAACGGGCGATTCCAGAGTGTGCTTTCACTTTGAGAAACCAGAGCGTGCCCCCACCTGTGGTCACTGGGCAGATAGCAGGAGAATACAGCAGTTTTACAGAACAACACACTTACACTTCTGTCTGTCTGTTTCTCCTGTGCTGTTTTTGATAAATGCAATGACTCTGTGAGATATTCTGCAGATTTCTTCTTTTCTTTAATGTGCTTTCAAACTTTACACAGCATTTTTGACAGTTGATAGAAACAAAATGATAATAAAACGCATGTTAATAACATCATAGAACAAAATGTATAATACAAGTGTCTAAGGAAGGACTTTGAGCCCATTTTGTAGGATTTGAATCCCCTCAAACAGAATTTGGTCATTTCGACTGATCCTTTGTCACGACATCTCAACCCTAATATGATTCGTGATGTGTCATTTTTTTGCACTTAGGATTTGTGCAAAAATATTTGATTCCACCACTGGTTTTTATCATTATATACACTGTTTGTCTGCAGATTTTCTTAACAATGATCAGTGATTTTTATGCATCACTACATTTAAATATTAGTCACAATGTGGTTACTGTTATTTCAATCTATGCTGTTTTGCGACTTCTAAAAAGCAGTTATATATTTTTTTTCTTTATTTTTTTTAGGTTTTAAATGAAAAATACAATGTTTTACAGACATTTCAGGCTAATGTTTTTTGGATAGTTATGATGTTTGATTTGCAATTTGTGTATGTATTTCATAAGTACGTAAAATGGATAACATTGGAAAAACCAGACGCAGTTTAAAGTTTTCCGGCTCATTTTAACGCTCATTTTCAGTATTTACGTGTTTTGCTTTTAAATTTTACATCATGGAGCTTCTTATGCTTGACGTCACGAGGAATTGGAAGAAAACTGGAATACGTGAACGTTTGGATGGTCAATCTACTTTTAGAATACTGCAGGAATATTCACTTTTTCATTTTCACTTCTATTGACAAACAAACAAACACATTTATTTCTTAAAACATGTTTTTTTTGGGGGTTTTTTCAGTTCCAAAAGGACATAAAGTGCATTTAACTTCAAAAGAATTCAGCTCGTTTCTTTACCTTATACATTATTTACAAATTCAACATTTCTGTAGTTTCTGTATTTTGCCACATTTTGTTTTGAGGGACAAATTATTTTTAAGAAACGTCCACTCAAAACGTGAAGTTGGGCCATCGTGTTCTTCACTTGTACATTTGCATTAAGTGAGGTTGTCTTTTCTGTGTGTGTGTGTGTGTGTGTGTGTGTGTGTGTTTTTGTTACAGGTGAATCTAACCAGGATTGACCCCAACATCCGAGCACAACACGGCAAAACATACCAGTTCAGAATGCACATTTTTCACATTTGAGTAAGGAAGTTGTACCGCATATTTAGCAAAAACTGCAAATGAAGTATAATTAAGCAGTATAATTTTAAAAAATCGAATTGATCCGTGATTGGTTAAGTATAAGTCATGTACAGAATTGCATTGATAACTGCTAACTATGGATTTGGAGACAACAGCAGCGTCTTTAGATCGTTCCAGCAATGTCAAAATAAGCAAGGAAATTAAACTATGTAAATAATCTAGGTAAAATAAGTCAATTTACATCTTTAATGGTTAAAAAAAAAAAAAAGGGGGGGGGGGGAATCCCTAATGCAATTTTATTTTGCAGTGCGTACAAGTGCAGACAGTGCTATCGAATTTGATCGAAACATTTCTAAATGTGACAAACGTTTTACATGAACGTATAAGTAAAACACATGGTATCGCATGAGTTATTTTCGTATTAGTGTGTGTCGTTATGGTGATGATGTTTGTGTGTGCTGCCGTTTCACTCTGGCCCCCATCAGGTCACCCTGCCCAAAAGAGATTTCGATAGCAATGGTTTTTTTGGGGGGTTTTTTGTGTACTTTTTTTACTTGTTTAAATAAATGTTGAATAAATAATGAATACATGATTTTTTACTTTATTTAAACAACAAAAACTTTATGACAGACACGTTATTTTCTATGGGTTGAAGAACGTAAATACATAGTAGAAAAACATGATGTAAAATGTAAGTTAACAACCGACGTGTGGAATTGTGGGTAATTGTTCACAAGCAACGCTATTTTCACACTCATTTGAATGATAATTTGTGTTTGCGAAAAGCTACATTTATTCAAACACACCATACATATGTTTTACCAGCTCTTTTTCAGTTAAACGCTTCAGGGGCAAAGGAGAAAATGACGTGGTCTGAAAAATATGAATAAAATCAAAAAACAAAACAGCGAGATAAAAGAAAATGATTTGGTCATTTGAAATCTGAAACTCAACGTTGTCATGAAAACGTATCTGCGACGTATATCTGAGTATTTTTTTTATCTACGTGAATTCGATACACACTCGAACACTTTTATCACGTAATTTCATCACTTTTGAATTGTATTTCAAGATCTTTCTAAAATGTTCTTTACAATGTACATGATTTGTTGTGTTTTATTTCACGTTCTTATTTTGTGAAACACCAACTAATGATTTGGATAAGTTTGACTAACGCGAGTTGAAATAACGTACATTTCAGTTATCTTCATTTCAGTTTGAAATAGCTTTTTATTTTATTTCACTTTTTTCAACTTGTTTTTTAAAATATATTTCAAGCTAAATTAAGTAAGAGTGAATTCCATTACACATAAGAGGACGGCACAACATCTTTTTCACCACTTGATTTTGAAATATTCTGTCCAGCATTTTTGCCTTTCTTTCTTTTCTTAGTTTTACTTTTATTTATTTTTGACTTTTTCTTTCTTTTTTAAAATATATTGTTTTAAAAGGTGTGTCTTTTAACCATTTTACAATTTTCATGGAGACGTATTTGGATTGGACACCTACAGTTTACTCCACTTACACTCAAACTGGCATTCCATTATGAACATATAAATCTGTTTTTATTAATTGATTTAATATCAAAAACGAAATTCGTTTTTGCGGCGCTGCTCCAATTAGTTTGAATCCTATTTTTTTTTTAAAGAATTTATTGACCTCCCTCCTTCAAATGCGGTTATTGGGGGCAATATTCCTGTATCGATTCTGACATTTACAAATATCCAAAAGGAAAATCCACAAATGTTGAACCTCGTAATTGTTATTAATGTCTCAAATCCATTATCACACAATACACTTGAACAATTCTCAAAGAATAACGGCGAGTGACTTCAAAACAACTTGAATTCAGATCTATATGTTGATTTGAAGATTCATTTTTATTATTTTAGAGTGTGTGAAAAATAAAAGCAGTCAGAAATAGTTAGAAGCACAAAGTGATAAATGTGTATTGACTGTTGCTCTGCTTGAATATTACAATGACATTCATAAAAGTATATAACGTGTAAATATCCGTAGTGTGTGTGTAGGTGTGTGTGTGTGTGAATTTTTAATGATTTGTTTGTAAATGTCCACTCTATTTTGTTGATTTTGTAATATTATGGATGAACCTGACGTTTACATATTTTGAAATTTATGTTGACGTCTCTAAGGAATAGTGCATTTTGTTTAAGTCACGTCAGAAATAAACTGATTGAAAAAAAAAAAAAAATGTGTGTTTGATTTCATTCTGAACAATAAATATCCAAGATTTTTTTTGTTGTATTGTTGTAATTTTTTTTTGCTCCGTATAAAAACATACACAGCAAATGTGGACAGAGAATCTACAGGGTGTCATTTAAGTTAAAGTTAGTAATAAAGATGTTTAATAAATAGTTTCATGCTGAGCTCTAGTTCCTGTCACGTTATATGAGATCACACACATTGATCCTGGAGCCATTTTGTCCTTTGGCATTTTCATTTTTATCCGATTGTTTTCTGTGTTTACAAGATCCTGCTCAAACTTTCTTCAGGATAATCATTTCTAAAGACGCTCATTGTGGCTGTCTACCTTCAAAAAAGTAAAAAAAATAAAAATAATAAATACAAAAAGCACTCTTAATCTTGTAGGCCATTTTGTGTCCTCTACTTGAAACAGCAATAAAAACACTACATTCATATTCATTTCTACTTTAAAAACTCAAAGAAGTACGTCTTCTTTAACCATACACACCCATTCATTTCAATATTTTTTATATCTTTAACCTGTTATTGGCCAGCTTCCACCCAAAACTAAAATGTTAGCGGTTTGCTTAAGATCGCACATAACATAATTTTTTTTAATTAATTTATTCCAATTAATTTGCCTCATTTTTTTTCCACCTACGTGATCAATGTACCGATTGTTGCATATTTCCAAAAACGATGTACAGACACACACACACACACACACACACACACACACACACACACACACACACACGTAGCCGTATATGTTAACAAGAATAGAAAGAATGTAAATCATAAAGGTACACAAATAAAAAAGGGAAGAACAAAGTAAAACAAAATAGCTAGTCCAGACTTTACAGACACCAGGTTATTTTAATGTATTTTTTAATTTACATGACCATGACAATGAAAAGAATTGGGTTGTCTCTAAGGAGGTTGATACAGATTAAATTATGATGGATTTAGGAATGTAATAATTGATGACCTGGTTGTAAAAGATATGTCTGATACACTGTCAAATGAGATATAGTCAGTTCTTACGTTTTTCCATAGTGATGAATTAATAACCCTATTCCCTATTTGCAACTTAAAAAAAAAAAAAAAAAATTATATATTGGGAGTGTTTAACATGGCTCAATCAAAGGTCTTATGAGCGACTAAAACAACAAGAGTTAGACGATCTGAACTGAACTCATGTTGGCGATGGCGTAGTCGTGCACATGTGCACAGGTCTGCTCTGGCCTCCAGTGCTCGTGCTCCACTGCCTCAGCATCTCTCTCCTTTTGTTTAGATCCAAGGCTCCGGAGCACCTGCGGAAACCACCCAGCAGGAAAACCAAACGTTCTCAATCCAACACGGCTCCATGAATACGAAAGGAAATTCAGCTGCAGACAGTAAGATGGAATATACAGCGCCACCTGCAGGACTTAATATAAACATGTGAAAAATCTAAAAGACAGAGGTCCAATATTAGATTATAACTTTCATCAGTTTTCCCTTCCGTAAATGTGTGTTCAAACAAAACATGTCTATAATATAATATAATAATGTCTATAGTTTTCAATGGGGCAAATGTGTCACTTCTTAATTCACTCTGCCATTAACAACTTAAATAAAAAATGACAATGGCATGTATGGTTAAAGCAGATGTAGTTCTTTGAGTAAAAAAAAAAAAATCCATTTATGTTAGTTTAAATAGCCCTTTAAATTAGAAGACACCAAAATAGCTTCTATCAAGAGCCTGATTTATTAAAAAAAAAAATCAGGGTTAAAAACACAAAATCAGAATCCTTTCTCTTGACATGAGATTTGATTTAGTCATTGTGTGAAAACAGTGTGTGTTTTCCTCCACGGAGATGCAGTACTTTGTTCCGACGCTTTGTTCCGACGCGCGGGGAGCTGTGATCACGTATGGCCCCTGCTCTTCTCGCGTCGAGCTGAAACGTAATCATGGAGCGTGTTGTCTAATATTTCTAAACATTATTGTTCCGGCACATTTGAACACAGGGATCTGAAATCACGCAGAGAACTATGATGTTTAACTCTTCCCACTGTAGATGAGTTACATACATACAAATACATACGTTGCAAGTGATTTCTCATACAGAATATTGCCTAGTTTGCTTAAATTGTAATAATATATCCCTCATTATTTGACGTGTTTTGTTCATTTAGTTGTCATTGCCTGTCATTGCTTATTTTGGGTTTGGCCACACCATTTGTGATGCATTTTGTGTCATATTTTGGCTCTGCTTTTTGGAAGTACCGCGTCTCAACAGCGTGCGACTCACCAGCATGAACCCTTTAGAGATTTTTTTTTTGTCCCCATCTCACAAGATAATTCTCCTCATGTGTGCAGAACCTCGTGGCCACTTCACCTCACCAGATCCAGGTTCAGATTTTTACAGAAGAGTTCGAGGACTTTAGGCCGCAAGAAAATCATCTGAGCACTGAAGGATCAAGGTTGTGGGGAGTGGACTTTGAAAACACAGAGGAGCACTACTGGATGACCTCCAGATGACCTTTCGCGCTGGACATTTGGAGTGCTGACAGAGGGATGCAGACAAAATAAAGGAACGACGCATCTGATTTAGAAGGACAAAACACGAACTAATGCACACAGGTATTTTTAACACTAGACCACACAAATGAGAGAAGCTAAATCAGATCAGAAGGAGCTACAAGAAACGCAAATGTTCAAATCATTTCATATTGTCAACGTAAAGCTTTTCATTCTCAGATTTACACAACACAACAACACAACAACACGTTTATTCACGTAAGAGACCCTCACTGTCAAATATAGTACTCAAGTAAAGTTTAATGAATTTAAAGGATTTTGAGGAGCATACCATTTTATTTAAATGTTATTTAATGCTGCACTGTGTAACTTTTCCGCTGCTTTTCTCAATGCAGTTTGCTTTGTTTGGACCGTTCTACATGAAATTAAATGTCTCCATTTTGCATTTTTGAGAAACAATAAAATACTTGTTGCATAATAGTTGAATACTGTGATTTGGCTCGCCTCTTCACAGATCTGACCTGTATTTTGTCCTGGTACTCATCTCCCTGGAGAGAGCTAAGTTTAATGCCGTACTGTGCAACATGTCAGGCAAAGCGATAACATTATTGTACGTGAGAGTTTCTGTGGAAACAAGCAGACTCTTCCTGTTGTGTGAAACATTTTGAGGACTTTTTCCCATTCAAAATGTTAATCAAAAATATATTTTGTTTTTAAATTGTTAATTGCTATGATAATGGCCCTAATTTTTCCCAAATTGTGAAACCCGTGGATACGCTGAGCGGCTTTATTTGTCCCTAAAGTCAGTTACATTTACCAGAAACTTGAACTCCTCTGAGTATTTTTTGGACTGCATTTTATTTCCACTTAGCGAACTAACATTTAGTTTGAAATAACTGCTCTCTACCCACTGTAAGTCTACAAGTGACAATGAAGGGGTGGACCACCCGAGTGCAGCCAATCAGAGGGCTGTTTCACACATAAAAATACAAAGTACTGCTTTAACGATTTACTCTTTGAGGGAAAACACAAAATGTACTCATTTACAAAAAAGAGTCAGGTATCCAAGCTTTTACTCTTGCTTGAGTAAATACTTTTACAAATGTTTTTTACTCTGGGGTAATTTCTTGGAGCACTTTCTTGTTCTTTTACTTGAGCAACATTGTTTTGCAATAATGTTACTCTTAATTTAGTCATTAAATTTAGTCTGTACCAGAATAGCAGGAATAAAAACTAAAACTAAAATTATTCAAATGGACTTAAATCTAACAATTTAACTGGAAAATTCTTTAGTTAAAAAAAATAGTGAAAGTGAGTTTTTCCATTTTGTTTTTATTGAACTGAAAAACATAGAAAGCATGTTTTGTTACAGTGAGTGCACAGGCTTACATCTCCATAAAACTGACTTGTTTCCATGGAAATGTTCTCTCTTTGGCTATAATATTCCACAGTAATTCAAGTCGTTTATTTGTAGAGCACAGTTCTTACATAGAGTAATTCAAAGTGCTTTACAGAACAGATGCATTAAAATCACAATAAAAGGAGATAAAAACAGAATCATTTTAAAAATTGACTTTAAAAAAGAAGAGCGCGGATAAAATCCTTTCAGTCATATGCACAGCTAAACAAAACACTTTTGTAGTGGTGGAAAATAACAAAGATCAAAAGTAGAAGAACTGAACTTTAGTACAATTTTAGATCTTATGTACATTACACTGTGGATACTTTGGCTTCATGAGAGAGCAGGTATCTGTACTTCCTTTTAACAAAACGTAAAATCCCTTTTTTATGGTTCGAGGTTGTCTGAAATGGCTGAGATTGCACTCAAAATTTGAAACAAAGGTAAAAACATCGCTTTATATTATTTTCTTCTTCAATTACACAGTTTATCAACGAACTAAAGTGTAATTTACATGTGGGTTATGAGGAGGAGAGGACCTACTGGATTTGCCTTATGAATCCAAGTGGTCATTTTTTTTTCCTGGACAGGCAGAGTAGATGTTGTGTTGACATGAATCATTAAAGCGGCCGCTGACTCAACTCTCACAGTAACAGCTTTAAGGTCAGCAGCCACCAGTGTTTCGGGATGTCTCGGGTTGCAATTATGACACTGCATTTAATCTCTCTTTTAATGTATATGAACTACTAAAAATAAAATACAATTATTTCAAATGGTTTGAAACTTTAACTTATTACAGGTGTCATTTTAATTTGGGGGACTGAAACGTTTGGGAACCTCTGGTCTAAGGCTAGTTTGGGTGGGGCTGTTGTTTAGGCCTCAAGTTATCAAAACAGGCAAAACGCTGTCTTAGATATTCTGCCAGGTTTTTTTTTGTTTTGTTTTTGTCCATCTCACATCTCAAGTGTTGTGGACGTGGACGCTACAATTTCAAAATGTATGTGGCGTTTATTCACAGTAACAGGCAGGTAAACGGTTGATCACGTGATTTATTTTGGCCGGGTCGACTCGGAACACCCCGCCCTCGTCTAAATCCGCATACATCTTAAAATTGGAGCCTCCACGTCCACAGCACATTAAAAGAGATGTGAGATTGACAGAAAAAAAACAGGTAGAAATATTTAAGACGGTTTTTTTACACTTTTAAAAGAAAAAAAAAAAAAAAAAAAGTGTAAAAACCGTCTCCATGTGCAGCAGCTAGATCGAATCCCGGCTCTGACAATTTACTGCATGTCCTCCCTTCTCTCTCATCCCCATTTCACGCTCGGCTGTCAGTCTAATAAAGCCTACGGGCCAAAAAAAAAAAAAAAAATCCCTTAAAAATAAAGGAAAACGTGAAGCAAGACACGCCCCCAAACAACAGCCCCAGTTAAACTAGCCCCAGATAACCCGGAACACCGGCTCCAGTTTGAGGTTCTTTTGCGTCAGTAGCATCGGTCCTGTCGTTCATCAACTTTGTAGTTCTTCGGCCGTTGCAGGTCCACAGCCCCCCGCCTTCTTCTCAAAGACAGGGGGTGTGGAGGATGTGACTGTAGTGGTGCATAATCTCGCCGTTTCGCCGACATCTTGCCGGAGCCGGACCTCCCCCGGAAGTAGCAGGCTGGTACTTTTGACGCACGCAGTTCCTCTTCCCGTGCGCTCTCCTGTCTGCGTCCCTCCGCTGCGGTTCTACCTTCCTCTCTCACCCCCGCAGACTGTCTCCGAGCCCGCGCAGAGAGCATGCTGTCCGGGGCAGAGGCCGTGCTGAAGGCCGTGGAGGCGCCGCTCTACTGGCTGGGCGCTGCGGCCGCGGTCTGGCTCTCCGTGTGCGCGGTTTACCGGCTGCTCTCCGGCCTCCGAGTGTGGATCCTGGGCAACGGGCGCCTCGTCTCCCCCGCCAAGCTGGGCCAGTGGGCAGGTACGAGCCGTGCACATGTCTCTCTGCACCGCCGTGGGGATTAAAGGCGACACATGGCACAACAATGGTTTATATGACAAATTAGACTACACATTTCACTACACGTAGAGAACATAATATTAGGATTTTACAAAAACAAGTTACTATTATCCCCAACGTTTGTAATGTTACTTCCTGGTTCGACGTGGGCATCAGCCGTGACGTAAATAGATAATTCAACAAATTGTTACCTAGCAACCATATTGTAAACAAGAGCCAAAAACCACATCAATGACAATAGTTATGATTTGACAAATAATAATTCATGATGACACCTTTTTTAGTTTGTTAAATAATTGTTATAACTCTGAGAAATTGTGTCAGCCACGAGTAAATAGTTTCTTATCACACACAGCTCATCACAAACTACAATTAGACTGATGTAAAACTATGATAACTATACCCCAGGCTCTAGGCCACCAAACTAAGTCCTAATTAGAAAACATGAGAACCTGTTATAGGCACTCTAAAGTGTGAAGCAGTAACACGTGAAAATGAGTGTAAATGGATCATAGTGATTGTTGTTTTGGAGATGTGCAATTATTATCACCTATAATTAACACTGTTAAAAGCGACAAGGGAAAGGTGGATTCAAAATAAATTGAACTGGAATGCACAGTGTAATCTTCTATACAACGGTATAAAGTAGTGATGTACTTCAGAAATAGCCATACAGCAATATAGTATTTTGGTGGGCTTCTTGGCAAGGCACGTATTGATACAGGGAGGCTTAACGGGGTATTTTTAAATCATGCCCATTCATTATAGATTGCCAAGTTATACACTTAAACAGCTGCTGACACTGCTTTAAGGCTGAATCTGCTGAAGCTGAGCTGAAAAAGTGAGTTATTCATAAATCAAGTGGATTCTTCCATTTAGATCATTGTGGACATGAAGTCCCAATGAATGTCATTCAACATTAGGAAAACATATATTTAGTAAACTTTTAACACTCACTTTTTGGGATACTATTGTATGGTGAGGTTCGTGGCCATACCCAGCCCTGAAGTAGTGCTACACCGTAAAAACGTAATCGAAATGAAATCGCAGGTGAAGATGAGACGAAGGCTGTAATTATTTACTAATGTCCTCTGCAATGAACAACATGTTTGTGCGATAC
Organism: Chaenogobius annularis; assembly: GCA_015082035.1. Taxonomy (NCBI): domain Eukaryota; kingdom Metazoa; phylum Chordata; class Actinopteri; order Gobiiformes; family Gobiidae; genus Chaenogobius; species Chaenogobius annularis. The sequence goes on from BJKM01000255.1 coordinate 406,418, forward strand.
GTGATCCTCAACAAGACATTTACAGACCCATTTAGCACAAGCCTGACTCATTGTTAAAATATCATCTGAATATCGTTAATGAGATACTAAGATATATAGATATTCATTTACATTATAAATCTAAGTGTGCATGTTTCAAACGCATTTAGTCGACTAAAGAAATACTTGGTCGACCATAGACGTGGGTTTGGGCCTCGCTTATTAGACTAAAAGGGGGTGTGGCGCTGACCAGAGCTCTCAAACTAATATTTATGTAATTTGACCATGTATCTTTATGCCCAAAGTGCACTGAAAGGACCAAGAGGTTAAAAATAAGATCCTGCATTTACAAATATAAATCCAGAAATCCACTTGTATAACAGTATAAAAAGGCAAATTATTCTCACGAGTCCCTCCCAAATCACAAGCTATCTCGCGACATAACCTTCGACCTTCTGCCCTCAAAAATGACGAGTCGACTAATAAAAATGTCGGTCAAGCGAGACGCCAGCGACCGATTAATCGTCTAAGGGTCTAAAGGTCTGTTCAATCAAAATATCAATCAATATTCCATTTTATTTGTAAATACTCTTTTATCTAGAATCCTTCACTTACCATATTTCAACATGTGCATTGGTTAAAAATCACAATGCACAATAGAAATAATGATCTGACTAGTCGAACACGGACATAACGGTTAGAGAGAAGCCGATCCTTGCGCTGTTGGCTTTCGTTTGTGGCGCTGTCAGCCAGTGCAGTAAATCTGGTCAGGAGATTAGGCGATCAGGCCACTGTCCATCTGTCCGCCTCTGCGCCTGCCCCAGCGGACCGCGAGGACTCTGGACTGTGGGTCAGGGTGTGGAGAAGCCGGCGCGTGCTGCGTTCATGGCCCCAGGATCGTTGTCATGTTACGTGGCGTTAAAGGTAGTTGCTGTAGAGCTGTCACGGTTCCATTGCTACATCGATATTTTCTTCACATTTGCTGGGATTTTATTTTTGTTATATTTTTGTAGTACGATTTGATTCTAGACAGTTGAATAAGTAATTTCTATGACTTATTATAGATATACCCTACTACTAAGAACTAAAGTGGTTCGTTATGTTAATTCTTTATTTCTGCTCATGCTTTTATCTATATTGTACATTTCTAAAAAGGTTTGTTGGTATTATCCTTCTTTAGCGTCATTGCTACAAAGTTCACAACAGTACATGGAGCAGTTTTGACACACTACACACAACCCTTTTTTTTTTTTTGTTGCTAACTCCAAACCCGAAAGGCTCCTCGCGGTTCGAGGAATCAAAATCCTGAACCTCTTTTCGTTGTCAAGCGAGAGGCGTTAAACCACCTGTCCAACTTTTAACAGTCAAGGAAAAGATCCATTCTATAAAGTGGAAAAAACCTGATGTGACTGCTGTGTCGGATGTGTGCTCTGTGTAAACCCTGCAAACACAAACACTGGACATAAACGCTGTCTTTTGTTAGTTACGTGTCAAAAGCTCGGTTGCTTAATTTGTTTCGTCTTTCGTCTCAAAAACATTGTAGGAGACGCATTCCTGGCCCTGGTGTACAGTATGTATGGCTCATTTTGATAATTTTCAATATGATGTATGACAAGCTTAATTACTGCCTCTACTTTTCACTGCTCTCATACAATTATAATTAGTAGAAAAATAATCTTTAGAAATTCTTTATAGACAGCCACATCAACGTTTTACTACTAACTCATAAAGGAGTGTGTCGTCATAATGTGTGTTGTGCCATGTTCACATCAAAGTGTTAAAACAAAGCTTAGTCTTTCCTTAAAGCAGTTAATATCAACCTGTGCTGGAGCTTTAAGGCCGACGCTAGTGCGCTGAAGTGCAAATATCGGCCCAATATATCGGTCTTCATCTACTACGAACCTTTGATCCACGCAGCAGCGACAAGGTTTGTTTAGGAAGCGTCCTAAACGGCACAAACATCGTTCCATCCAGAATTTAAGTGTAGAATGCAGAGCAACTATTTGTCTTCTTTTTATATACCTTTGTCTGCTGCTTACTTTTTCCAACAGGGGACAGGTTTTTTTTGGTCATGTTTGGTGCATAAAACTCGCCAAACGAAATGAAAAGCAATTCATTCATCATGTTTTTTACTCAATGTCCAAACATCACAATACATTTATTTAGAACAAAATTCTACATCGTTGTCCGATTTTAAACTACTCGTTACACCTAATACTGTATAAACCTAGCATCGAAAGTATTCAAACCGATACTCTGAAAGTCGTAGATTGTGGATCTGGCTTCTGTTTCCGTCGTGCGATGCGGCAAACCCCGCTTCGTGTCAAGAACGAGCCCTCTTCAATCACTCTGTACTATAAATACAAACTGGAGTGTTATTTTTAGACCCCACACATGATGCAAAACGATGTCAGATGTGCACCGAGGCCGTCTTCATTCACAAAGTTAGTCCAAGTGGCGCTGCGGGCTGGAGCGTGCGCGTGCTTATGTAACGCACTGGGCCATTCAGTTCCACCACAGCTCAGGGCCACTGCTGTACGCGCGTGTGTACGTGTGTGTACGTGTGTGTACGTGTGTGTACGTGTGTGTACGTGTGTGTACGTGTGTGTGCGTGTGTGTGCGTGTGTTTAACGTTACGCTTTGAGAACAGTGACAATGATGTCCAGGGCTGAGAAGCAAAAGAACACTCTGGTAGCTTCAAGACTGCTCCTTCTTAAATGAGAAGGTTACAAATTGCGCATTGCAAAACACTGCACTTTCCTTTTGTTCTACCTGGTCCAGCTCGTTCTTTGTGGGTTTTTTTGGTGTTGTTTTTTAATTCCTTTCTGTTGTTGTTGTTGTTTTTGCTGATCTATGTTCTAAAAATAAAATAGCAAAAAACGAAACAAAACACTGTACTTATTATTTGTTCATGCAACTGCAACTAACAATCATTTTCTTAATCGATTAGTCCAGCGATTATTTCTTTTGATGAATCAATTACGGTGGTAGTTTTGTGACTACTCGAGCCGTTTGAGGGTCTTGCTGGAGTATGTTTATGGACATGATTGCCCATTGTGTAAATGTGTAAATTCTCAGCTCATGGTGTGTTTTGTAACATATTTAAAGACCAGTTAACCTTTATTCGATTACTCAATTAGTTGACAATTATTTCAATAATCAATTAGTTGCGATTAATCAAATAACTTGCAGCTCTATTTGCAGCAAATATACTGTACTAGAGTTAGTTCTAAAATGTCAAACTTTCACGCCACAGCACATTTAGAAAAAATCATTAAACAGCTATATATTTATGATACATCACCCAATATGTCTGTAGTGTTAGTTAAATACTTATGTAATGGTTCCATCTTAAATATATTATATTTTTTATTATATTATTATTATTATTTTTTTTAATATATATTATATATATATTTTCCTAGTAAATAAAGCGGTCACACTGAAGCGGTGCACATTCAAAGATTTTCAGAAAAGTAGTAGTAAAATACAATAGTGTAGTAATGATGTCTTTTGGTCTGTAGCTTAAAGCCTGAGCCCAGAGCTTGTCCCGGTGCATAAGTGACGATTTTAGTAAAGAATGTATACCTTCTTCTCTTTATGCGTAATTGTCTGACAGAAGTGAGAAACGACAGTCGCACCACAGAACTGTTTTGTGACGTCAGTTCAAGTTCACAATTCCAAAGACTTATTATAGGTGCAAAAGAGTTTCCTGGGATTATTGTGCTTCAGAGTTATTGTGTCATGTTCCACAGTATGGCATTAAACACACTTTAATTGAATAAACGCAAGCTAGATCTGGTAATGCCAGGATGTAGAATATTCTGAGCAAGGCAAGAACTTCTCCATGGAGACAAGCAGATGGCAGTTCCCATAGACTTTCAGAGACGTGTAGTTCTCCATCTCTGCCGTTGCTCAAACTCGAGCACATGGTTTTTTTCAAATTTTTCTGCTCTCCTCATCAGTAACATGTAAAAGAGTATGTTTTTTAAAGTCTGTTAGCCTTTAGCTCAGATGCCAGTTTTACACAGAAATGATCCTCTAAAATAAAATGCCTCATGGTGAGTTGGTTTTAGAGCTGCAACGATTCATCAAATAAATCGAGTAATTCGTTTGACACCGAGCTTGTTCCGCGCGGACCCGCAGCAGCTAAAGCACAACAGAGGAGAGCGCGGCGCGCTTTAAACTCGCGAGTGTTGAACTCACGAGTGTGACTGGGAAGCAGAGTTCTGTTGTGTGAAAGAGCACAGAGGGCTGCGAGTATGAAACAGAAGGTCTGCGACGACGGGGTGAAGACACGGAGGCTAAAGTGAGCCGCACACGGAGCGAATGCTGCTCAAAACACCAGCGTCACTCCTCTCACTCAACATAGTTTTCCAAACACATTTAACTGTATGTAGCCGTTACAAACAGTCTGGTGACAAGTTAATAAGTATTTTATATATATTCTTTAAATACAAGCAGAACAGTTTGGACTGGTGAAGTGAAATGTTGCTGTTTTGGGGACATACTTATGTGAAATTAAGAATTAATTGTGATTATTTTAAGCAGAAACTCCTTATTACTATGAACTACCGGTATATCATTTATTGAAAATGATTTAATATGCTTTCAAATGGTTTACGGAATGTTCAAAAAATTTACCGATTAATCGAAGAAAAGCATCAATAGATATCTTGTTGGTTTGCTCCAGAGTTCTATAATCCTCCCTGATTATTACCAGAAAATGTCATAGTGGATCTTTTTTAAATCTAGTGGCTATAGAATGGAGGAGGAGCCTGTGCCTCTTAAGGTTGACAGGATTGGGGATAATTTGAGGAAATGAAGAAAATGCAAATTGAGCCTCAGATCTGGGAGTGCTTGAGAATCATCCACTGACACATTCCGTGACGAGTTTCCATTCACAGATCGCCAGTTTCGCTTGCGACGCGTGCTCAAATCAGCGAAATGACCGCAGAAAACCCCTCCAAACGTCACGTCCACGGTCAGATGGCGCTCTCGGCAATTAAAACTAAAACGATCCAGCCCAAAATACCAGAACATGCGGCGGGACTGGAAACACGACAGACAAAATGACTCAAAAGCTTTGGCACATTTCAATTCGTGACTGCAACACATTTCATTCTTTAAAAAAACGTCTAAAAATATCCAGACAGAGCCGACTCCCCGCCCCTGTGCGAGCCATCTGCTATTTTTAGGTGGCCCCAGGATCCCCCGTCTTCTGTTGTCATCCTCTCATCGTGTCGTTTTCTCTCCTCCTTTATCCTCTATCTCTCCTCCAGTCTCTCGCTCCCATTTCTTTCTTCTCTCTGCGTTCTTTCTTTTCGTTTGCTTCTTCTGACGAGTTAGAATGTCGCTATTGCACTTTAAGTGGTCTGTATTTTTAGAATAAGCATATAGTTATGTAATTTTATTGTGTCATAATCACATTGAGCTCAAAATATTTCTTATATTGAATGTACCACCAACAAGTGATGCTTTTATCATTGCTTTTATTAGTGGGGTCGAGGTAACAACAATTAAAGCTTAAACTTGCGTATATTGTTTGGTAGTAACAACCATAGTCTTGAACATTTGTAGCTACGGCTTCAACTACAATAATTTAGTTAATGTATCAATTCCATTTTGGGATCAGCTTGTTAATGAATACTAAATCAAGATGGCCCAAATATAAAGAATACAAAGAAGAATGATGTTTGTATTTGTAGCGAGGGCTGCACTCAATCTATTGATATTGTGATATATCATGACGGACGTCTTGACAACAGGGACTGCAGGTGGAGATTAGCACTTGAGTTACAGACGTAACCTACACAGGAGGAGGATGTGACGTCATCATAAAACAGTTGTATTCTGATATCAAGGACAGTGTGAACATGAAATTCCAAGGCATTTTGTCATTCTATTTAATCCAAATATAATTTTAGTCAACCGTTAACACCGGTATCATGGCCCCTGTATCGGGATACGTATTGTATCGCGAGGTACTCGGCCAGCAGATGTGGAGATGCGCCGGAGCCCGGGTGCGGGGGGGTGCGCCGGAGCCCGGGTGAGGGCTGCGGGGTGCAGGTGAGGGGTGTGCTAGAGCCCAAGTGGTGGCGCGGCCTATGCTAAAGGTAATAGAAATGCACACAGTGTATTGCCTGATGTAGTGTGTTAGCATTTTGCCATTTTCGAATACCTTCTTTGCTAAAAGAAAAAGTAATAATAATGATGATAATAATAATGATAATAATAATAACTTTATCTGTTCTAGTCCCGCTGTGGTGGACGTTTAATCGTTCTTCTGCTGCTTGTACTTGCCATGTTTGGGTACTGTGTTCTGTCGAAGTCACTGAGCAGAAAACGTCTCGACTTTTCCCCGCACAAACATGGGACAAAGTTTGAAAGATGAAGCCATGCACATAATGCCTCCACAAATACCCAAAGCCGTGTGTTTTTACTCCTCTGGCTGTCATCCATTTGAGTTTATATTTAGCCCACTCTGATGAAGCGCTCGCTGTGAAAAATGGGGATCTCTAAAAATAGCGCACAGGGCTGTTGGTGCCAGGCAGTTCCAGGGCATCGCTGCGTGGGCTACGGAGCGCGCTCAGTTCTGTCTCTCCTTGGCCTCCTTGTTATGCTGCAGGATTCTTCACAAACAAATTAGGGATGTCAAGATTATTTGGTTGATCAATAATTATGGTCAAACTGGTTGCGCTATAGCAGTAAAAACGAAAACATTTATAATTAGCACGAGAATTTATAAGCAAAAATGAGTCTTTTCGATTCAATACAAGTTTGATTTCATAGCTGTTGTGACAAAATGGAGTGGTGATCTTTTAGACGATTTGAATGGAAGTGAAATAAGGATTTTACTGTTTTAATGTCATGGTGTCAACAATCATGAATAAGTGTGAAGTCCTCAGAGGTGGGTAGAGTAGCCAAAACTTTTACTCAATTAAGATAAATTATAATCAGTTCCAAATAATATTAAGGAAATGTACAAAGTAGTGCTCCAAGAAATTACTCTAGGAAGAGTAAAAAAAAGTACTTTGGAAACTACTACTCAAGTGTCATTCTAAGTGTCTGGGAGTAACATCTGATTTAATTGATATAAAAGACACAAAACCTTGAATTATGCACATCTGGTATTTTCAAAGGATAGTTCATTAAAATGAGCTCACAAATGTTCAAATGATTTATTACTGTCAACACAAAGCCTCTGGCAGTAGTAAATAAAGTGGTTAGTAAAAGTAGTATTAAAAGTATGCAGTCCAAAAGCTACTCCAAGAAATACAATTTCTTTAAAGTTTCTCAAATAGGCCCTAAATGCATTACATTTTGATTTTATGATTTCCCGATTTGGAATAAAAGGTACAATGCAGAAAAGAGCAGTTTCCATGGGATCTGATTTGTAGAAAAAATGTTGATGCTGTAGTTTAGATGAAGAATGGCAAAAAGTAATATGAAAAAAGCAGTTATCACTTCATACGCTTTTGAAAGAAGACAGTCACTTTGTTTACTCTTAATCAACTTTTTATCCACCCTTTTCGATTCATTCATATTATTTATGATGTACTGGATATTCAATTCAACAGTTGCGATATTTAACATATTTTGTATGTCTCCCACCTCCTGGTTATACCTCATACCAAAGCTGAGTGATAATTGTGAGCAGAAACGATGAATCGTGGCAAGGGATGTCAAGATTATTTGGTTAATCGATAATCGTGATTATTTAGGTCACAATATAAAAATTGTAATAGTTTTTTAAAATAAAATGTTTAGAGAAGTGACCATTTTTGAACTAAATTATGTCTTTTTAAAATTTCAATTAAAAGAAATGTGACGATTTTGGAAGCAAAATGAAGTCCTTTCTGCTCAGCCTTTCCTCACAAAAGGAAATTTAAAGTGCTTTTTTTGTCTTGCAGTTTCTGTCAAATTCATCATTCAGAACAGAAAGTTTAAAGCCATAAAGCGGGTCACACATTGAGGAGCGATAAAAGAAAATGTTGGATTTCGTTTTGGTCGTGATGTCAATAATCGCGAATAATCGTTAAATCGCGATGTTTATTCTCACAATAATCGTTACACTCAAATTTATCGATGCATCCCTATTCATGGCACAACAGTGAAATGCTTAAATCGCGTTCATTACATTGTCTAACGTCCCGTTCCTGTATGTAACTTCTGTAACATTTTTCATCCCCCCTCCTCCCTCACCGTCCGTCGTACGTCTTAAACTTCACCTTGAGCCCTCGTCCTCACAGGACGTCCAGATTTTAACATCAGAATCAGAAGGGGTTTATTGCCATTGTCAATGAACAAAATTCACAAACATAGGAACTTGTCTCGGCATTGAGGTGCAACATAAAACACTGAGCAATAATAAAAACAACATATATTCAATCAAAAGGGCATGGTACATACATGGTAGTTCTTCTCACCAAGGCTGCTGCTCCTCCAGTATTTTTATTGCGTATTGTAAAGTAACCTCTGCGTGGAGCCCCCTAACCCATTTCCAATAGGGGGGGTGATGAATTATTTCAATATTTTTGGGGGATTTTGGATTTTTTTGTATTCAGATGACAATAATCAGATGATATTTTGAAATAAGCAAAATTATGTCCCTTAAATTGATTAGAATGAGGTTTACGTATCGTTATAAGACTGTAAAATTATGAACAAAGTGCAGAAATATCACTTTTTTTTTTTTAAAATAACATTTATGAGTTATGTTTATTTTCTTATATAAACAATTAACTTGTTTATGATATTTTGCATGTCTTCAAAACCACATTGAGATTTTATTGATTATTTGATGTTTGCCACATCTGGTGCAAACATCAATAACGCAGTGTAAGAGTTGATTTGGGATGTAACCCTGAGATAGCTTCTACCTGTAAATGTATATTGTGATAGAAAAATTAATGATTCTGAAATTGTCCTACACCTATAATAACATCTATGGCGTATGTGATAATGTATTACTATAAATTATGTTTATGTTATTTATTCATTCTAACAAAAAAAAAGGGTGAGGTCTAATGCCCTGTTGTTTGTGTTTGGGTGCAGTGGTGACAGGAGCCACAGATGGCATCGGAAAGGCCTACGCCGAGGAGGTAATCCTGTCTAAAGTACTCGAGTACACTCTACGGAATAGGACTGTGCATATTAAAACTGGAAACCCTTTTAAACCTAATCTTCTCTTATAATACTCTATATATTACTAACTATGTTATATTTCGATGGCAATTGCGTCCACTTGGAATGTAAGACCATGTGGAACTACATAGACCATGATCCTTTGCTCCTTCTCCGTGCAACCAACACACTTTTATTCTTATGCATTTGGAATATAAGGGTATGATCACATGAATACTGCTACTACTGGCAACTCTGTTTTATTTAGAATGTTTTTTATGTTTTAGTAAATAATAACAAAATTAAAGGCGCACTATGTAACTTTTCAATCTCCATGGAAACAAGTGGTTATACCACTAGGTCAAGTTGTAGGTCAGATATAATTAGAACTGCTGCTTTTCCCATGGTATTTTTTAGCAATAACACACATAGCCAAGTTTTGATGCCATTCTGTGGAATATTCCAGGATAGAAAAAAATGACATCTCCATGGGGACAAACAGGTGGCGAATCACCTACTAGAAAAAGTTATAGTGCAACTTTAAACATGTTTCAACCTCGATTATTATTGTGGTTGTTGTTAAAAAATAATGACAATAATAATATTATTAATAATAACCATAATGACATTAGTATTAATAACAATAACAACAATAAGAATATTAATAATAACACAAGTAGTAATAATAATGTTTGTTTTTTCCTTTCAGGTAGTTGGTTATTAACAATAACAAGTGTATCATCATTTTACATGTTTTTTTAAATCTCAGTATTGTTTCGAAATCCGGAATTTCCGGAGTACTTGAGCCTCAGTTGCAGGACAGTAGATGTCTCCGGTCATATGTCTCTTCCTGTGCCACCAGAAAGTCTCCGCCCCCTTTTGGGTGAAAACAAACAGTGTTAACAGATAGGCGGGAGATACATATTGTTAAAATGTTATGTCCATGGCTGCTGTGTCGACAGTATCAATATTGTGCTGTAATTTATAGCAAAACAATAACATTTTTCCAGTTTGTATCTCCCGCCTATCTGTTAACAATGTTTGTTTTCACTCAAAAGGGGGCCGTAGCGCTAGCCCAAAAGTACCCGTATGACCGGACTCTATCTATACAGGGTTACTCAAACATGCAGGAATCAAGCAAAATACAACTTTGCATAAACCAATGATGAGGAAACACTGTTGTAACAAGGGTAAAAGCTCATTAAAGTTGATTTAGCATAATATGTCCTCTTTAATAATATACAGGCACTGTTATTACAAAAACAATATCCCACATAATGTGTATTATAGTTTTATATAAGATTGTGTCCAATGTTTTTAGACGGAAGGATTCGTATTGACTGACACGTAAACTGTGAGTCTTTTGTGTTGCAGCTGGGGCGTCGAGGCTTCTCCATTGTCCTGATCAGCCGCTCTCAGGAAAAGCTGGACGACGTGGCCAAGGCTGTGGGTGAGTGACGAGAGGACCACACTCTGACCATTGTTAGCCCTGTAGCCTAGCCGCTAACATGGGAATGAACAACTACTGCCACTTTTATGTCTGTACGATTCATACTCCAGTTATGCTGAATAGAAAAGTACTTGAAATACTTTTTCTACTTCCTTTGGTCCTGCTTGAGAAGTATTTTATCGACTTAACATAATTCTTACTAGTTTAAAATGTAAGTTTCCTGTATTATTATTTATTTTGCGGCTCTGTCAGATATGATTTGCATGCAGCAACACTCAATGTAGAGCCAGGCAATGTTGGCAAAAATGTACATGTTTGGGAGTGTTTACCAATCCTAAAAGTGCAATAATGTGTCTGTAAATACCTTAAAGGTTAGTATTGCATAAGAAGTAGCTGGACTTTTAGATTATCATTAAAGTTCAAGAATATCACTATTCTTCCCTTGTTTGGAAGATTACATGGCAAGTAACTTCTTCATATTTTTTATGAATTTATTTTTGTAACTTTATTATAGACGTTTGTTTTATTTTTTTGTCAAGTGTCAGCATAAAGCTTTTGTCATGTGTAGATTTACTCATAGTGGAAAGAAGAAACATAACTTGTACTCAAGAAAGAGTACTGTTACTTCATATATAAATATTACTCAAGTAAGAGTAAAAGTATGCTGATAAAAACACACATTTCTTCACTTACCACTTCAGTATCTTCATAATCATATATATTGCCTCTAAAACGATTGTGAATATTTTTGAAATACTTTGACAGCAAATCCAGTTCACATTAAACACAACTTTAACATTTTGGATTCAAATGTGAGTTTTTATTTCCAGAGAGTAAATACGGAGTCCAGACCAAAACCATCTCCGCAGACTTCAGTTCTGTGGACATCTATTCCAGCATCGAGGAGGGGCTCAGGGGCCTGGAGATCGGAGTCCTGGGTAGGACATTAATAATAAGTTTGTAGTGGTTTTGATTAGATCTCTGCTTCCCCCCGGAGGTTACGCTCAGGAACTACACCTCCTCTCTCCTAAGACTGTTTTTCTCTCTCCGCAGTGAACAATGTTGGGATTTCTTACTCTTATCCAGAGTTCTTCCTCAGCATCCCCAATCTGAATAGTGTAAGTTGACCTTTTTTTTACAAAATACTTTTGAAATAACAATATATTCCTTCATCTTGGCTTGCCAATTTTCAGTAAAATTATCAACGTACACAATAATAATAGTAATTTTAAAAAAAAAGTGGCATACCAAGATGTAGTAATAGTGCTATTACAATAGAATTTGGTCCAAAACCAGGTCAATTAGGGGTTAAAGTATGCAGTTCGAAAACTACTCCTGGAATACAATTTTAGATCTCCATAATGATTTGTTAATATATCTTAAAGAATGCGTTTATGAGCAGAACTAGAGAGTAATCCGTTAAAATGTTGTTCCTGCTTGTCTTCTCAGTTCATCGACTCCATGGTCAACATCAACATCACTTCAGTTTGCCAAGTAAGTCAAAGAGGACATTTTATGGCTGTCCTTTTGGATCTAAGGTGATTTTGTTTTACTTTTGTTGGTCATTTAAAGTGTTACCATTCTAATAAAGTTCCTTAGTAAACTATTTATAAGGCCGTAATAAGCACTAGTTATTTGTATATGAGCAAATAAGGCAAATACTAATTTGTAGATGGCTTATGATACTTTTGTTATATGACAAAAAACTTGTGTTATTCATGGGTCGTCGAACACTGGACCAGCTCTATACTCTCCACCGGGTGCAGTCCACGTGTGCTTTGTGAATCTGGAGAAGGTGTTCGACTGTGTCCCTTGGGGGGGGGGTCCTTTGCTTTGGGAGTATGGGGTCCGGGGCCCTTTGCTCAGGGCTGTCCAAGTGCCTGTTGGACTCCTCAGGGCTGCCCTTTGTCACTGGTTCTGTTCATTGTTTTTATGGACAGAATTTCTAGGCGCAGTCAGGGGTCGGAGGGGGTCCGGTTTGGGGACCACAGGATCTCATCTCTGCTGTTTGCAGACGATGTTGTCCTGATGGCTCCATCAAAACTGGACCTGCAACAGGCACTGGGACGGTTTGCAGCAGAGTGTGAAGTAGCTGGGATGAGAATCAGCACCTCCAAATCAGAGGCCATGGTTCTCGACCGGAAAAAGGTGACTTGCCCCCTCCAGGTGGGTGGGGAGTCCTTACCCCAAGTGGAGGTGTTCAAGTATCTCGGGGCCTTGTTCATGAGTGAGGGAAGGATGTGTGATTGACACGCAGATCGGTGCAGCGTCTGCAGTGATACGGTCGCTGTATCGGACTGTTGGGGTGAAGAAAGATCTTGGCGCTCCTTCAAAGATGCATCCTGTTCTGGATGCCTCCTGGACCCCTCCCCGGAGAGGTGTTCCGGGCATGTCCCAACGGGAGGTGGGCCTGGGGAAGAAATCCTTCACGATTACATTAACTGCTGACCTTTTCTGCTGACCTGGGAACGCCTCGGGATCCCCCCTGGAGTAGCTGGAGGAAGTGTTAGGGGTAGGGGAGGCCTCAGCCTCATTGTTCAGACTGCTATCTCCACGACCCGGCCCCAGATAAAGAGGAAGAAAATGGATAGATGAATGTGTACCAGTAAGACCCATAAGCTGCTTATTTCTGTTTTCACTAACCTATATAAATGCTAGTAAAGGCCTTATAACTAGTGCTTATTAATGCATTGTAAATAGTTTACTAAGGAACCTTGCATTAAGGCATTACTGTTGTCTGTTTAAACTTTACGTTTAATGCTCCTGGGCTTGACAGAAGTCATGTTCTCATAAGACGACAGAATATTTCATGATTTTAGAGAAAATAAAGTTCCTTAAGTAATTGGCAGTGTTTGGGATTTGCTAATTGCGACCATTAAGGTTAACCACATTCAAATCATTCGCAATTTGAATGAATGCAATTAGCAAATCCCAAATGCTATAATTAACCCTGTAGTTTACTTTAAATGTATGCGTTTCGTTTGTTAGTTTGTCTCCTGTACAAGTTTAAAACGTGAACAGAAACCCATTATTAGAACAAATCCCAAATACAATAGTTCAACCCCGTGTGGAAGATTCCAGGCAACGCAGTCGCATCTCCATGGAGGGGGGGTGTGGATACATGCGTTACATAATGCACCTTTTACACATTCAAGTCTCGTTGAATCTGATTTGAGAAATACATCATCATGACATAATAATCCCAGATATGGTCAGTTAAAGTTGGTGTTGGCGTGGGACGGTGGAAGTCTGTTGTTGGTGCGTTTGAGTGGGCTCGCTCGCACCTCTTCCTCCTTTCTCTTTGCTCATATCGTCATTGTCTTGGTCTCCCTCCTCTGCAGCTCCCGCCCACACACCGTCCACATGTGTTTATGCTGTAATCTTTCAACTTCTTATAGGCATTTCTCTTTTTTTTAACTGTAGATGACACGAATTGTGCTGCCCCAGATGGTAGAAAGGTGAGTTTGAAATTGTATTATTGTGACAACACTAACCAAGACTAAGCTAGACCTAAATCAGGTTAGCTAAGACTCAAAAATGTCCCTTGGTTCATGGTTCTTGCTGTTGATTCTGTGGAGACTTGATTTGACACTTGGAATTGCAGGAAGAAGGGGGCCATCTTGAAACCTGTCTTCGGCCAGTGGCATGTACCCCGTTCCCCTGCTCACAGTCTACTCCGCCTCCAAGGTGAATTCAGGCACATGTTTCATTAGTCACTGGGTTCAAAACTGTATGCCCCATCTTTTTTAGCATCTGACAGTTTTGCCATACAAATGTTTAAAACCAGTTTCTGAATTGTATTTTTTTTATAAACAACAAATTCAGATACAATTATTGAAGCATTATTTAAAAGCATGACATGGTGATATTTTGCATATTTTGATGAAGACTATAAGCTCTATAAAAAGGCTTTGCCCTGGCCCCTGAGTTCAAAGTTCATATCATTGGTGTGAACAGTTAGAGTTGATAAAAACTGAAAAACAAGTTTCTCAGTTTATTTCACTCTTTCTTTAAAAAAAAAAAAAACAAAACTTAGATCTTTATCAAATATGTCTGTGTAAACAATCCGTCATCTTCATTTATTTTAATATTCAACATATTTCAGGCATTTGTGGACTTTTTCTCTCAAGGACTGCAGGCAGAATACAAGGGGCAAAGGCATCATCATTCAGGTAACAAGGGCTGACTTTATTTTTATTAAAACCTTTAATGTATTAAAACCTGGCCACAATTTTTATTTGATCGTAGCTCACATACTTTGCTTTATATTGCCTTAAGTGGAATACTAAAGCTTTCTCTGAAAGTACACACTTTACTGTGATTCTGGTAGAAAAGGTTTCAAAGGTAGTCATCTGGGCAATGCTTTTGAAATCCAAAGGTCATTTTCTAAACAAGTTTAGCAAGTAAACAAGGGGAAACAATAATGACCACTGCATGATCGCTGGAATGTCACTACTTTTGAAACCTTTTCTACCATGGACCACTCCGGGATGAATTAAGGATTACACTGACTTTATTGTGATTGGTTTGTAAACTCTCCTGTCACTCACTCAGAGCATGTCAGAGATTGACCAGTAGGAGGAGTGGGTGAGCATGGATATCATAATGATCATATCACAAGTGGTAGAAAGTAACACAGTTCAAAAGTTAAAGTAAGTATTCTACATCTTTAAAAAAAACAAAAACAAATTTTAACTTTTATTTCTCCTCATTTAAGAGTACTTTCTACTCCTATTAAAGTGTTCTACTTGTTCAACAGTTATTTTTAGCACATTCAAGTTGACCTTCTGCCTAAAGGTTTGGAGTTCAACATGACTTAACATAAAATTCTCCAGAAAATTGATAGTTACTATTGTTGACCAAATATCAGCCAGTTCTTATGAAAATCACTACCTTTAACGCATACTAACTAATAACTAACAAATCTGCGAAAATACTTTTTACTGGTAAATATAATCATATATTTTAAACGGGTACTCAAACACTTTTAATTAAATAGATACTTTTCCTTTTTGTGAGCCTTCAGTAACAACATTGAGTACAACACTGTGTATCACATAATTCCGTGACGCTTAACCCTCTGTCCCGTTACCGTTTCAGAGCATCATGCCGTTCTACGTGGTCACTAAGATGAGTAAGATCAGGCGGGCAACCCTGGACAAGCCCAGCCCCGAGCGCTACGTGGCGTCCGAGCTCAACACTGTGGGGCTGCAGGCCAGGACCACCGGATATCTGCCCCACGCCATAATGGTAACGCTAGGTACACGAGCTAGTACGCGGGCGTACTACACTCGCAGACTGCCACGGTTTTGTGCTTTTATGCTGGGTAAAATGTGGCTAAAATGTGGCTAACCATGGTGGCTAACATGGTGGCTAACATGGTGGCTAACATGGTGGCAACAGTCACGATGGCTGGCTTAACATGGTGGCTAACATGGGGAGCTAACATGGTGGCTAACATGCGCTAACATGGGCTAACATGGCGCTAACATGGCGGCTAACATGGCGGCTAACATGGCGGCTAACATGGCGGCTACAATGGCGGCTAACATGTGGCGGCTAACATGCGGCTAGGAGCATGGGCGGCTGGTGAGTCGCTGAGGCATACATATCAACATGATGGCTTGGAAGAAAATCACTCTCCTCAAGACCACTATCTAAATATAATACTTAGGCCTACTCAATACTGTGGTTGGGACCGATGTAGACGCCCTCTTCTTGGTCTAAATAATAGGGCTGCAACTAAAGACATTAATAAGAGCTTTGTTTGAACTCTTAGTTCTTGCAGCCTTATTGTGAATAAAGGCGTTTACCCTTTGAGAATGTACCTTATCAGCTTTTAGTAACTATCTATGAAGGACTAAACATCAAACTTAGTGAATTTGGCTAGTAAATTTAAGTTTCCTTGTCACTCCCCTAGAAAACTTACACGTTAAGTTACTGCGCTACTTTATATAAAAGGAGTATGTTAGAGTTTTTAACCTTTTTGACTCCAGGACCCCATCTTATATTAAATGTGTTATATTTTACAGTGTGTGGCCCCCAAGGATGTGCTTACAGCCCCACTTTGGTTAAGAACTGTGTTAGAGCACTTTTTATGGCCAGTATTGCAGCTGTTTACCATAATAAGCATTTTTCTGAGGGTGAAGACAATCAGCCAAACAAGAGCAGGGGTAAAGGAGAAGCCAATGTGTCTGAGGCGTAATCCCACATCAGCTCGTCTTCACATACTAAAGTCTGCCCAAACTTTTAAGTAGTGGCTCTCTTTCCTCCTCACGCGTTTGTAAATAGCCTACGCTTTGACTCAGAGGTCCGTGTGCTTGTGAAGAGGAGGTGCCGCGAAGATTCCGCGGGGACAGAGGAGGGTGTGTGTGAGGTAAACACACACAGTACCTCGCACTCACAGGAGCAGCTCCCGGTGTCTTCGGACAAATCTTTCTTCCACATCTCTACACCGGGCTCTGGAATGATGCTTCCCTCTATTTGAGGACAAGCAGCCTGATGTCCATTTTTAAAAGGCAGAGTGACAGAACAGTCTTAACTGTGTGTGTAGTGTACTGGGATTTTAGTTTGTCTGTTGTTGTTCTTCTGAATGTTGATGCTTTCTGTCCTTTACTGCAGAACAGAAACCTAGTGATCGTGTTTTAGTCTTTCACTGTGAGCAGGCTGCAGGTCTTCACAGCTTGTGTGCCACACACATTGGCTCATGTTGCTGTCCGTGCTTTGGAGATGGAAGCAGGACAGCCGCTGACCAGCTGCGTTTGACTAAAAATCAAAGTTACCAGTACTAGTTTACCTGGAAAAACAAAACGCATTAAGTTACTAATGTAACTGTAATGTAATAATTAATGTAATCGTAAAGGAGTCTTCATAACACATTGACGAACTTAACACCTTACCCCCAACACTGTTAAACACTTTGCTAACTTGAAAGTACCAGGTAGGTTCCTTAGATGCCAGAATAACCTTGAGAACTTTGAGAGTTGATTCAGCCGAGCCAGAACCTGCCTTCACCATCACAAGACAATTTGACAACCACAACGCCTCACCTCCATGTCTCCAGACTGGCCTGGACGGTTGAATATGTTTAATTACATCTGGACCATTGGGGAAAAACATCAAATGTGGTGTAGCCAGCAGTCTGAACGTAGCCTTCATTTATATAGCATCACATGTTAAGGTATAGCTCTCTTCAGGTCATGTTGGCACCTTTTGATTTGAAGCAAAAAAGTTGACTGAAAATGTTCCAATATTTGTCTAATGTCTTGTGTTTTTTAACCTGATGAGTTTTGAAATTGGATGTACAATGACTTTGCCTTTTCATCAGGGGTGCCAATATTGGTAAGGGCATTGTATTGTTGTCTGAAAAATAAGCGTTTCTCTCTAGGAAATCTAAACCCTCCTATGTCTTTTCGTTCCCCCTTCTCGTGCGGTCCAGGGCTGGGTGACGGGCTCCCTCTTCCCCTCCGGCCTCCTCCGCACTTACCTCATGAGTATAGGTCTGTCCCAGAGGGCTCGCCACCTCCGCAAGCAGAAGACGGGCTAGACCTGAGCTGGACCACCGGGTCGGGGCGAGGCGACGAGCTGTGCTAGGCTTCAACAAGCGGCGCGCTCTCGGACACTTCAGTCCACACAAGCGACATTTTACTTTCAGTAAAGTATTTCAATTCACAATCTTCAAATATTGTTCAACACTGATGATGAATATGCACTACAAAAATATCATCGGCGGTGGTTAAAATGACGTGAATTACATGTGTTTTGTTTTTTTCATGATCTCGGGCTTGTTTTTTTACTTTAAAGATACTCTATTGTGCTAATGTGACACCTCCTTTAGTTAAGTTTCTCTTTCTTACCACTAGATGACATCACAAGGTGGAACAGTATTTTCAGTTTGACAGAATAAAACGCAGCCCAAGTATGCAGGATTTGTGTATTTAACATGTGTGAATTAAATCAAACACAACTCTAGATATGTTTTTATAGATATGTTAAGGACTTTTTCATAACATAGGCCCTTTTCTCTACAATTGTTCCAACCAAAATGATCTTCCATTGGGAGAAAATACAGTCTGAAAGCCTTGAAATTGTAAAAACATGTAGGCTCATAAAATTGAATTAAATATTTTGAATTTGAGTCATTTTAACTTTCATTATTTTTCACAATTTCCATTTCATTCCACTTTTGCTTATTGACTTAAAGGAGGTGCGTCATCTTGAGCGTTTATCACGTGTTTGACCAAAGTTTAACTAAAATACTAATCAGTTTGACAATGATGTGGATTGTCATGTTAACGGTCTTTTGTTTGCTCAATAACCAAACTGAATGCTTTATTTTCTACATTCCATAAACGTTCCGTGGGCCGAGCACAGAGTTCGTCTAGAATGAACCGTCTCTTTTGCAATAAAAATGTTTGAAAATGAACTTTTTTGTAAGAGTCTTTTATGTAATGAAACAGTTGCTAGAATTCAGAAACTGTGTAGGGCGGTGTGAACAATGAGTCACAATGCTGAAATCTAAGGATGTCACGATATCCAAAAGTCACGCTAGAATATTATCAGAAAATTCAACTCTTGCTACAATTGATATACATTGTAATAGAGGGAACCTGTACTATGAAATTGCAATCTGATTATTGTATTACTCAGCACTTCAAATATTTGCTAAATTTAGACGTAGTTTGAAGCACTGCTCTATGGCATAGGGCATTGATATTTGGTCACGGTGCCTTCAGGGATTGGGAACCGTTTTGGGAATGTTATACTGTTCAGACATATTTGACTGAGATTAATAAAGCATTACAAATTATTTTCAGTACTGGCATCCCACTGGACTTCAGAACTATGTGTCTGGGCTGCACAACTCCTGCCATGGACACAGTAAATGGATACCTTTTGGAGCATTCATACTTTTGGAGACATAACCTTTGATGGATTGAAATAGACAGAACAAATTAGGGATAAAAACAATGTTCAGATGGACAACTTTTACAAAATTTGGACTAGATGGAAGACTTTGGACAATATGTGTGTGTAGCTGTTTTTTCTTTTGTCGTCTTTATTTTTTGTATGCCTGTGTCTTTGTTAGGTTTTAGTTCTGTTTATATACTTTTAAAAACTGAAAAAGGAAAACATATATAAATGAAAAGAAAAAAAGGAAACGTACTCACACAACTTTGGAGTGCTGAGGTTCTGAACTGCGCAAAAGACACAAAAATGACCACTATTACACAGTCTCCAGTGCCAGACTGTGACACTGACATTTTTTACACTGCCTTTTTCTCTAATAGATGTAATTTTGTGTTTTAGTGGTTGGTGTGCCACAGCAGTTTTTCCAACAACAGCCACGGCTCAAAAGAGGCTGAAAAAAAGAATTTCACAGCAACACCAGCGCCACACATGTAAGCAAAAAGAAAGATGGCATTTTGATCACTAGAAAAAGGTTGTCAAAGGATCCAATCATTTTCTGGGTCAGTTAGCAAGTGGATTTGCTGGTTGCCATGGTATAACGTTAACTCCTGTGGCAAAACTGGCCTAATTAGTAAAATTTTTGACTGATTTATGTTTTATTTTTTGCCATACAGGTGGAAATGAGCACTTGAGATATACAACCTGGTACAATGCATCTACTGTATATAAACTATTAGCATTTTCTCTTTATTAATTTGTTTAAATGTATTTGTTTATTAAGGCGGGGACAGTGCACAATATACATGAACCTAGGAATATACAGCATATATTGTTTTAGTTGACCTAAAACCTAACCTTACCCTTGTCCTACCCATACTCTAAATTTGAATGACCAATCACTGAAGATTGATGATGATGTTTCAGTCAATAAACAGAATAGAATGTTCATGTTCAAGTATTTGGAGTGTATCGCTCACTTACCTAACGCCTTCCCAGACATCCTAAATATTCACCAGGATGAGTTTCTAAGCGCTTTCCGTCACATTAAAGCTAACAAACAGCTTCTCTGGGAATAAAACGCTCTATAATTACATGCAGAGAAAGCGCCGTAGTCTCATTTTGACCCAAATGGACCTTTACAATAGATCTGTACTGGTGCAAAACAGATCTGACTTCATAACGTGCAAAAAAATAAATAAAAAAAAACAATGTTGACCCAAACCTTTAAAAAACTCTGTGGCTTGTCTTCCTCTCTCTCTCCAGAAATCTTCTGATCTTCCACCGCTCATGTTTCGTCATTGTCACTTCGCCGACTACTTCTGCTTTTTCCGTAACCAACACCTAAACACACACACACACACACACACACACGCACGCACGCCACCGACAGAGCGCACAGCACACACACACACGCACGCACGCACACACACTCGCCATCTCTCCATTTCTCCCCAAACACGTGCAGTGCGTCTCCATGGCGACAACTATTCCGGTAGTCGGCTTATGGAGGGTGCCGGAAGTGTGTCGTGGCCTGGCTGTGGGAGAGGGAAGCCCAAACGAAGAACGGAGTGGGCAGGAAACGAGTATAAAAGACGCATTCTGGAGCGAAAAGCCTCACACAGCTTTGCAACCGCAGACCTCAGAACTTCTCCCATCAACCAACACGAGTCCCAGCGTTCCCATGGCGACCAGCATGTACACTGTGCCGGCCCATCTTCTCCCGCTGGTGATGGAGGAGTTCCCCCAAAGCCTGGAAGCGGGCTGCGTGTGCCGGGCGGGGCAGAGGGAGCCCAGGCTGCGGTGTCTGCAGTGTGGCATCATCCAGGAGGAGGAGGAGGAGGTGGACGGCACGGAGCTGGAGCAGGACCAGGCCCACCGCTGCTACCTGCGCACCCTGGAGAGCCTGAGGAGGAGCACACGATGAGGAGGAGGAGGAGGAAGACGAGGAGGAGGAGGAACCACGTCCTCTGGTTGTGTTCCAGAGCAGTGAGGAGGAGACGACTGAGCTCCGGCAAAAGGGGGAGATTTGGATGAGTTTGTCTCCGGTGCAGTTTCTGGAGCGAGAGAATTGTCCACGAGGATCATGATGAAATATCGGTTTATTTTTGTATTATGGTCGTTTCTTTCTTGCAATGCTGGAGAGCCGTTGGAAGTTCTTGGAAATGGACGTAATGAGACTGTGGATTTGGGGAGCAGAGTGGAATGTTCCAGACTTGTTTGATGGACACTTTTCAGTTTTTGCCCGCTTTCAGATGCATGCCAAGGCCCAAGACGCCGTCATTTTGTGTTCATTCACAGAATGATATCTTATTTCTTATTATACCATATTTTTGTATATTGTCCACTTTAAATGTACGCTTGCACTCATGACAGGTTGGACTACTACTTTATTGAAAGTTTAAGATTTTGCTAAAAATTTAACTTTTTATCCTAGATTGGCTATTTTTCTTTACTTCCTGATTGTACATTGATGACATCACACAAAAGAATTCCATAGCTGTTTCCTATATCACACTGGTCGAAAACATACAGAAATTAGTATGTGAAAAAAATATATATTAGAGAAAAAATAATAATACTTTGTGCTGTGCCATTACCACTCGAAGTAAGGTTGGAAACATTTCTTGTGAGCAAATTGTGGCAAACGGTCTTCTGAGTCTGCCTTGTGTGATGTCATTATGTTTTAGAACTCTGCTCTACTTCTGACATTTTCCTCTTATTTTTCAACGTTTCTTCACAACTGCTAATTTGTTGGTATAAAACTATTTTTCATATTTACATTGGATTTTATCCCACCAAATAGTCAAAAGGAGAGAATCACTTTGATATTGTGAATGTTTTTTATTTTATATACATAGAACACACATGCAGGCCTATTATTATTTGTAGCTCAAATGCAATAACTATAGATCAGTGATGTTTATTTTGTGGCACGAGTTTAGTATATTTTTGCCTGAGATTGTGTCACACTGTGTGTGTACACCAAACTATTTTTAATAAATGGGTACATTTGGAACTGAAGTGTCTCATGAGTCTGTTACTGATGATTTCATGTCAGCATTCTGCAACGTGCACCGAGGTAACTGATGGTGGGATTTTGGGCGTTAACAAATTTACCACGCCAATTATCGTATCATCTATTACTAGACTTTTAAGGCCAGATACTGCAGGTGAATAGGAAAACTCCTACATTTAAGTATATCAATTTGGAACTTCTGCTGTATTATACTTGCATAAGTGTGAAAAATAGTCATCACAATCACTTAAAATAAGAAATTGTATGTGTATAAATTGCATATATTTGGGACGTTACAAACTGAAAAATGGACATAGCAAGTTTTACATTGTTGCTTCATTTTGTTGACATATTAAATACCAAAACATTCAGGGGATTGTTGATATCTTTTTAGAATTTGACGAAACAAGATTTTTCTGACATAAAATTTAAATTCCACAAAAACGTCATAAATTAGCCTAAGAAATAAATACAAATCCGTCTTTATGAGCCATCAAAATCTTGTCAACTGCAAGACTAGAAAGTTTGTTGTTTGTAGGTGCTATTTTTAGGGCGGATCTTTGTGTATCTTTGGGTTGATATTTTGCCTCTATAGTGTCACACCTTATAGTTTAAGTCCCACAACAAAAATGGACCCAAACTGACCTAAACCAAACCTGGACCTAATCAGGACCAAAGTGTGACTGCACCCTATGTCTGAGAGAAGACGGCCTCATTTACACAGCATGTATGTTAGTGCAAATGGTAAGGTCGTGGTGAATTCCAGAACATTCCTGGTGTGTCCATGAGGGGGCAGTGTTGGTGTACGTTTCTCTCCTCTACCAACGCTCCCCTCCGATTGGTCCTTTCAAGATGAACATGTGCTGTACAGACTGAAGCTGCCATCTCTGATCTCCTCAGTGAAGCGTCAGATCAGCGCTGTGTTCCTGAAAAGACACGCTGTTCCGGGACAGACTCACGAGAGCAGACAAGAAAGCTTTTTCCACGTACACTATACTCGTGATTACAACTTGTCTGATAGGTCTAATGAGTGCAGAGGCGGTGGGTAGTCTTCAGAGAGACATTACACTTACATTTACCTGCGTAGCTTTCTGAACACTTACTTTTGAATCGTCTATTAGCTTGTATTATTTTGAAGTGGCGTACTTTACAATGTCAGATGATATGAACCACGAGCATGGGACCAGCCAAAGCTCTACAGCAGCTGCGAAGGGTGAATTTTTCATTTAGGCAAGCAGAAAGTCAAGTTGTCACACACTACAATTTCAAACTTGATTCTCTAGATTTAAAATGCTCTTTTTACATGAACAATGGCAGGCGCGATGATGAATTGTAAAAATGAATGAAATTGGCTTACGCCGACTGCGTCAACTCAGTAAGACAGACATACTTCTCACAAACAAAATTAGCCAGCTCACCTCATCAATGCATCAATTAACTCAAATTATTAAAATAATTTGAACGAGCGACATATTACAGCTTTAGTACTATGAGTAACTACACAAAACAACATTTCTGATGAGATACTCACAATAACGGCGTAATGTTCAGACAGATGCATTTATCATGCCTCATTTCACAAACGTAACTTTAAAAACAGCTAAAACAACAGCTGTGATAAAACTCACCTGTCACTCCCAGATGCAAATCGAACCACGTCTTTCCTGAAGAAAACAGCCACTGATTCTGATTCACTCACTCTTCGCTTGTTGAAAGTTTGCTGCACAGGCGTAGTTTGGGCACAGCATCAGAATCTGTTGACTTGTCTGGTTTTTATGCAGGTTTATTCAGCGCGTTTTAAGCCTGTAGAGTCCACCAGAGCGCATGTGCCGACCTACTGCTAAAAGCTCACGTTGGAGAGCGGAACATGAACGTGCTCTCTGAACACGGTCACAGACTGCGCCCGCTCTGGAAGAACAGGAATCATGCTTCTCGGCTCCCACAGCGTTGCCCAGCGGCCTCTGAAAACACCGTGACTTCCGGCCCAGCTTCAGCAGCAGAGGTGAGGGGAAAACAGGTTTATTCTTTATACCACGGAACAATTTAAACATAGTGGCGACGCGCAGTAATTTTAGACTTGATTGGCCAACCACTGATTGCCTCGATTGCCCTGACCGCACGCCACCGCTCTAAAGAGATCTGAACGGCGGCACCAACACATTCATATGTTTGCCTTTTGGTTACTCAGAGACAAGACCCTCTCGATGTGTGCAAGTTGGTCGAGTGTGTTATGTATGCAGCCTATATTCTGTCACTAAACATAATGCATAATGAATAGCGCTTCACTCTTGCCCGCACGCTGCTAGATTACATTATTGCACTCTCTGACCTGCTTCAAGTGACTTACCCATCTTTATGAGCTAAATATGTAACATGTTAAAATGTGAAACTTTATTACGTGTAATGGTTTTAAAGCAGCACTTTCTTGTATGAACGAAAAAGCCTGGAAATAAAAACGGGCAGTTCAGAAGAGGAGACGTCTCAAATAGAAGTTTAGAAGTAAGTGGAGTGTGCATGTTCTTCTCGTGAACTCTCAAAAAAGGGTTTCCTCTAACGCAACGAAACATAAAAAAGTAATTACAAATCTCAGTGGGACTACCTTGGTTAAATAAAACTCTAAATAAACTGTAATGAAGTGAAATACTAACGCTGTCTTTGACGACGGAACAACATAAAAGCCCGGTTAGGAGCTGACATTAATTTGCCGAGTCATAGCTGCCGATAACATGTTTACACTGTTATATTATATTTTATCCATGAAATGTTCGTTCCTCCGTGTGCCCTGCTATGTCCAACAGCCCTCGTATGTACTGTAAAAATACAATCAGACTCCATTACCTTTTATTGGTGCTAAAAGACATTATCAGCCTCGGGTGAAACGTAAAGCACAGCCAGGGTGGGCGACGCAGGTTGAGCAGTCACCTCATAACAACAAATGCAATGTTATTACCTATAAAAACGTAAACGGTACTTTAATAAGGATGCAGAGAAGGTTTGGTCATTCCCGCTCTCTGGTGTTAGGCAGAGCTGGTTAACAGCCTCGGCAAACAAGAGCGAAATGTAGTCGTCAGCGTTTCGGCATATTTATCCGCTCTGCTAATTTTGTCGAGTAAAATCATTTCGTCATAGTTTTCCTCCTATGTCATTTTTTTTTTTTAGCTGACTAAAACTAAATAAAAAGTAACCATAATGACTAAAACTATGACGAAAATAATAATATCAATTTTGTTTGACTTTACTTTTTATGATGATATGTTTGTTTTTTTATCTCAAATAAATAAATAAATAAATAAATAAATAAATAAATAAATAAATAAATAAATAAATAAATAAATAAATAAATAAATAAATAAATGTTGTTATTCTTAAAAGTGTTGATATTTTTATTGGATGATACAAAAAATAAATATAGGCTTAAGATCCAAGTTCCACTTTTCCCCCCTGAAATGCCTTTAGCAGGCAATCGGAGGCTGGAATTGAACTTTGGCCGGTAACAACCACTCATGTGCAACGTCTTTAACTACTGTACCACCAGCAAAAAAACACCCAAGTTCTGCTCTTAAATCCCAGAATAATTTTATTCCAATGCTCTTACCTTTCCTTTGGCATTTGGGTATTAGAACTTCAAATCATACTATGTACACTAAAAACCGCACCCGACTTTTCACCAGTCAGACGCTTTCTAATTAAGAATGGTGTTCGAGCTCCGTTGGCAGCTGAAATGCTAATACAAGCACGCAGTTGTAATAAACATGATTGTGACGGCAGAAATGGTCAGAACGAGTCCGCCGAGTAATGCAGAATGAGTCATGCAGAGTAAGACATAATAAAAACTTTAGGTACAAAGCCCAAACCACCACGTCCTTACCCCTCTGTGCTCATTTACAACCATTCTCCAAAATGCTACTTTCGCAATTCAGTGAGGATGATTAGAAGTGTTTCTCGACCATAGATTTCCCTACAGCTGTGTGCGTGTATTTGTGGGTGCTGTTCCAAAGGTTGTGTTCTAACCGCAATAGTCCTGATAACACTGCACATTAGACAACATAATACACAGAGACCTGACAGATGGCATCAATTAAAACACAAAAACACACCACTCATGATCAGAGCTAGAGGGATGCCTTTTTGAATGGAAATTGCTCTAAATGGTGCGTAATGAGGGTATAATTTTTACCCTTTGACTAAATGATTGCGGTGCTAATAGCCAGAGCTTGGTGTGAGTGGGCTGTTTAGCAGGAGCAGGAGTTTCTCTCTGAACCCTGGTCCAGACCCATCCATCACTTTGGCGTGTGCTCAGAGCGCCTCCGACAGCTGCCCTTGAGAAACGCCTTCAGACGACGGCTTTGCATTGGAATTTAAGCTCAAAGAGGCCAGTTCGACTGGGGCAGATTGGCGGCATTCAGAGCACAGTCTAATCTAATCTGGAGGACTGCTTTATTGAATCTCCCATGTCAGATCACCCAACCCCAGCCTTCCAGAACAAAGAGTGTTCTGATGGTGTAAGGACATGGAGAGGAGCGCATGACAGAGCGAGGCTGGGCTTTCTCATAAAGGGTGAATTATCAAAATTTGATCCAAAATCACTTGGTAAATAGTCGCAATTACTAACTTCTCAGCCTATCGAGGTCTTAAAGATGCACTATGTAACTTTTCCGGTCATCTGCATGTGTCCTTGGATGCCCTTGAACTTATCAGTCTACAAGGAGACAAAGAGCTGACACCATGTTACTTAGATGATACATTTTGGACTTTTTTACATAATGTGGCTGTACCAGACCAAGTTACAGGTCAGATCCGTGGAGAGGAGTGAACACATGTTTTTCAAGGTATATTTCAACCCACTGTTGCAACCACTGCTCCTGACTGGTTGGGGATGGGTCAAATGCAGAGAATGTAGTATACCTTTATTTAAAAAAAAAAAACACCTGATTTAAAAAAAAAAAAAAAAAAAACACCTGTTACTTGATAAATGCAAGATAACTTTATTGAGATACTATGGAACATCAAAAGATAAAGCAATAACATGGCGACGTGTCATTTCCACCCCAGTGCTAAGACCCAGTTAGCAAACTTGTCCTTAAGACCTAACCTTAACCAAATACCTGTTCCTAATTCTAACCTTAACCTGATTGTGAGATAATATATTAAAAACAAAACTAAACAACTAAAATAAACATTTGCTAGCATACATGACATATGGACACACCCACTTCCAGAACCATTTGTGCACATGTTGTTGGATGTGATTGTAAATCGCAAACTGACATTTGGCAAAACATGGTATTATCGCAACTAAAATAAAACTACTACTACTACTACTACTTAAAATGAGACAGTAGTCCAAAATAATGTCAATGGGTTCAAATTAATTGTATTAGTATGTATCGATCGTCATTTCCTCTGTATAAATAAATAAAAATGAAATGAAGTTACTTAAAATGAGACAGTTGCTCAAGATAATGTCAATGGGTTAAAATTAATGGGGAAAATATACTTATTCCTCTATATAAGGTGGTATATAGACAAAAAACAAACCAAAACATGCAATACAAAAACACAAAAGCACGAAAGCGATCATAAAACTACCACTTGTGCTGGTGACATGTTCTTGCGAGCGTTTGGAGCTGTTCTCCAAAGCATTTGACACTGATAAAATGCCAAAAGGCTCTGGAGTCCATCCGAAGTCCCTATTGGCTGTGCTGAGACCGAGGAAGTGTTCTGCTATTCACCGTATTCCGCCCCACCCCCTTTTGCCTCTTTTTGCCATGGATGGGCACTTCCGCTGTCATGGCCCTTCCAGTTGAGCGGGCACTCCTCATTTAAGTGGAGAATGAGGGAAAAGTCTCGCTGCTAAAACATGCTATAAAGTAGATTGATTTGTGTAGAATGTCCAATGTTCCTGTGACCAACAAGTCAACAATGAGCCAATTTGCTGGGCGGCCCAAAAACAACTTTTTAGTCTGTAGAACTTTTCTCTCGAGGTCGGCAGCCCTATGGACTTCTGGAAATAAGGTGGATATGAACTTTGTTGTGTTGTTGTTACTGTATTTTTCTGACTGGCTACGTTTCTAAGGCTAACCCTCCAGCGGCCTCATTTCTACAGCTCGCTTGCACACGCGTAGGCTGTCCTTACGTGTTATTTATGAAAAAATACAATAAACGCAGGACTTTGCTTATCTGTGAATGGATTTATGAAACTTGATTGGAGGTGAGAGAAAGCACGTTAACATCTGTCTTTACGCACCACGCGCTGGAGTTTAGTTTGGCCCAAATGATCCAACCTAAACCAAGCTCAAGCAGGACACGTAGCCTACTGTCTGAACCTGACCCGACCCAGGTTATTTTCTTCATTTTTTTTGTAGCTGAGAAGTTGTTCTTAAGGGTCTCCGTGAATTAAATAATAGTCTAATCTTTGCCCGACCCAGGCACGCATACACTGAGAAGTAACTGGTGTTTTCACGTTCAACGCTGAGATTTACTGGCAGAATCAGAGCATCTGACAAGAGTTTCATGCGTTTGTGCTTTTGTGTTTTACCTGCTGTTGTCTATACCACGTTGTTCTGTTGACGTTGAGTCCATGAGCAACTGTGCAAAGATCGTTCTCAAGGTCTTTATATATTGCATACGGGGAAAACTGGCAAAACAATACAGCTTGTTGTGCTGAATGTCTTGATTCTGACTGTTCAACTGTAGTTTTAAGAGCTGTTTGGGTCTGCTGTAATGGCATGATGTCAGCGTTGAGATTATTTGTACCACTTTACAGATAATGAGGAAGTACACAGTAACAGATTATCGTGTCCCATATGATAAGTATGATACATGATATGAACAAGATAGCTGCCTGAGAATATCTTCACAACTCCCCCTTTAGATCCACGCATTTCTCCCTTGATGCTCTCACTCTTTCAGGGAGGACATCTGCATCTCGAACCCTTTGACCATTCAGACCCCCCCGCGTACACAGATTTATGCCTATTAACAGATTATCACAATGAGGAAAAAAACGATATAGAGAAAAAAAACTGCCAACTTCTTGAATATTAAGCGTAGGCTACTTGTCTGTCCTTTCAAAAGTAGGGAGTCACTTTTAAAGCTTGGATGTGACTGCTGGTGGAATATCTCGCGTGCCTCGGTCAAACTCACTGATTATCGGCACGTTTATGTCGATCTCATTCATAAATCATTTTGCACGGTGCTTTAACGGCGTTTCTGAGGTTTGGAGACGGCATGACGTGATGTGGGTTCATGCGTAAGCCTCTAGTGGCCACTAGGAGTACTCAAAATTCCTACGCAATCGTAGATAAGGCTCCTGGTGTGAAGGGTCCTTGGGAGTTACATTGCTCCTGAAATTTTCCAGGGACAATAAAGTGAGAAGTAATAAATATATAAAAAAATAAAAAATAATAAATATATTATGTTACCTTATTCCATTTATCTTCAGTTTATTTATTCAGATAATATTAACATATGAATTATTTGTTTTAGATTAGATCAATACAACAATATTAAATGGAGAAAATGTGACAATACATTTAAAAAGGGTAGACATTATAATGTTAGTTCATCATAAACATTTTTGTTTGTATTGTTTCATGCATTTCCCACTTCTGGGTCATCAAAATATAATGAAAACTCAAAATGAACCTCCTCAGACTGCATTTTATAATTCGTATCTCATTTCATAGAGCTGTCCCACTGTAAACTGCAGTTTTATGCAGAAACATTATCTGAAGTGTCTGGTCTGTGATGTCTGACAGCAGATGACGTGGAACTCTTTTCAACATTCTCATGCAACACAGAACTAACAGAAATAGTTTGCGGCTTTGGGAATACATTTTGCTATTGGGCTTGAGGGAGGATGTCATAGAGGAAGAAACAGAAAGGGTTATTTTTACACTGAGAAAATGTAGTTTGTTTAATAACTGGAATTCAAATAATGAATTGTGTAAATGACCAATTAGATGTATTTACTTGCCTAGTATTCACTACATTGTTTAACTTGTTTTGAGATTATAAAGTGAAGCAAACTAGAGGCACTACTCTGTCTGAAGCTCTGTTACTCAAGTTTGACTAATTAATCTGAACTCTTTTAAAAAACAATCACAATCCAGAAAGAACTACAACAGATGAGTCAGGCTAGTCTTTTTCAAATAACATTACAGTACCAAGATAGCATTTCCCAAGTGTTTTTTCAGAAACACCTAAATGTATTGAAAAAAATCAAATAAATAACTCCATCACTCACCATCAAGCTAATCTGGGAAGTAAAAAAAAACAAAAAATCTGAATCCACTCCCTGCTGTATGTGCAAAAATTACAAATGATTCATAATCAAGACTGTTTCAGCTGGTACCATCCACTGTGTTGCGAAGTAACTCAATAGATATCTTCTAGCAGATATAAAATAAGATAATATATAATGATATATAATGATATATAATTATATATATAATGATGACCTCAAGTAGCAGCATGATAATGCACGGCGCCATGTTGCAAGAATCTGTACACAATTTGTGGAAGCGGAAAATATGCATGGCCAGCATGAGCACCGGACATAATATTTAACTTCAAAACACATTCTGAGCTTTTTTATCATGAAATTCATTCATTACAACTATGTGCTTATGTTAGGATGTTGGTCACGTTGCCTAAAAGGCTTTTAATTTGGTTTTG
Organism: Chaenogobius annularis; assembly: GCA_015082035.1. Lineage (NCBI taxonomy): Eukaryota > Metazoa > Chordata > Actinopteri > Gobiiformes > Gobiidae > Chaenogobius > Chaenogobius annularis. The sequence continues at coordinate 437,578 of BJKM01000255.1, forward strand.
GGTCATTCCTGCTGCTGCCAGTAGATGGTGTGTTACCCCCAAATCCAAGCAGAGAAGAACAGTTGATGCAAAATAATGTGTGTTTTCTATACAATAGACATTATTTTAAATAGTTAAAACTTAAAATACCAAAGTAAAAGTACTCAAACGCATGTTCAAAGACCAATAACTAAACAAATGATCCATGTGGCCTTACCAATGTGTACATCCTTGTTTTGCAGTGCGACACTGAAAGGAGTGAAAAATTGTGTGATGTATGGAAATAATCTCATCTGAATTATGATCTGTCACACAGTATTTGCGTTGGCGTCATAAATCCATGCTCAGATTGTTATGGTCGGGTCCACAGGCAGCAGAGGAGAGCCTGGTCTTCGATGCCAAGTCTTCACGGCAGCAGCAGCAGCAGTGAATCACCCGGCTCCATCACTGAATATATGCTAATGCAGCACAATACATATCATGGTATATTATCTGCATGCGGAAAAGATGGCTAATGTAATGGAATTAAAGGGAGATTACATTTAGTCACAAATGCTCTGAGAAATGCACTCGTGTTGATGAGTGTAGTGCTGTGACAGGGATGGAGGTATAAAATGTGATTATTTTACATACAGAACATCTTTGTTACATCATTGTGAATGAAATGTAATGAATGAAAAAGCACAGGCGTTTCCATGCAAACGCTGTCCCTTACACAGAACTCCATTGCGGACAAATGTATACACACAGCAATCAGCGCTGTGATTTCGAAATGGGAATGATCCGGTTTGATGTTGGATCACAGTGCAGGTTACCATGGTTACTGTAGTATCCACACAGGCAAATCTTAAAATCCACATTTTCCCCCCTTTTGCTGCTGTGGTTTTGTAGCTGTGTCATTCATAAAACTAAAGATCTGGTCTTTGCAGGATCAGGTTTCTGAATTGGATAAGATAGAACTGTCATAAATTAGAAAATGTCTATTCTAAATGGCCTTTTTGGAGCTTTTAGTTTTTCGGTTGAGGGGGTTTCCAGATGATACGGGGTAAAAATGGTGCATTCCTGCAATAATCTTAAACAAGGCGTGACAGCCTTCAGATGCAGTAGCAGATATAGATGATGGCCAGATACATTTCTAGATCTTTTTCCTATAAATAAAATCAGACTTTAGACATAAAGCTGCTTTATAATTTCACCTTTTTCTTTTTTTCTGTTTTTTCAAGGTCACAAATGCCAATGGTTGTTATGGGGGTTGTGACTAAAAGGTTGAGGATTACTGTTGTGAGATACATCTTGAGAACCTATTTTATTTATTTATTTTATGACAAAGCAAATTAACAAAAACAATTTGTATTTAACAAATGTCCCTTGACAGGCAACAAAACGATACAACACACAGATTAGTACACAAGGACAGGTTAAAAAGTTTGGTTTTGGCTACTGATCCATGACTGATGATGGTTTGATTTCAGCCACACTTCGAGTTGAGTTTTAAAACCTACCTGGATTATTCTGTAATCTTATTTGGTGAGGTGGTCTCCTTCAGAAAAGACCTTCGATTTCTAAATTGTTAACTGTCTTTTATTTTTGTGAAATCCAATTATACATAAAAAATACCTTTTGAGTGAGAGTTTGGAATGGACCATGTTTGTTGTCAGCAGGCAAAACGCCCAGAAATGCATTAGCCAAAACAACATAAAGAGCTATGGAACAGACCATTTTTGCAAAATGACTACACATTTGTTACACTAAAACTTCAATTAAAGTAAATCTCTATTTATTTGACTGCAAATTTGTGGAGACACAATCCCTGGATCTTCATACAGCACATGCACATTAGTCACGCTGCTAATGTGTTTTGTAAAGGGTTTCCTCCAGTATATTCCAAGCATTCGAAATGAAAGGGAAAAAGATGGTGCTGCAAATGAACCTTTTTTCCACTCTGGAACAATAAGCTAAAAAAAATAAAAAAGAAAAAGGAATTCATTGCATTAAAATACAGGCTTAATTAAAAAAAAGGCTTAATTCACCTTTGCCACATTGCATTGGAAGCTAGAAAATGTTTATTTTTAGGATCGATTTTTTTCACACTTAGGGTGTAGGGTTAGGACTAGGAACAGGTTTGTAGCTTTGGTTTAGGGCTTTGGTTTGCTAACTGTGCAACTTTTCTGTAGCGACTGTAGCATTATATCTATCCATCTAGTTTAGCTGATTCAATTATGTGTTTTACCGCTCATAATTTAAATACCATACCTTGGAACATTCTTGGCAAACAAATAAAAAATATCCGAAAATATCCAGAAATCTTTATGAGAATTTTGCAAAATATAAAAAAAAATGGCAAAAGGCTTATGAAACACAGTTTATGCAAATCAGCGCTCTCTCGACTGTGATTTGTATTTCCATTTTAATTCCAGAAATGTTGCAACCCTATAAATGGGCACAAATAGACTGACCCCAGTCTATTTGATCAACAGTAGCATCAATCACTTTTGGAATATTTCCCCACCAGATGTTTCCAGACTCTGTTGTAACTCTGTAACTCTCTGACAATGTAGAGCTCCACGTTTGAACACAACGCAACTCTCTCTGAAGGGAACACCATCTGGGCCACGAAAAATCCTCTGCCAAAATGCGTTTGTTGATCCAAAAATTCCATCTGATATTTTCTTAAGTCAAAGGTGGCACTTTACTCACAAACAACAGTGACATTTCTTCTCTAATATTTATCACTTTGTCACTGCTTTTGACCAAACACGAAGGTACTGAGTCAATTCCAAAACAATTCAACAGCAAATAATTCTGTGCCTGTTTAAAATAAGAACATGACTGAGTAATGCTTTGTTCGATTTATCAGCCTAAACATTAGAGTTTAAAAAATATAATACAGGGGAAGACTTTATTTAGTGATCAGTGTTCCTGCAAGTGTATTTTTTGTAATTTAAGAGTTATTTGATCTGTTTATTCGTTATTTTAATCACTCACTCTGGTGCTCTGAGCTCAAAGAGGAGAGTCTTACTCACGTCAGCAAGATTGAGCATAACAACTTGAACAAAAATAGAAAACTCTATATGTTTAATGCCATATTATGGAACATTCCAGGCAGAGCAATAATCTTCCATCAGAAAAGTTAGACATTGCTGCTTTAAAATGTGTGAATTGTTAACTTTATTCATCTTCAGGCTTTAGAAATGAAGCGACACATGTTCTCGCATCCCTAACATCTGTGTGTCGTTATACTGCATTGACCAGTCTGTTTTTAGTGAGCCGGCATCAGTTCTGGGACAGCGGCACAGACAGTTTGATTTAGCGCTGTTAGATCTACTACAGATGAGCTCATCAAAGTGAGTGAGGTCTAAGGAGCCAAAAACAGTCTTTGAAGTATGCTGCAAACTTTATCAGAGACGGCAGATGCTCGGGACACCAAACAGGACACGGAGGAGTGACTGAGAAAAGAGGAACTTCGTCCGATTTGTTCGATCGTCTGTGAGCAGGGGACAGAGAGAAACATGTTCTCAACACTATATCACTATCACTATATCCAGTCTGTCTGCGGCGCTGATCCAAACACTGATGTAACACTGTGTAAACAGATTGGACACGCAAAACTCCATACTCAGATGGAAGACTTTCCATCTTTATAGATCCTGTATGATGCTAAATACACCTTTTTTTTTCTACGAATCTTGTAGAATATCAAACAGCTCAAATTATATTCAGAGTACAGCAGAATTCTTGATCAATAAATGTACAAACACTTTTTTTAACTGCAACATAGTGTCTAAAACCCAAAGCGCAGTGTCAATAAATACATTATCCCCAAATTTCAGACATCAGTGAAAAGCGTCTGTATCTCTGTATCTGGTGTCAAACTAAAACATGCACAATAAGATGGACTACCATAAAAAAGAGTCCAAATCTCAGTTGGACTTTCCTGGTTAAATAAATGTCAATGAATACAAATTATGGAATGCCTTTTGCCTAGGTTTGAAACAATGTTCAATTACGATCAAATTGAAGAAGAAAAAAATTAAGAAATGATTGATAAACTATGAAAATGTTGAAAAGTGGTCAGTTTTTCAGTTTATTAAGTACATGACCAATTATTAACATTTAACAGGAAATCAAAATTGTTACATTATAATTAGGAAAGGGGGTGGGATTAAACAAGTTATACTTCTCCCCATTAATTCTCAATTTATAAACTTGCAGTTCTGTAGTCTATGTACAGTATTTGTCATGTTATTTGTAATGTGACTTTGCATGTTTGAAATAAATTCATTCACCTTTAATTTTCCAATTTGAAAACTACCACTTTTAGTCTGTGTAATCCTTCATTTGTCCAGGAGTGATCTATTGTAGGATTTTTTATTTATTTTTCCCTACAATACCTCTTTTGGTCAAGTTTTGTTTTTTTACATTCCATATCTTGGTCTCAATCGTTGCACTGCCGCGTGCTCTCAGTTCTGCAAGCGTATGGTCATGGGGCATGTAAAGGTTAAACTTTGCTGTCCCTGTTCTATAATTTGTTCTCTGCACTGGACCCATTCTTCAACGTCACTGGCACAACCTGTCAGGAGCAGTGGGAGATCGCAGTGCAGCGCCCGGGGTCCTATCTCCTAATCCTGAGCTGGCCTGGACAATCAGTCAGTCTTTTGAGCACAATCCCTCAAATAGCTCCAAATATTTGGCCAGGAATATTTTAAGACAAATGTTGCAACACAAAGCCAAAGTCAACAGTAGTTCTTGCGTTTAAAGTCTGAGCAACAACAAAACACCAGTTTTTCCTTCCTCTGTTGCTTTAAATTTAGTTTAATCAATCAAGCAATCAACTTTTATTGATAGAGCTTTGCAACACTCAAGATGACCAATACAAGCTATAAATCAAGCAATACAAAAGCATGAAACAACATTTCCACACAAGCAACAGTGCAAACAAAAAACAAACTGTACAAAATAGTTTCACTACATTATTGAGTGTTTGGAATAAATGCATTTTGAGCCTGGATTTAAAAAGACCAAAGTCTGTGTTGGTGAATACTGGCAGGGCGCTTGTTCCAGAGTCTGGGGCCAGCGACAGAGAAAGCTCCATCACCCCAGTCTTTGAGCCGGCTCAGCTGATTTGTTGACCTTAAAGCCTGGCTTTGGTTTGGAACACACTATTCAACCATTCACACTGTGCAGCCAGTAGATTCCCTCTCATAATGTGACATTACAGCTCTGTCCATACTCAAAATGCTGTGATTAGAAACACTCCAAGGCCATGCTAAATGGACGAGAATAACTTGTCCGAAATTGCAAGATCATCCTGAAAAAGTGTAATACCCTTTGGGAAATGCTGTTTTTTCTCACCTCACAAAAGTACATTTAAGGTGAATAATTCCTGAGTTACAAAGAGACAAACATTGGGCAAAACCTGTCCCTGTGTTGTCCCCCTGAGTGAGACTGGAGGTTAGTGTATTTCATCAGGAACTGTGGAAATGTTTTATATTACCCCTGCAGCACAGTGTCATTGGAGTTTTAAAGATTTTCTATTTACCAAGTGGCTGTGCGGGTTGTAATGACTACATTAGCAATCTATTGCTTCATTTTCTTCATAGGTTCTAATGAACAACTCAGCAAATTCATCCATTCAGCTAATAGTCACTAATGCAAGCTACCTGCTATTAGCTGTTTGCATCAGACAACAAAAAACACATTTACTCTATAGTGTTTCTGAGGAAAGGAAAGAGAAAAAGCTTAATAACCAAAAGCTAAGCACCATCTCATCTACCAGAATACAGTGTCAGTGTTGGAGGTAACGCGTTTGTAGTGTGGCAGTGTACGTATACAGTTTTGAGACATGTAAGGAATGTAACGCGGCAGTTTTGTGTGTCCTTGTACCGTCATTTCCGGGCTGTAAAGTGCTCCTCAATAAAAGCCGCTCCAACAAAATGTACGAATAAATTATACACATTCGGGCCGCATCTGTCGATAAGCCGCGGGTGCCCACGTTGAACCATGAGATATTTACAAAGAAAGATGGTACACTGGTAGTGATGCATGGGTTTTCTGCGGGTCAGGTTGGGCCAAGAAAGTCTCATTTCAATGTGGCAGGTTCTGAACTGCAGACCTCCGTATAGCCCATGTCCGCGCTCCACGTGTGTCTTTGCGTTCCGCCGCGTCTAGATTCAGTTCCTCATTAGACCCATTTTGGATTTTGAAGCTTAAAACACAGAAAACACGTCTGAACAGTGACGTCCTCTTCTACAGTGTGTCATATGCTTGCACTTCCTGCTATAGTGCTCCCTGGTGGCCAGTAAAAATCTATAAGTTAGACGCGCCTTTGGATGGGCCACAGGGTTCAAAGCGTGGGAAGAACGTAGCGGCTTGAAGTCTGAAAATTACTGTAATCATAGCATGTGAAATCAGCCACGTATTAGGTTCAGAGTACAACAAGGCATGTGATTTTCACACAAGAACAGGTATGTAATTTTGTTATTACAGCGCCTCTGACATAGCTCTCACAAACTCTTTCAGAATCAGAATTGTCGGCAAAAATATGATAAAGTAAAATAAGGGCATGAAAAATAAAATGGATAAGAGGGATTCAATAGTATGTATATATATATATATATACACAGCGGGATCAAAACAATCCTTTGGCATATCGCTAGTATTCACATGCATACATTTGGGTGATGCATTACCACTTTGGCGTCGTCCGATATAATTTGAGCTCAGAATCTAACAGTAGAAACTAGGGATGCACAATATTAAGCTTTCTTTTGTATATTGTGAACAAAGAAATATTTTGCTAAAAGTATTTCAAGTGAATTATTTGCGCATTTGTTTCAGGGTATGTGTAGTCTGTTCTAGAGCTTTTAAAAGGCCTTAACTTTGCCATTTCAGGTATTTTTTTTAACTTAGAATAAAGACTGGATTAAAGTTAAACGCATGCTCTGTTGGAATATAGCAGCAGCAACCTTTATGCATGGAGCTGTTTTCTTCCCATAACCTTTTCTTTCTGGAGCGCACAATCTGAGAAATGGTATTGGCCGATACAGATCCCAAGTAAAAGCATATTGAGAGTATGAAAGTAAAATGAAGGATTTGAATATTTAAATATGAATGTGAAATTTGACCAGCCTTGATGGAAGCTTTGGCACCCCAATTAAACTCCAATAGCAGCCAGTGAGATATGGTGTTACTAGTCAACATAAAATTGTCCCAGCATTTGCCAAGTTTGCGATGCCAAGTTTGTATTCTCTTCATTTTAATGTTTTATTTGGTTTGCATCATTACAGAGAGAATAAGTAAAACCGTGGCACACTGAGAAACACTGAGCTCATATGGAGATCAGTGAGCTGCACTGTGGGATGCAGGTCTAATCACAGCCTTTGGGAACCAGCCTTTTGCTAATGGACCAACTGTATTTAGCTTCATGATGGGCCTCATTAAAAGCATTAGACAAGTTCTGTTTTCTTATCACACATTGATTATTCATTTCAGTTGGCGGAAACACAGTAATCCACTCTCCCACAGTTCGCACACACTGCACACGTCTCTGTACATTCAAGCTTTAATGTGGAAGGAGAGTAATTATAGATGGAACAAAGCATACAGCTTACAGAATGTAGTTTTTAGCGCCAAGGGCTCAAAGCATTTAACCAAGAAGACATTTACAGGGATGTTTTCCAAAAACGCCTGAAGCTCTTATTACCGATTTGGGCATGAGTTTATAATGGACAGACGTGAACCTGGTTGACCATAGCTCAGGTAGCTGTTAGCCTGGCCAGCCAAGACTACACACTTTTCTTATACTATACAAATATGTGATCACAAAAGTTATTTGTGATTTTCTGACCACTTTTTTCAACCTAACATGACAAACGTTAATGTTGTTTTACATCAGGACACATCTAAAAATGTTGCTTTTGCTAAATTTACTTTTTCGAGCTTTTAATCATGTTATAATGTTCCCTCATCCAAAACCTACCTGGTGATGTCTTTAGCATTATTCACTCGTGTTTAATTAAATTGCTTTACGAGGTCCTCTCCCTCTGACCCTCAGAAAACAGTTTAAATTTCCCAGATTTGAGACGTCATAGGTAGAGAGATCCGAGGTCTTCCATGCTGTTTGGAAGTCAATAAATCGTCGCCAGGCTGGTTCTTAGCATTTCTGCCTCAAATCGCACTATTTGCAACCAAGGGCATACTGGCACAACAGCCTACCGGGGGATTTCCCCGGTTGGTCGATAGGTGAGGTGGCCGGTGTAGGTTGTTCTGCTGTAGAGATGGGGAGCAGGGCCTTAGCATATGCTAAGCTGGTAGCGTGCTCATCCTCTGATCCAGAGGCTTGAATCTCGTCCACATAAACATCTGTGGAAGAGTGGTCGGATCCACTGTCCCGCAGTGTGAATGTGTGAATTGTTCCATGATATAAAGTGCTTCGAGTGCCTTGAATATAGAAATATTATCAAGGCCACGGCACACAGGTAAAACAATTCAAAACAAACCCTGCCATGGACTCCACCCACAGAGAGAAAAGTAAGCCGGGAGGGAGGTTGTCATATTAGTCTCACTCCACTGCTCCAACAGTGTCTAGTTTGGTCACTCGCGCCGTCCCCCATCCACGGCTCGACCATGCATTACCCCTGGCTCTTGCACTGATTCTCTGCCCACGGCTCGCTCCTGGTCATCTGGTGCTGTGCTTACTCACCACTCCCCTGGAGACCTGCCACGCTTGCAACCTTTTGCATATGTCCCAATTATTTACCTTACTTTCTGCGGCAGCTGAGGAAAGCCAAGCTGCCAGTGCAGATGTGGTGCAGTTCTACACGGCCATCATTGGATCCATCCTCACCTCCTCCATCACCGTGTGGTACGCTGGAGCACAGCCAGGGACAAACAGAGACTACAGCGCATTGTGCGCTTCTGCTGAGAAGGTGATCGGCTGGCAGACTTCCATCTCTGCAGGACCTGTACGTCTCCAGGGCTCTGGGACGAGCAGGTCGGATCACAGCTGACCCTTCTCACCCTGGACATGGTCTGTTTGACACACTCCCTCAGGCAGGAGGCTACGGTCCATCCGGACCAGAACCTCCCGCATAAGAATAGTTTTTCTTTCCCTCTGCTGTTGGACTCATGAACACTTCAAACACCTGTCACTTTAACTGCAATATTCAACCACTTCACTTTCTGCACTACAACTTTAAACTAAACTGTAAACTTGTGTACATAGAAATGCCTATTTTTATTTTTATTGTATAGTAATTTTAAATTGTTTCCTAATGCATGCCCTTTTTTGATTGAATATATGTTGTTTTATTATTACTCAGTGTTTATGTTGCACCTTAAGGCCGAGACAAGTTCCTATGGTTTGTGAATTTTGTTCATTTGACAATGGCAATAAACTCTTTCTGATTCTGATTCTGATTCTGAGTCCCCAATTCATGCTCACGCACGCTCATCCACACTCGCATTTCAGAAACTATGAAATTACACTTACAAATGAAATGAAGAAAATGCTTACCAAATGTGGAGATTCTAAAGTGGTTCAAGGTCCAATTTGTTGCATTTATTCTGGTTTTATGATCCAACAACAAACTCCTGTTTACATCCAGTCTGTGCACTAGTAAGCATTAAACTCTACTTTAACTATATTTTTTACCTATAAATGTTATGGGCTGTTGTACTGGACAACATTATTCTATTATCATCTCCAATCTTTTGGAGTTTATAATTCAATTAGAACAAGCCTAATTTGGTAAGAAGCCTTCATTAGGAGCTGCACCAGATCCTTAATTTTATAAACCGAATGGTGTTTAGACAGTCAAATAAAATAAATGACCTGTTACATCCAAAGGTTTAAACAATAAAAAAGGAAATCACCAATGTAAATAAACTAAATCAGAATCAGAATTACTTTTATCAGCAGAAAAAATTGTTACCAAAAATAAGATAAATAAATGATAGAATAAAATACATTTGTCTTTCAACTAAACCCTAGTATAAACAAATTGACATTCAAACGCCACCTGCTGGTTATTATATGTAATCCTACCCACATAATATGTATTTGTTTTGTGTCATTCATACATTTTCGAGCTCCTGTTTTAGGTCTGCAGGTCTCAGCGTAGTATTATCCAGTCTTACTCCCTCCATCCTCCCCTCTGTCCACACCAGAGAAGCAGAGGGCCTGATTGCTTTGTGCCATCAGCCCCTTCCTTCACATCAGCTCCATTCTCCCTCTCCTCTGGTGCAGCCCAGCTCTGACCCAGGGCCACAGAGGCCACAGTCCAGCGCGCTTTAATTCCACCCAATCTTCACACTTAATTTAGCCCTGAATGTTCCTGCCAATACGGTCCAGCGCTGGAATTACAAGTGATAAATTATACAAATAAGGTTTTAATAGTGTGCCATGGCCCAGTGAAGAGAAAAGAGGACAACATGGCAGGCATTTGTAACAGCCAATCAAAGGATGAGTGCGGTCATTTGGGATGTGTTTATGACGGGGTGTTTTGCATTCTCACAGAAGCGTGATTCATCATGTGACCATACGACCTTGCCAATGTGCGATCCTAGAAGCTAGGCAGGGTTGGGTCTGGTTGGTTCTGGGATGGCAGATCGAATACCGGGGCCCACAGTGGGGCAGCAGCGGCTCATATTGCAAACGTTTGTGTTGTGTGGCGAGCGATTGGTGGTGGTCCAAGTCGGTCAGGCAGTCTAACCCAGGGCAGCTGTGATATAGAATGGACTAAATGAATAATGTACTGTAAGAAATTATAAAACATCTTTGAAATCACATATGACTAATGCATTATTATATATATTTTTTTATTTTACAGAGACAGTACAATTAAACATTGCCACTAAATACGGCCTGTGTACTGTGCTTCTGACTTCCAGCTAATTTGTAGCCCATGTCCCTGGTAGGAGTTAGTTCAAACAGAAAACATTGTACAATAAATAGAATACACATATATAATAGTAATTTGCCATGATTTTCCACACTACATCCTGTGACACTGATTTTAAGTTTTTTTGAGAAAAGTCTGATTTCTAATTATGACTTAAAGTACATATGACACGTACACGTTTCACTAAAACGTAGAGAATATGACTATATTTAAGATTTTACTCAGCATTTTGCCTACTTTTATCCAGTTTGACCATTTTGTTGATTTAAAATTGTACTTCCTGTTCTGACATGATCAGCAGATATAACAGAGTTTGAGGTAATTGCATAACTGTTTCCCAGCAACCACATCATAAGCAAGAACCAAAATCCATATACATGACAGAATATTTATGATTTGACAAATAATAATACCTTTAATAACATTAAATGATTAAACTGTAATGATGACATGAGATTCCCCTTTCAGAATTCAGATCTACTTCCTTTAAAAGCTTTTATTTTTCTTCACAAACTGCAATTTAAGCGTTGATGAATATTTACCAGGTAGGTACTATCTCAACGTTCTATACTGTATTTTTGCCTGAATTTACACATTACATGAGCAAGACCATCACGACATTTAAAAATGCCTTTTAGAAAGAAAAAATTGATGAAATCAAAAGTAATCATGTATATTTTTGATTAAAATGACTTCATTGGCTTTTGATCAAATACCTTAAGTGCGCAATGATATTAATGGCTTTGTGTGCAGGCCCCATCCATACTGTTCAGTTTAGGTTTATGAAAACAAAATGTATAATGGCTGCAAGAGGCAAGGACAAAGCTCACTGCAGTGCATAGACATAGTATTTGCAGTTTTTATTATTCCATAAAAATAAGGATATGAATGATAGATTTGCAGTTGTTAGAGTATTACTGTGGTGGAGACTTTAAAGAGGAAATCTTGTTTTCAAGATGAGAAAACCTTTCTTAGGGGTACAATGAATAAATTGCAGGATAAGAAAGTAAAAAAAGACAAATGAGATTCAAATATATGCAGAAAACAAACAAACAAAATAAACTCAACTACAATATAATAAATACATACTTTATGACAACACTAACTAGAGTAAGATGCCGTACACAGACCGCAGATCATTATTTCCCATTTCGTCCTTTGTAAACCACATAAAACGACTTAATAAAAACAGGTACGTTGACGCTTGCCCCTTTACTTTATCACTTGTCAGGTAATTACAACAAAGCTACAAATTGTGTAAAGGTTTTCATGATTTGTGTGCTGTTTTCATTTAATTTTTCTTTGCCCCAGGTCACCCTTTAAAAAGAGGTCTCCATCTCAATGGGTTTTCACCTGGTTAAATAAATAAATACATAAATAAATCAACAAAGGTAAGTAAATAAATAAATAAATGATGCGTCTTACTACCACATATGGGGTTGTTAATGAGGATGTCAATATGTGATTTTAACCTGTGAGGTCCGTCCTTCCTCCAGAGATTATATTATTTATTATAATCTACTATCAGATTTAGAGCATCTTTTTTCAGACCCAAGTGAAATGGGGAACAGTCCACAAAAGCACAGTCAATCCTGACACTGCCTATGGCTCATAGTTCTAATTAGCAATAGATAAATAGTTTGATAGTATAATCAACTACAGACAGCGCACAGCAGTCTAATTTTGTCACAAAGTGGTGCTTTCACTGGGAAAACACAACATTTGATTATTTACAAGAATACAGTCTAATAGCCCATCTTAAAATCTGGACAGGCTTTTAGTTGTTTCACCTTTCATTATAAAACATGACATTCCAATGCAAACATGTTAAAATGTAGTCTTAATGTCTGAATAGAAAATATTAAAGGAAATAAAAACACTAACACAACTTTGGTGGAGTCATCCAGACTCTGGGGGGATGATGAGAGTGTTGCATGTAGATATGGGCTGGTGTTAGAGGCGGTCTGTGAGCTGGGACTGTGCAGGGGAGATAGTGAGGTTCCCCAGGGAGCGAGCAGGCTCCGGGGCAGGCCGTGGGTGCCATGGGTCACACCAGTACATGCTGCACATGTATACTTATAAACTGTCTGCAGATTCAGAATATATTTATCATTCATTAAAACTGTTTCAATTTATTTTCTTATTAGTTTTCATATGACTGGTTTAAACTCCAGCGTCAAGCTCCGTTAGGCTGAGTGCTTCCACGGAGCTGATCAGGGCCCAGGTGCATTGTGGGAACACAAATGAGTTCATTTTCATTTATGTATATTTTAGGACATATATACTTATTTCAGGTTTGTGTGCAAAGATGTTTGTACTAAACTCTATTTTTATCTGTAGTCCAAATAGTAGAATCACAACGCTCAGATCCACACACCAAGGCACAAACACTGTTTTCTGATTGGCTGTCAGTATCGTTGCAGAGCACATTTACACGGAGTGTGTATATATATATATATATATATATATATATATATATATATATATATATATATATATATATACACCACACACACACACACAGAGAAGTGAGTGGAGGGCAAACAGACATGTAAAACATGTCTGTTTTAACCGCCTATAGTTTTCAGTTCTGCCCTTTTGGCTCTGTGACACGAGTAACACCACTGCCAGCAGGCAAAGATGCTGCTGCCGCTCTGGACAACACAGCTGCTGTACTTAACATCGGAGGACACTACAGAGCAAGAGAGGCTAAGGTACAATGTGATATCTTAAAGCGCTCCTTGGCTCAGACTGTGACAAAGACACCCTATGGTGCACTCCACACTGACCACACTCTTCACACTCTGTCAGCCACTACTTGTGCCCCTATTTCAATAGGGTGAAATTTTTCATAATGGTTTCAATATTTTGTTTTTCTTACTTCAAACTAAATTTTGTGCCAGTCAGCAGCGCAGAGCCACAGCAGAGCCACATAATCTGTCTGACAAACACAGACAGACGGACAAACAGGCCGAGAACACAGCTCTCAGGGAAGTAATGAGCTGCCAATCATACGGCATTCAAATACAGTCTGAAGATTGTCAGTGTCTGGGGCTGTAATACCATAGATACTCTACATGGACTGTATATTGACAGTATCTCTTTAGTCTATGCATTCTTTTGACAGATACGTCTACAAGGCCATATTGTATCTAGTCAAAAATGTAAACACGTGTGAGGGTGTTTTCATACACGTTACTGTGCTGTGTGGCGCTGTCCCAGTGCACACAAGATTTAGGATGAGCGATACCGTGTTTTTGGTATTGATATGATACCAACTACTTTGGGATTACCGCAATTTAATTGGTGCTGTGCTATGGTCATTTCTTTCACTCCATGGTACCATGGTAGTTGTATGCTGTAGAAGCCAAACTATGAACGCTTCCAATTCAGATGAGTGATTAAAAAGACAATTCCATATTTTGACTTCAGCACTGTCTTTCTTCACAAGTTTACTTTAGCAGCTTTAGTCACACAACACTACCATTTCTGTGGAAAAAAGTCAGGCTTGACTCAGTTAAAAGCTGCTTATAGAAGGTTCCGGTTGTCACGGCCCCATGCTATCACTGTATGTTATTGTTTTGAGCACCAGTGGAGTTTGGTGTGGTTTTCGACGTCCTGCGCCTTTATAAACTCGACTCACTCATTCTGTTTCCACAACAAATCTCTCATCTACAACACATCACTGTTCATACATATATCCTGATCAAACACTCACAACTTGACAGACATTCATGCCTCGTTAAGCTTGTCCATGAAACTGGTTAGTTTATTTAACTTTACTTTTGTTGTTTGGGGTAGTTACTGTTGTGGTTTGGAGCTGGGTTATGACTGTTCTGCAGCAAACGACAAAGCGTAGCCTTCAGCATAGAACAGTCAAATGGACTTCAGAGCTCCTTGTGTGGATGTGGAAGAAAAACCTTTCTAAAAGTGGTCCTAAAGGCAATCGCCGAGAGCTGCTCTGTGAGCATCATCTAGTTTGTCTACTGATAGTAATGAGGCCGCCAGTGCAGAGATACACAATTATTATATTTTACCTTGTTTTCGGCAGGGTTAAATGGAACTGCACAAATGCTGCTAAAGCAGAGAGGGATGTATGAGTATGTGGAATGGACTTTAAGTGAACTCTCTCAGGGCTCCCTTGTCTCTACCTCACTCTTTTGGAACACTCTGTTCCTGTCTGTTTCTTTGACAAAGAGTTCTGATCTCAGCAGAATATCCCACTGTGTACATTTGGAAGTTTATCCAAACATTTGAGGTATCCTCCAAACTAAATATTGGCCCTTTTCCAAACCAGATCCTTCTCCTTTTTCCCACACATGAATTCTCATTTTGAACAAAATAATCTAAACCAAAAGAATGTCATTTTTTATACAATTTGCAGAACAATTGTAAAGGGTGGCTCTTGAGGCCCCGCCTCTGAGGGCCCCAGCTGCATGCCTCCCAAAAGTTGTAAGGCAGACAGACGTTTTTATGAAGTGGAGTGTGGCAAGGACGAAAAGGACTCATGTACTCCAAAAGATCACAAATAAAAAGTGAATTTTCAGTTGTGTAAAACAGTTTCAATTCAAATTTACTACAAAAAAAGTAAATTGTAAATTTGAGGGTTTTTTATTTTATAAATGAATGGCAAAACCACAATTTTTTCTACAAAAAAACCCTCAAATGTGCAAGTTTTTAAGCATGCAATTTTGCTACTTTTTTTCTCAAATATTTGGTTCTTTTTTCTGTTGTTCTGGATCCCACAGCCCAGAGCAGCAGAGCCTGGAGAAGGAAACAATCCTCATCAGTTTCAGTTTGTCTTATTGGGCTTCCACATTATTATAGGACCAAAACTAACACTAGACTGTTGTGTGTGTATGTATGCGTGTGTGTGTGTGTGTGTGTGTGTGTGTGTGGGTGTGCGTGCAAGGCGTGTACGTGTCCGTGTGAAACAATACAGTGCAGAGTGGTGTGTATTTACAGTCATATATCACACAACTGTACACAGTTTGTTAGATTTAGTCCAGTTTAGGTCTGTAGATGTTCCACAGCAAACTATTCCAAGCACAAAGATGAGCATAAATGGGCAAAACTCCAGTCATCACTATATCCAAGGCAAAAGTCACCCATATCTTCATATTTTGCAGCTATAAGTCATTATTCTTCCTGTAAGCGCCTCCAAAACCAACCAATGTCCTCCAGTCCACATACACAGCAAATCTGACAATTGCTTTTTTTCCCTAAAATTTTTGCATGTTCAAAAACTTGTAAATTTGTTTGCTTTTTCAAGCAAATGTGCATGTTTAAAAACTTGTTATCGAAAAATTGCTATACCCAACATTTTTACACCTCACTGTATTTTTTTCCACCTAGGATTTTCAGTCTCGCAAATGTGTCAAAATGAACTACACCCAATAAGAGGTACAATTCCAAATGTGGGCGTGGCAAGCTCCTTGACAAAAATTTAAAAAATGTTAAGTGTTAAAACTTGCGTATCTCTGGCATGAGATGTCCTATTTTCCGGCATTAAATTATGTGCTGAACGCAATGATATACAATAAATGTAGCTATATTTTATAAAGGATCTACTGCGCACCCTTGAACATTTGACTTATGTCAAAAGATTTATTTTTACACAGACAAATCAAATTTGGTACAGACATTATTCTTGCTATTTTGAACAAAAAAAGCCAATGATGGCATACCTCTAGCTGAAAGTATGATAGCATGGCAAGATGACAAATATTGTCATTGACTTACATGGGCTTTGGTTCACAAGCATTTTGAAGAGGATGAAAAAAATGACTTTGACGTAGACAGGTAAGGCAAGGCAAGTTTATTCTTAGAGCACAATTCACAAGGCAATTCAAAGTGCTTCACACAGGAAAAATGCATTAATCACAAATCACAAAGACAGGACAGAAATCACAAAACAGTTTAAGACTTAAAAGAGAAGGGTGCAAAGAAAATCCTTTCAGTCATATGCACAACTAAACAAAACTGTTTTTCACTTAGATTTGAACATTGCTAGAGTAGAGGCCTGTCTCACATCTTCAGGAAGACTGTTCCAGATTTTAGCAACATATAACTGAAACGCAGATTCACCATTTTTAGTCCAGACTCTGGCACCAGCAGGAGGATCCATGTTTTGTACTGACTCTGGCACCAGCAGGAGGCCGGTCCATGTTTAGTCCTAACTGGAACCAGCAGGAGGCCGGTCCCTAAGGTTCTCAGAGTCCGAAATGGTTCATATGGCACTAATATGTCCGAGATGTACTTTGGTGCTAGGCCATGGAGAGACTTGTATACAAGCAGAGCTGCTTTTTTTGGTTTCAGGCATTTTGGGATGAAGAAATGTACTTTGTCATAAACAGTTAACATTTGGCACACTTACTACTGAAGTAGTATAAAGTTGGTCCTGTTTGTGGGGGAGGGGTGATGTAGAAGGCAGGATTAGAAATGGGCTATTCACGATGGCTCGTACCCCGCAGTCGCAAGGGGGCGAGAGCCTTTATCGCGTGAGTTGCTTTAGTTGTTGTTGTTAGTTACTTATTTAAGTTAAATTGAAGAAGATCTAGTTTGCAAAAATAAAATAAAGTTAAATTAAATATCAGTAGCACAGTAATGATCAGTTAATCAATCAGCTAAACCCCTGGTAATAACAGAATCAATTTACATTTTAACATTACTCCGGATATTCATGTAACATTTTTAAGTGAACTGACTATTCCACAATGACTTTACAAAGAGGAGAGTTTAGCCATTTGATGGTGACAGCAGGGCTGATTTCCTGTGTCTCTCAGCAGAGCTGTGTGTCAGTGACAGTCTATTGCTGAACAAGCACATTGTGGAGCGGGTGGGAGGGAAAGTCCAGAATACTTCGGATTTTGCCACTACCACACAGGCCTGATTGGTGGAGAGCTGCAGAGATGGTTGTTCTTCTGGAAGGTTCTCCTCTCTCCACAGAGACTCTGTAGATCTGTCAGAGTAACCATCAGGTTCTTGGTCTTAGTTCTTGGTTTCCCTGACTAAGGCCCTTCAACCCAGATTGCTCAATTTGGCCAGGCCCAGCTCTGGGTTTCCATTTATGGAAGATGGAGGCCACTGCTAAGAGGAACCTTCAATGCTGCAGAAATGTTTCTGTTCTTCCACAGATCTGTGCCTTGATACAATCCTGTCTTGGAGGTGTACAGACAGTTCCTGGGACTTCATAGCTTGGTTTGTGTTCTGACAATGTTAACTCTGGGACCTTACGTAGACAGGTGTGTGCTTTTCCAAATCATGTCCAATCAACTGAATTTACCACAGGTGGACTCCAATCAACGTGTAAAAGCAGCTCAAGGATGATCAGTGTAAAAACGATGTGCCTGAGCTCAATTGTGAGTGTCATGGCAACCGCTGTGAATACTTATGTACATGTGCTTTTTAAAAATGTCTTCTTTTTTATTTTTAGAGAAATACATTTTAAATAATAATACAACCTTCTTTCACATTGTCAATATGGGGTATTGTTTGTAGACTTTTGAGGCAAATAATGAATGTAATCTTTATTAGAATAAGGTTGTAACATAACAAAATGTGGAAAAAGTAAAGCGCTGAATACATTCCGGATGCACTTTAATTGTATAGGTGTTTTCATAATGTGTATAAAACAAAGGATCACTGAAATATACTGTACATAACAGAAAATCACGCCCCCAAAGCTATGCACACACAATTTTTCGCGGCAGTAGTATCTGCTCAAATCATGACCTTGTCTTCATCTACAGATAGACGTGCAGGAACGCACAAACACAACATTCTTGGGTGGCTCATCTCCAAGGCTTTGTACAGGGTAGCACACCTACAAGCCATTATGTTTGTATATCCGATGGTGTTTTTAATACAGACTTGGGCACAGAGGGAGGGATATGAAACATCCTGTAGCAGCCTGGTAGAGGGTACTGGCAACCCATCACTGCAGGTACCTTGTGAGATCATTCTCCAGCAAACCCAGTGCATGATGTTGAAGACAATTGTCTTCAAAGGTTGCACACACAACAGACATGGATAATCCGTAGGTGAGCCTATGTAAAAACACAAGATGGTCATAGTCTCAACCATGATCTTTCTCAAAGGGGATCAAGAGTGGCAGATGGTTAAAAGTCTGTCATCAGGGTTGAAGTACAATCTCATGATTAAGTTAACAATATGAAACTTTCTGGAGGTGGCACATCATCTGCAGGATTTCATGGAAATATTGTATTATGTATGTATGTATCATATTTATACCATACTGTGGAATATGAGAGCCAAAGCAACAACATTTCCATGGAAACAAGCAGGTGGTGTCAGGTTTGAGGAGATACAAGCCAGCTCACAGTAAGGATGCGTGTCAATTACTGCACTTAATATCAGCTATTGGCACTTCCAACCCCATTTATATTGGCATCCCCGACACCCCCCAAAAATCCATATTGGTCGGGCCCTCGTCTATAAGTGTGAGCGAGTTTCTACTAACATTTGTTTATTGGAAATGTTAGTAGAAATCTATAAATGAATAATAGGCACAAAAGTATACACCCCATTCATAAAGATAAAGGGTAAAGATTGCGCTGGAGGAAGATGGGATGGAACGACTCACCTTTGTGTTGATGGGCAACTAAGATTTTACTTCATTTCAAATCTTTCAATGAATGTATTTCCACATTTCTACTTTTGTTTCCATTTTGAGTCTTTGGTCCTTGGTCCTAATGCCGTCCTACAACATTGACACTTAAGAATGGCTTTCCCAGTTTACAAGTGGAAGTAATACCATCTTTTTACATACTAACCATGTAACATTTCTGGTGGAAGGTCCCCTATCTGCTTGTCTCCCATCTGTAGATGTTAATTGCCTGTGATGTTCCACAGTATGATATTAAACTGATGCCATCTTGGAGACAAGCAGGTGACGCAACCAGGCCATGTCAGTGGTCAGGTAAGTGGAGAAGCAAGCCCACTCAAGACTAACGATGTATGTTTTTCAAGATATTTTTGAGACACAAAAACACTGCTATTGAATACAAGGTAGAAACATGTATTACCATCATGTGGAGCATCAGAAGCTATGCAATAACATCTACCAGAATAAGTTACAATACAGTGCACCTAAGTATACGTATGGAAAACTAGAGAAAGTACAGTATCTCAAGCTTCAAATGTTATTATAATAATACTATTAAGAGATGCATTGTAGTGAAGGCAATTTGAAGAATGCTGAAAAGATTATAGAGTCTGGTCAATGTGTATGGTCTTTAAAATCATGGAGGATGCTTTGGTAAATGTTCTGCTCTAAATTGCCACTAAAATGCATTGTTCTGTTAGCGCCGTGTTTCTAAATTCGGGTGTCATTCTTTCACCTTGGTTCACCTTTGCCAGCAGAGTTCAATTGTAAAGGGTGAGCTCTAAATGTTGCTCTATCTTTTTGAATTTTTTCGCTTGCACAATGTAAAATACCAATCCAAAAGGGCCCAAAAGTCTCAAATCCAGGATACAGCATATATGATACCCTCTCTAAAATGTTTTGCCTCAACACATTTGTTAAGTCTGTGCATCTTTAATCTTGTCTTTTGCTGTGGGCGTCTCTTTATTGAATGACAAAGAACACCAAATGGCAGTCTCAAACTAAGCAGCTCTTATTCTCGTGATAAACACTCTTTTCCCAAAAAAACAATCAGAAAATGTGAGATTTTGTTGAAATCAAAGCCAAACCTCTCTCAACTGTTTCCATGGCCCTGTTCAGTAGAAATAGAATAGCTTCAGAAAATTAATCGTATTGTATTGTAACCTTGTTTGACCTTGTATTTTCCCTTTTCTTCCAAACCTTTGACACATCTCAAGTTCTCATTGTGTCAAAACTTACCATTCAACCTCTTTTGAGTTTGGACTGATTGGTTGCTACTATTTTTCACACCTGTGACTTTTAAGGCCATATTTACCCCCGGGCCAAACGGATTAGTCGTGTTGTCAAGGGGGATAATCTAGGTCGGGCTCCTTCTACCTAAACAATGTTAACATTGCATAAAGAGGCTGTACTTGCCCGCTGGTGGCTGGTGTCTCATGTGGGACGGTGCAAGTGCATATTTAGGGCAATGGCGTTTGAACCAATCTTTGTCAGCTGTGGCATTTAAAATCATCACCTGCGTGGGTGATGTCTGCAATCTTGGCCTCATTACCAGGCAAGGAGTGGAGGAAGTGGTTCAGTGCAAAGGAGATGCAGGTCTTTTTCAAGAAAGTTTGAAAACAGAGGGGGAAAAAAATGTTTATGGGGACAGTAAAACAGCTTCGAAGCCTTGCAATAAGTATGGTTCACCACAACTTGTCTTTGCATGCTAAAAAAACATACTGCATAATTTGACAGTTTTTTTCTTGATAGTAGATTTCCTCGTGGCATCAGCAGGACCAGGAGCAGTGTCAAAACAATGTAAGTAGATAGCGAAAGCAAAAGGCCACTGCCAACCGGCTTCAATGTGACTACAGGCGAGGTCACACCAGCTCCTGAAAGAAAACATTAAGGACTTTGGTGGCCATCAAATTGGACATCAACAACCGCAGCATAATTGCATCCAAATGCAAAATTAAATATACAGTAAATATTCTAATCCTATTTCGTCTCATTCGTAGGTCAAATTTAAATCAAGTTCTGCATATTTCAGTTTTATTTTAATGTATAGTAGTGAAACCTGATCCCAACATACAGACAGAGGCTGAAGCTCTCCAAACCTGTAGTGAGGACCTCTAAGAAGTGGACCAATGAGGCAGTGGAGGAGCTACGTGCGTGTTTGGACAATACAGAGTGGGTTCTCAGAGCTGCCACAGATAGTTAGGATGAGTACATGGACACTGTGATGACATACATTCGATTCTGTGAGGACAGCATCATACCATCACAGACCAAAGTCACTTTCAATAATGACAAACCCTGGTTCACACCAAAACTGAGGAAGTTAAAGCAGCAGAAGGAGGCAGCGCACAGGGCTGGAGACAGAGAGCGCTAGAGAGCGCTGCAAAGATGCGAAGTATGGATTTAGCAGGGAGGTGTCGAGAGCTAGATCACAGTACAATACGCGTCTGAAGCAGCAGTTCTCTGGCAACAAACCTGCCTCTGTGTGGCGTGGGCTCCAACTTCTCACAAACTACAAGAGCCCCCCATTCAACAGATGACGGGAAACTGGCTGAGCAACTTAACAGCCTTCTATACTAGGTTTGATGTGACCTCCCCCTCCCCCACAGTGACCACCTCTGCCAACCCCGGTGCCCCTCACCTCCCCCACCACTCTCTCAGTTCAGAAACAGGATGTAAACAGACTATTTCGGAAATCCAACCCCCGAAAAGCTGCTGGACCAGACGGCGTTTCTCCCGCCACCTTAAGACACACTGCAGGAGTGCTGTCACCGTCTTCACAGACATTTTTAACACCTCCCTGGAGGTCATGCCACGTCCCAGCCTGCTTCAAGTCGTCCATCATTGTCCCTGTCCCCAAGAAGGCCCGGATCACTGGACTTAATGACTACAGGCCTGTGGCGCTGACGTCTGTCATGAAGTCATTTGAACGCCACCTCAAGTCCTTCACCTCCTCCCCCAGCAGTTCGTCCTACAGAGCCAACAGGTCTGTTAGACGAACGCCATCAACCTACCTGGCACTCCACTTCATCCTGCAGCATCTGGACTCCCTGGGAACCTACGCCAGGATCCTGTTTGTGGATTTCAGCTCTGCATTCAACACCATCCTCCCTGCTCTGCTCCAGGACAAGCTCTCCCAGCTCAACGTGCCTGACTCCACCTGCAGGTGGATCACTGACTTCCTGACGGATCGGAGGCAGTGCGTGCGCTTGGAAGAATGTCTCAGACACTCGGAGTATCAGCACAGGAGCTCCACAGCGGCTGTGTACTTTCTCCTCTGCTCTTCTCCCTGTACACAAACTGTTGCACCTCCAGCCACGACTCCGTAAAACTGATCAAGTTTGCAGGACGACACCACCCTCATCAGGGCTCATCTCGGACAGGGAGGAAGGTAGGACTGGCTGGTGTTCCTGGCAGCGGTAACAACCTGGAGTTCAAATGTCCCAGAAGACAGTGGAGATGATCGTGGACTTCAGGAAAGTCACAGCTCCCCAGCCCCACCCTCACCATAACAGACTCCCCCATCACCACCGTGGCCAGCGCAAATGAGGGGTGGCAGTTTTACACGGCCATCATTGAGTCCATCCTCACCTCCTCCATCACCGTGTGGTGTACGCTGGAGCCACAGCCAGGGACAAACAGAGACTACAGCGCATTGTGCGTTCTGCTGAGAAGGTGATCGGCTGCAGACTTCCATCTCTACAGGACCTATACGTCTCCAGGACTCTGGAATGAGCAGGTTGGATCCTTCTCACCCTGGACACGGACTATTATTTGAGCCACTCCCCTCAGGTAGGAGGCTACAGTCCATCCGGACCAGAACCTCCAGCCCCAAGAACAGCTTCTTTCCCTCTGCCGTTGGACTCATGAACACTTCTTAAACACCTGCCACTTTAACTAATCAACCAATCACTTACTGCACTGTTCACTTTCTGCACTACAACTGTAAATTTTATTGTAAAAACTGTGTACATAGTATGCCTATTCTTATTTTTTTATCCTGAAGTAGATTTAAATAGTTTCTTTAACACATCCACCATTGTTC
Source organism: Chaenogobius annularis (assembly GCA_015082035.1). Taxonomy (NCBI): domain Eukaryota; kingdom Metazoa; phylum Chordata; class Actinopteri; order Gobiiformes; family Gobiidae; genus Chaenogobius; species Chaenogobius annularis. The sequence goes on from BJKM01000255.1 coordinate 461,129, forward strand.
TTAGCAGCTGAGTGACAATGTTGGGCCACTTGATTTCAGTAAAAAAATATCTGATTCTAAACTCTATAATATCTATTGAGATATATATATATATATATATATATATATATATATATATATATATATATATATATATATATATATATATATATATGCAAATTTAGAGACAAAAAGTAAATGTTTGGCAAAAGTAACTCAATCATCTGAACTTCTGTACATTCAGAGTTTCCTTTGAATGTACAGTACTGATTGTGACTTGATGTTTAACAAGCAAGGTATTTAGCACAACCCCTCTTTAGACACCCAAGTAAATCTAGAACTTGCCTACAAAGATTTAATATCCTGAATTAAAGACTTTTTTTCCCAACAGGAATAAAAAAAAAAAAAACTGAGCCTATTCCAGAAGCAGCAGCCTCTCTCATTCTCAGAGGCAGCATCAGTTGAATAATTCAGGCCAAACATGTGCAGCACTGTTGGATAGGAGCAATTAAGTCATTTATCCACGGGCATGTGCTGAAGTGAGAGTCAACAAGAGAGCACGAACAGCTGAACAACATGGAGCAGAGAACATTGGTTGGAAATGTTACAACCGTATCCACTTGAGTTAGTTTTTCATGTTATTCATGAAGGTTTGTTTAAGCCCTACGAGCCCTTACAAGGGCCAAGATTCGCAAACTGCCTCACCCATCATGCCCATAAAAGTAATAGACTAATAGTAATAAGAGTAATAGCAACCCAAACATGCCATATATCATCAAAACAGCCAGAGAATCCATTTTCAGATTAATTGACCACAGCTCAGCCAAACAGCAAATCTGTGTCCAAATGTCAAAATTGATCTGCACTGTAAAATTCTCACTTTTTTGTCAGAGCATTTACAAAACAAATTTGATTGCATTTGTAGATCCAAAAGCAATATGTCAATGAAAAGCAAAAAAACTGTTAAATCCAACAATACCATAGTCTTAATCTAGCCCCAATTATGCACCAATCTAGATGTTAGAAAATACAGAAAAATGTGGTGAAAAAAAAGTCTGTTTTTTCATGTAAAGTTTCTTCCATAGACACAAAACTCTATGTTGTCACAGATGTGAAAAGCAACCAATGCATATTGCGTAATAAATCCAATCCAAAAGGTTGCACGGTAATTTTCAGTTGAAGACTTGAAACACGTCAATGTTTTGGCAGAGGCGAAAATACAACTGTGCGTCAATCAATGAATTTCCGACATGAAGTTACCAGATTATTCTAAGTATGATGACACTAATAACTAATAATAATTTACAGTTATTTACAGGGGTGGGAGTAAGTCGCGTATGTGCAAGTCATAAGAACAGAGAGGAAAGTAAATATTTGATATATTATATATATATTCATATATTTCCCCAACTCAGAAATTATGGATGGGTCTGAAATTCATATCGTGGGGGCATTTCCACTATGAGAGACAGAAATCACATTGTATGATTTTTAAATAATTTATTTGTATGTTATTGCTGCAAACAAGTATTTGAACACCTGAGAAAATCTGTGTTAATATTTGGTACAGAAGCCTTTGATACAATTACAGAGGTCAAACGTTTCTTGTAGTTCTTGATCAGGTTCGCACATTCTGCAGCAGGGATTTTGGCCCACTCCTCCTCACAGATCTTCTCTAGATCTGTCAGGTTTCAGGGCTGTCGCTGAGCAACACAGAGTTTCAGCTCCCTCCAAAGATTTACTATTGGATTTAGGAGACTGGCTAGGCCACTCCAGAACCTTGATATTCTACCTTCAGCCTCTCCCATTTCTAACAGTTGCTCCAACAGTTGATCTTTTTTCACCATGCTGCTTGCCAAGTGACTTGTGGAGGTCTTCAATTTCGTTTCTGGTGCCTTTTGGGGGATGGACAGGAGTTTTTATGCAGCTAACAAGCTCAAACAGGTGCTGCTAATTTACATTAATAAATGGAGTAGATGTTGACTTTTTAAATGCAGACTAACAGGTCTTTGAAAGCCAGAATTCTTGCTGATTGGCAGGAGTTCAAATACTTATTTGCAGCAATAACATACAAATAAATTATTTAAAAATCATACACTGTGATTTCTTAGATTCTGTCTCTCACAGTGGAAATGCACCTACAATGATAATTTCAGACCCCTCCGTAAGGCCTAATTTGGAGAACTTGCAATATTGCAGGGTGTTAAAATACTTACTTTCCTCACTGTAAGTCTCATGTCTTAATGTCCAAGTCACCTGGTCACGAGGGTCAAGTGGAGTCATAACTCTTTGTCAACTAAGTCAAGTCAAGTCACTGTTTTTTGTACAAATCTCATCAAGCCATTATGCATGCAATTGTTGTCTAATCTTCCTATACTATTTATGTTCGGATCATTCGACTTATAAGAACAAATTATTTGAAGAATCAGATCTTCGTCTCCTCTCCCCAAAAGTACACACAAGTACATGATGAGTCCAAACTAAATTTTCACTGATTCACACTGATTCACACTGATTCTTTTTTTGATTCACACTGATTTCTTGGACATTTAGTCCAGAAATGAAATAAAGTCAGAACTGGTTTAATTACGGACCCTTTACACTGCAGTTTGAGAAATTTCTGTGTAGATTTCTATGACATTGCATATTTATTTGAAGAATCTAAATTAATTTAAATTGATTTCTACTGTGTTTGAATGTGGAATATGTACAGCCAAGAGGTTAAATCACTGAGGCGGGGGAGCAGGGGTCCCCCTCCCTAAACATTTTTTACAAAATCTAAGACACTTGTCTACACAACTTGGGAGATGACTGTTGTCAAATGTATTTAGTTTGAGTGAAGGTTCGACAGTCAGTGGTTCCCCTATAAAGCCCCCGCCCCTGTATACTCCGATCAGCCCCTGCTCAACCTGCGCTGGACTTGCAAACTGAGTGGATTGTGGCTCCATAAAATGCTCAGCCAACTTCAGTCCGGACATTTGTCCAAGGCGATTCCCAAAGTGAAACACTGGGGTTACGTTAACTTTCGAGTTTTCAGCTGTGTTGTTGCATCGCTGCGAGCAGTGCTGCCGCGCTTAACAACGCGTATGTAGGCTATAGTCTGTGATTGGCTATTTTTAAATGAAATGTCGGCCAATACGAGGTCAGTCTACTTAAAATAAAAGCTATTTTCTGTAAAGATAGAAGGCATGGATAAATATTTCCACCGTCAAATCAAAGGGATTTGTGGCTCTGCGTTGGTGAAAGAATGAGGAGCACATGGCTCATATTAATACAAATGCGGAGCATTTATACACATAGTCCTGGTTATTTAGAAATATAATAGCCTGTGAAACCCAGTTATTTAAAGTAATTAGGCTCAAGTCATTTGGCTCAAGTCATTTAGCTCAAGTCAAAGTCCTGTCTCAGGTCACAAAGGGCAAGTCATAAGTCAAGTCAAGTCTTTGTGGTAAGTCTCAAGTCATGAAAATTGTGACTAAAGTCTGACTCGAGTTAAGTCATGTGACTCGCGTCTCCCACCTCTGGTTATTTCCTTCTTCTAATAATACATATCATATAAAAATACGGTGCTGTTTCAACCCTTTAAGTCAAATTCCATTCCAAGTTCAGTTAGGTTTTTTACAGAGTACATTTTATAAGACAAAAAAAGGGAAAAGGCATTCACAGCATATTCATCACTATTGGTCTGAATGCAGCAGATTCTGTGCACGTTTGTTTAGAATGTGGAGGAGGTCTAGCGTGAACATGGCTCTCTCGTCCTGACCAAGCGCTATGTGTCCACAGAGAAGACTCAAACCAGCACTTCTGCCACTCTGTTTTCTCTCTACCATCTGTTTACCACCAACAACCAATCAGAGACCAGCCCTCAGCATCAGGCTCCATCCAAAGTTTGGCTTTCGTTTACAATGCATTTTAAAACTGAAACATCTGCGCAATTTCGCAACTTTTTTCTTTGTCATTCACACTTTTACGTCAGCACAAGCAAAAAAAGAAATAAGTAATGTTGTGGTCTCATCATAAATCATCATGCTAGTCTCCATCTGGTCAGATTGAGAGAGCGTGGTATGTTCTGAAAAACAATTGAATTGTTTTACAGATCTAAAAAATTTGTAAAACTATTCTTTGAACAATAGCAATATGTTTCAGACCTCTATGAACCAAGTTAGTCCTTCCATAGCCGTATACAGTGGCAGTTCGTGGTTGAATTACTCCTTGTGCGGTGATTAAGGATTGTTGTTATTATTATTATTATTATTAATAATAATAATAATAATAATAATAATAATAATAATAATAATGATGATGATGATGATGATGATGATAATAATAATTTGAAGCTTGTAATATGAGCTGCTGATCAGGACGTCTGAACTCACATTTAGTATCAGTATGAGATTATAAGAAAAAGGCGCTGTTCGTGAAATTAAAGGAATCTTTCAATCAGGACAGAAATAATCACAGATTTGTGAATATGAGGTCTATCTTCATGAAATAAAAAGTGGGGAAAAGCTTGTGAGTGGTTAAAGTGTCTTTTTTTGCTTCATAATATCCCTAAGGTTGAGACTCTTTAAGTTTTTACTCTTCTTAGGTTGGGCAGGTTGATTAATCTGCAGCAGTTTACACACAAGCGCCACAGCACGTTCACGGCTCATACGCTCCCCCGTGCCGGCTCTTTATATATACCTGTGTGTGTGTATATATACCTGTGTGTGTTTGTGTGTGTGTATATATTTACAGTATATACATATATATACCAGGCAAATGGAACGCAGCGCTTTCTTCACAAACAATGGATGGGTCTATAGATGAGCCACCCTCCATCCCTCCATTTTACAGTCTTTATCTTTATCTGTCCGTTCGTGTGAGTAGGATATCTCCTTCACTGGGGTTCTCCTTTTTTTAAAAACCTAGTGTGAAAAAGTAGAAACCTCTTCACACTAGGTTTTTTAAAATGTTTTCCTTGCAGAGAAGCAGAGTCTAAGATTAGTTATCCATTTGTTTAATTCCTGTGAACTTTGGTTGATTTGATTCTCTATTATTGACCAACGACTGATTCATTGTTTAACTTTCTGCTGATGAAATCAAACATTTTCTTCAGCCCTGCGAGGCAACTGCAGTTGTGGGCTTTACAAAAAAAAGAATAATTGAATTGAAAATTGCTACAGGTCTGTTGTTTATACGTTTTTCTTTTAAATTGTAAATGAATAGGGACGAGCAGGTCGGATCACAGGCCCTTCTCACCCTGGACATGGACTATTTGAACCACTCCCCTCAGGCAGGAGGCTACGGTCCATCCCAATAGTTTCTTTCACTCTACCGAACACTTCTTAGCACCTGACACTTTAACTACAATTTAATCAATCCTTCAATCCATTTCCTTCTAACATCGAAAACATGGCTTGTCATATATTGCATTGTCAATGTGAATGGTAATAGTGCCAGCAATTTATTTTTTCATATATATATTGTGAGTTGATGTATGTTTTTAAGATTTTGGGCTTAAGTGTTTAGATTGACTGCCATGGAAAAGATGTTCAAAAGCCTTTCCCTCACCTGTGCGATATTGTTTGGAAAAAATGGGCAACAGGCAACATTTGTGAACCTTTTTTTGCATGTATAAAAAGTAAAAGCAGAACGAGAAAACACTTGCCGCTTCCCAACCGTAAGGCAATTTATCATGTGACGTACCTTGGATTAAACCACATTATATATACACATTCATTTTCTACTGCTTGTTCCGGTTAGGTATCACCCACCGAACCCCCCCCGTAACCACACTTCATACCCACCACTAGCCTACACCTACACTACACACCTAACACTACACCTACCACACTCTACACACTACACCTACACACACCTACACACACCTACATCACTACACTACAACACCCTACACCTACACCTACACACACTAACACTAACACACCTACACACCTAACACACCCTACACACACACACACCACACACACACACACCACTTTTTGGGCAACTTAAAAATGTGCAAGTTCACCCATTTAAAAAAAGATGAGAGGTTTGTAATTTCCATCATTGGTACACATCAAGGTCTACACACACTTTAGTTGGTATTTTGGCCCACTCCTCTGCACAGATCTTCTCTAGAGCTGTGATGTTTGAGGGGCTGTCGCTTGGCAACACGGAGTTTCAACTCCCTCACAGATTTTCGATTGGTTGAGGTCTGGAGACTGGCTAAGCCACTCCAGAACCTTGATATGAGTTTTACGGAGCGACTCTTGGTTTTCCTGTCTGTGTGCTTTGATCGTTATCATGCTGGAAGACCCAGCCATGTTTCATCTTCATTCTCTGACCCAGGGAAGGAGGAATTACCAAAATGTCACAATACATGGCCCCATTCATCTTGGCATTGATACGAACCAGTCCCTTTTGTAGAAAAGCATCCCAAAGAATGATGTTTCCACCCCATGCTCACAGTAGGAAATGGTGTTCTTTGGATGCAACTCAGCAGTCTTCTTCCTCCAAACACGGCGAGTGGTGTTTAAAACCAAACAGTTCCATTTTGGTCTAAACTGACCACATCAATTCTCCCAATCCTCAGGTGGGCCTTTACATGATTTTTGTGATGTAGGGGAACTTTCGGCAATGCAGGACGGTTGTCCCGGCTGTCTTCAATTCATTGACCAGTTCCCGCCGTGTTAGTTCTGGGTGATTCCTCACTGTTCTCGGGATCATTTGAAACCCATGAGGTGATATCTGCATGGAGCCCCACTCCGAGGGAGATTGTGTGATGTCATACTTCTTCCATTTTCTAATAATGTTTCCAACTGTTAATCTTTTCTCACAAAGTTGTTTACCAATTACAGTTTGACTCATCCAGCTTTGTGCAGTTGTACAATTTTATCTCTGGTGTCTTTGGGAAGCTCTCTGGTCTTGGTCATGGTGAAGACTGGAGTCTGACAGTTTTGAAGGTGTGTGCAGGTGTCTCTTATGCATCTAATCAGTTCAAACAGGTGCTATTCATACTGCGAACGAGTGGAGGCGCGGAATAACTTCTTAAAGAGCAAGTGACTGGTCTGTGAGGGGCAGAAGAGTTGTTTGTTTTCTAGCTGCCCAATACTTATTGGTCGCCCATTTTCCCAAAATAAATTGTTTAAAAATCATTCATGTGATTTCCTGGATTTTATTTTTACAATCTGTCTCTCACGCTTGATGTGTACCTATGATAAAAATTACAAGCCTCTCTATTCTTTTTAAATGCACATTTTTTAAGTTGCCCAATACTTATTGTCCCCACTGTGTGTATATATATATATATATATATATATACATCATCCACACACACACACAACACGTATACGTAGATGATGTATGTGTGTTTGTATATACACACACATATATATATATATGATATATAGAATATATGGGCAGGTGATTATATAGGTATATATATTATATATCTAAGCTCTTATTAGTATATATACACATATATATATATATATATATATATAGACAGCTGGAATATTACTTCAGTGACAATAACTTGGAACAAACGTCTGTGTTCTTGTATGAAACTGGAGCGTTAATGAGCCTTCAGAGACAGAACGCAGAGAGTGTTTCTATAAAGGGCTGGCAGCAGCAGGACTGTTAAGCTCCATTCCTGTGTTTAGTGTTTGCTTTGCAGGTCGTGTGATGAGCTCTCAAAACCTGTTCAAACCTGGCCACCTGGAGATACTTTTGAAGGAAAGAGTTCTTTTTCTCAATTAAAGTTAATGCCTCAACTTTACCAGGCAAGTTCCAACTGCTACTTTAATTGTCTGTGTTTTGGTCCTTTATCTTCTTCTCATGCTATTCATTATTGTGTCAAAGAGTCCAAGGAATGATCAGCAATATTCAATGACAGCTGTTGTAGCAACAGGCCAATTTGGAGAATATGTCTTTGACTCATCATTTTGCTTGCGTCAATGTATTTGTTCATCTGATTTTTACATTTGGCATACAGTGGCAGCCACATGTCTTGTCCGGTGTTCCCCATGACAGCTTTGAGTAAATCAAACTAACCCTATCACTGGGTGAAGACAGTTAAACCCAGCCTAGAGCATATTGAGTAAACACATTTCCTATGACACACCACCATCACTTCCTGCTTGATGCTTGTGACTTCTTGATTAACACGCTTCACATTTGCGTGTGACAGACAGTCCCCACGGATACTCTCCTCCCTGCTGAATAAACCATTCCATTTCCTAGTCGCGTGGCCGTGGGCCTAATCCGGAGGAGACACAGCCGATACGGTAAGCTTCCTCCGCACAGAGCTTTAAGCCTTGGGTAACTCTGCTCTCTAACTTTTTTTATTTTATTTTTTTTTGTGACCCACTTAACTGAACACTGTGACTCTACTGTACTGCGCTGGTGCAGTAAACAAGCAGCTGCTGCTGGTGGTGCGCTGCTAGTTTCATAAAAATTGCAAGAAAATGGAATTTTAGGTGGAAGAAATAGGAAGAAGAAACGAATCACTATCTGATTTTTGGAGCTCACATGATTGAAATGATATGTAAACACAAAGTCTGATTGGTTTCTGATTGTTATACCTGTGCACATCTTAACAAGGAACATACAGCTAAAAGGCCAAAGATAAGGATTAAAGGTAGGGTATGCAGTCAGCCTTCTAACTGTTTAAAGAAAAGAACTACAATAAAAAATGTAACCTGTGTTGCCAGTGCATTAACCTGCAGATAGAGGACACATACAAGTGTTTATCCTTCTCAGTTTGTGGACAGGCCATGTCTCATGTTTAGCTCCTTTTCCTCCAGAATTCCATGCTCACTGAGCTGCAGAGGCTGCACTAGAACTGATTCAAGATTGGTGCAGGTGCTGTGCTTTGGGAACTGGTAACCCTAATGTGGGACTGACAGTACCTATGTTCATACCAGCAGTAACATGAGCAATTTGAGTAGCCATCTTCCATACAGGGAGGAGACTAGCGGAAGTTTACCAACGCCTCAGTTGACTCAGTGGCGCACCACGTTACATAAAGTTGACTTCAGTTAGCTCCACTATGCGGAGGTGGCCTGGATAAAAACACTCTCCTCATGAACCAAAACAACTTGGGTTGGCCATCAATGTAATTAAGAATAAAAACATAAATAAACATTTTTATTTGTAAAAACAATTAATGGGTTGCATATATATTTTTGAATGGAGAAAATCAAGAAAAGGAAGTAATTTGCTTGAAACCCATGAACACATGATTTGAAGAGGGACATATTCGGGACACAGACAGACATGGTTATTTTTATTACAAATCTAAACCTGAAAGAGTGTTCTTCCAAAAGAATAACACTTTGACTTCCCAATACCAATGTCACCAGAGGACTGTCTCATAACGCCAGGAGTTCAAGCTTAGTTTGGACATAAAGAAAGATGCCATTATTGAAAAAAATTAAAGTTTCATAATCTACTACTATCTACTACTAAATATATTAAAACATAATGGAAAAGAGAAGGTCATTTCACTCTGACAGACAAAGAATGGTAAGTAATCAATCAAAGACTGGACTGATTTAGTAAACAGACAATAGACAAATGTTAAAAAAAAAAAAGAAGACATTTGGACTTAATTTGAACATGGACAAATTTGACAAACTTTGGACTAAATGGTACTTTTATGTTACGTTGACCAATATGTGCCTTGCTACTGTGCAGCTCTCCACAGCTCTCCATGGGTGGGGTCTGCAGTATGGTCGACTTTCTTATGGTGAAGATTACGGTGATGTTCCATAAAGGGGCTGGTGGACATTTGACTGCATTTTAGAGCAGTGGTTCTTAAACGGTGTCATTTTAAAACTCATATGAAGCCTAAATTCCAGTGGATAGTTTATTTAAAAACAGAAGGCAACACGTTCCATTATGACAGGAAAATATGATTGGAAATACAAATTTGTCCATGTCAAAAGCAGAGTTGGGGGTAACGCGTTAGCTGGTAGCGTGTTAGAGTACTCAAATGATTTAACGAGTAACAAGGAACTTAAAGCATTAGTTTTGTGCTCCCAAGTAATCTAGTACTCTCCAAGTTACTTTTTCAAATCAGTAACGCGTTAGTTTTGGTTAGGTCATCATCTCTTTGGCGGTCTCATCTCCTCACCACAATCCCTGCATCAGTATTGTTATAAAACAGTCATTTTCCAAACCCATTAAGGGCTCACGTCAGGTTTTACTTCTGTTTTGTTGTGCGTCAATGAACAAGGCAAAAGGGATTGTCGTCAAACGATACAGCTTATACAATAATGTTAGTGATTGGTAACGCAAGAGTACTCTACCGGGTTACTTTTGCGTTAGTTTTCCAGGGCAGTAACGAGGTAATGTAAGGAGTTACTTTTAAAAGTAACGCTAAGCAACACCGGTCAAAAGTAAATCAAAAGACTACTTGCTGGTTACTAGTAGTGCACAGGAGGTGTGTCTGACCACTGAGGAGAATGCCAGGTCTCAGGTAAATTAGTTAAATAGTGTACATTTTAGAATCTGTGAACTTAAAGCAGAGGATATGACATGTCTTGTAGTAGCTGTAGTAGTACCTGTCGAGTAGCTCGACAGGTAAAATGTAAAAAATTCTATTTTCTTCAAACCAAAAACTATATAAAATGTCAACAGTTTGGAAGTGCAGTGAAGAGCAGCAGCAGGAGGCTCAGGATGGACACACACTGGTGTGAGAAATACAGGGGTCAGGAAAGGCTCTTTCTCTACTGAGCTGAATGCCAGAAGTTTATATGGATATTAAAGCGCACAATATCTTCTATCTTCTACCTATCTGACAAATATAACCAGTTTTAAAACAGTCAAGTGGAAGTTTATGAAACATTTTGAAAATAGGGATTTAAATATATAAATATAGGAAGCAGTGTGTTATTTCATACTAAAACAGAACTGAAAGTAGCCTAAGGCAATATACACACAGACACAAACCAGTGATATAGTGTTGAAAACAACACTGTAAATATGGCACTGGTTCAATAAATGTGTGCATTCACACAGAGCACACATTCCTGAAACCACTGTGTGATGCTGCCACGGAATGTGATAAAAGTAGAGAAAGAGATGACATGGGGCTTATGCAGGAAAGTTCTGAAGTGTAAACACAAACATAGTGGAGATTTTATTTGATTCTTTTTTGCGTTGCAGAGCGTATGTACAGCATGGCTATAAAATACACAGAAGTGACAAAAAGAGTGTACTTATGCTACAGGTCTCACTGGAAAATAGGACTAAGCTTCAGAATGGACTTAATGGAAACTGTGTGGTGGGTTTATTCATTTATTTCTTCGTGTTATATGTGACTTGTGTTGCAGTGGAGAAGTGAGGATTATGCCATTAACGTCATACCGGTCAGTAAATTATGCAGATAAAATGCAGTGCTGTCAACTAAAAAAGTGATGGATTTGCCATAATTGTGGAGACGTGTGAACACGGTTTTGAGGTCTTTGCACTCCGGGACGTAACGTGGTCTTTTCAGAGCCCTGAAGCGCCTGCTCCGTGTTGATGATACACGCTTGGACAGGGCCCAACACACTTCAGTTTTACCTTTTGGTTTTGAATTCATTTTGCACATTTGCCATGGGTATTTCAAGGGTAGAACTGAAATTGTATAACTTCAGCACCTCGCTTTCAAATTCATAAAGAAAAAATGTATTCCGCTTTCTGCTGATGAAAGAGATTATCCCTTGTTTAAAAGGAAAAACGCAGCACAGCTAATTAACAATGTGTTAATAACAGGTTGATTCTTTGAAGTGATGGCAAATTTATGTATTACATGTGTCGGCATGAGCTGGGAGGTGGTGTCGTCCAGCTCTTTATGTGAAAATATTCCAGAGCTGCAAAAGTAATAATCTTTAGTGCTTCTTTTAGACCGCTATTACCTCTCCGGATAAAAAACGAAACACCAAATATTGTGTCTTATAGGAAAGTGTTAAGACTGTTAACTTATTGTTTAATACATATATATTAATATTAAATGTGTACATATTAAAACATACATTTTCATGATTATTGAAACATATGCTACACTTTTTTCCTCTTTGCTTTGTGCTCCTTTTGGATCTTCTTGGTTTGAAGCTGGAGCTCTGATAGAATAATGGATGTCCCTGGAACACTTTGAGAGGCCAAGACAATTCAGAATTTATTTCAAAAGTAATATTAAGAAGGCAGGAAGCCTTCTCAAAAGAAAATGTGAAAGCCACACATTATGGTGTTAATATTATTAAGCTTTAACATCTTTTTAAAGTTTATTTATATGGGAAATTGTATGTCCAAAGGCTCTTTATTTCAGCCTGCGATCTCCATAAGGGCCAAATCTTCAAGTCTTGTAAAAATACATTGTGAAGAAAATGTAAATGTTTTCTTCTTCTTAGTGTATTCACTGTATACAAAACTATGGTGGCCCCCAGGGTTCATAACAACAATTGAAAAGCAAACCAAATGATCAGACAACAAAACAACAACAAAATATCCACAACACATGACACAGCCAAAAGTCACAACAAGATAGAAACAGCTGCAACGGAAGTGGCCTGAAATGGCATAAATCACAACAGATGTTTTGGGTTTGACTTTTTTTTTCAACTTAATATTTGGATTTAAAATACAATAAATTGAAAGAACGAGCGGTACACAGACCTACACGGACCGGTTTCACACGAAGCTCTTTGTTCCCCGGGGCCAGAGGCTGTGTCTCCGGGGAAATCGCAGGTGCAAAGTCGATGAGAGGTGGAGGGCTCTGGCCGTGTATGTGTGCCGAGCACGCCCGAGCACACCGAGCAGTGAGAGGCAGGGCCTGATCACTGTCTGAGTGCCTCTCAGTAGGGCTGATGACCACCCTGCTGTGAAAAGCAGTGCTTCCCTCTCCGCTTGGACTGAACTGGCTGGTGGCTGCTGTTACCCTGCTACCTCGTGACAGTTCAACATGTGCACGCCGTTTTCCAGGGGATTTGTGTGGACTATTTTTTTTTCACAACAATCACAACTTTATGAGCATCGTAACGCATGGAGCATGTCCTGCCCCCCTTCTGGTTCAGTCTGTTCAGTCTATTGAGCTTGTCTTGGTTTAGAGATGAGTCCAACGCGGGAAAATCAACTGTCATCAAGTTGTTTGTGGCTACACTGACCATATGGCACGATCGCGGCCCCTCTCAGTCCACTCAAAGACATTCGGTTCGGTGCTGTTTCTTAGTCCACGGTGGAGTCCCGCGGGGGACAGGAGCCACCGTGTCGCACATTTGCTCGTCAATTCGTGATTGTTGTACAAAAAGACATCCACACAAAAGTCATGGACGACGGTGTACAAAGAGTCCACATAGGTCTACGTCCATAAAGAGGCAGCAGCAGCCTAAGCCGGTTCAGTCCCGGCGGGGAATGAAGCACCAAGAGCCGCACTCCATCTATGAGACCACCGCGGAATAGTAGCAGGTGAGGGCTGAGCCAGAGAAGCCCTCTGCCCTCGGACAGAGGCACCGCTCTGTCTGTGACTGCAAGTGCTCAACCGAGCGTGTCTTAAAAACCCGTCCCCTCTCATGGGCTCTGCCTCGCTGTCCCTGGACACACGGCCGCATTGGCCCTGGGATAAGAAGAGCTTCGCTGGGCACTTGTCACGAAGCTTTAAGGGTAGCCCCAAGAAAAATAGCTTATCATTGTATTTGCAAAGATACATTAAATAATGACTAGTTTTTCCTTTTTCAATTTTGGTTTTAAAAAATTCAAATTGGGTCATTTTCTGATTTGGAATTTCCCATTTGATAAAACAAAATCAAATGGTAATGTTCTTTTTTTTTTTTAAATCCCAAAACATCCACTTCCAGTTCAGCCCACTTCCACTGCAGCTGTTTCAATGTTGTTATGTCGGGGATTTTTGGTTCTGATGTTAATTGTATTGTGTTATGGATATTTTGTCTGTTAATTTGGTTTCTTTTTAATTCATTGTTGTTGTGAACCCTGGGGGCCACTGTACAAAACTCCAATTCCATTCCAAAATACAAGACACTTGATATACTCTACTTTCATTAGAAGAAAACAATTGTGAGCTACTCATGTTCCGAAACATCTTAAAGTTTGCCGGAAATGTTTTTTATTTCTATAGTCATCTCAATATATAATAGAAACTAATCTATAACACATGTTTAGACATTCAAGTTATTTGCTTATAGACAGAGGCACAACAGGTGGATCTGGGGGAAGAAAACTTTTGTGAAATCATAAGTGATTTCCAGCATTCTGGTGAATTTTTAATTTTTAGCAGGTCACTGCCCATTCACCTGGTTGCATGATGCGATTTTATTTTAGTCCCCCACCCTGTTACCCCAGCCAGGCCTTGAGTTTCAATACACATAGTCACCTCTTTTCTGTGCTTGACAAATCAAAGTAGACTAGTTAGGTATGTTTTAGAAATCCCTTTGCGAGCTACTACTACCGGTGGCTCGGGGCCCCTGCAGGGACTATGGTTCTGGGTAGGGATGCACCGACGGGATGCGCCCATGCTATAAACTAAAATGGATTGTAATCGGCCCTGTTTTCCCGATACTGATCCGATTTCCCAACCCGTCATGTATTGGCGACATAAACACGTTTTGACTAAGTGAATACGCCATACCTCTTTTTAAAGAGCTGTACCTACAGAATACAGTAATTATGTTAACAATACAAACAATTATTTTTGATTGCCATGCAAAAATACGCCCTATGTTACAAGAAAAGAGGTCTAACTCTGTGAGCAAACAAACAGCACTGAAATTGGACAGAATCATGATTGGGGGATGGTTTGGTTTAATTCAATAGCATGTGACAATAAAAATACTACATTTATATCCTAAGAGGCTCAAATAAACAAATATTAAACAATTTAATGGAGAGCCCTTTTAGCTTATTTTCAGCAGTTTTTCCGTCGCTTACAGAGACTACGTTGGAATGGTTTTATCAATCTTACACTTTTAGGAGCATTTTCGTGACATGTTCAACTACTTTGGAAGAAAGTCATGTGGTAATGACAGATACTCAAAGCCCAAGTATTGGTATCGGCTCTGATAAGAGCTGGATTGGTGCATTCTTAGTTCTGAGGAACGGGGAAGTCCTGTACTGCTTCTCATGGATTGTCTGCTTGTATCCCATAATTGTGATGTTCACAGCATAGGGATTAGCTGATGATGTCATCCAAATCTATTTTATTGACCTTTATTCAACCAAGAAAGTCCAATTGAGATCTCTTTTTTGGGGGAGCCCTGGCCCCAGAGGGGAACAGCCTATTGTTCTTAAATAGATCTTTCCCTGACTACTTCCCACTGCTGAGGGAAAATAGATGGGACATTTTTCAGCCCAAACGGAAATACTTTGAACTCATATGGGCCATAATGACAAACAAAGGCAGTTTTCTCGGCTGGCTGGGTCCATCTGAATTGGATAAAATGTCATATAAACAGTCAGATGTGATGTGAGTAATCTGATTTTTTTCTGACCGTTCACACTTGTGCTGGTCTTGAAAAGTGAAACTATGAAATGTAGGAGTTTATCAGGCCATGATATATACTCTTTCCAGAATGAACGGTTACATGAACCTTTCAGGCTCCAATGGGTCCAACTTCTGCAGAGAAAACGAGGCTGGAAAGATGACGAAAGGATAATGATTGTAGTGTTGTGGTCATTTCAGTCCATAAAGGCTGTCTTTGTTCTCTGTATCTACTCTCATCCAAGGAGTCAACACTGCCTTTGTGTCATAGCTCCACTCTGTAGTGTGCATCCTTTCTACCAGCTTATCCTCATGATCCTCAGACATGACGGCAGCACTGAACCGTTCTATTTCCACCTGGACCTTTTTGTTTGTACAAAAGGTGCGTTATGGAATGGGTCCATGTTCTTTTCCCAACTGGTTTATTATCTTTCCATTTCAAATGTCTCCCAAGTAGGTGTGCTATTGCTACAGTTCAGTTTGAATGCCGGGCTTCTCACAGTGACAGGTTTAATAACACCAGCTCCAAGAGGAAGTGACGGGGGCTTGTATTGGATGTGCCACACGCGAATATGTTTTTACCTCAAATTCCACTGCTATGCAAATAGTGTTGATGCGTGTGTGCTACAGTGCATGACAGAGCATTAGGTTTAGTCCAGTTCCTAGGAGCAGGCAGCGCGTTTCACACTCGCCCAGAGCTTATGGTGCTCAGCTTCTGGAAGTCAGCCATTTCAACATTAGCCTTATCAGAGGAGCCTCCTCGAGCATGGGCCCATGTATAAAGTGCCACAGTCTGCTCGGGATTCATACACATGCAAAATGTTGCCATCCAAAGGCTTACAGTATATGAGCTACATGCTACAAGAATGCATTTATTATTACATCCTCATATACGTTTTGCATTGTTCAAGGATTTTAAACATTTAGTGTTTCACTATGTAAAATTAAAGTAAGTAAAGTATATTTGTGAGTTCAATTCCCGACAATTTACTGCATGTCCTCCCTTCTCTCTCATCCCATATTTCACACTGTCCTTTTTTGTCTAAGGAAGCCTATGGGCCACAAAATCTTTACTTACTCAAATAAACTAAAAACATAACTCCAACTGTTCCAATGAGGTTCATTTGGTCTTCTGATCATTTTATTTTGAAATGTGGAAATGTGACCACGTGACTATAAACTGGAACTGTTTATTCTCACACACCTGGGATACTGTCCTGAAGAAGTCGCACTGCTCTATCAGTATGAAGACAAAACCATCAGTTGAAAAGAAACGTCACAGCAACATCATGTGATCACTCAAGATGGCAAGTGAGCAAATTAAGGTATTAAAAAACAAGCTCAGGTCTGATAAAAGAATAACTCCAAGTATGTTTTTGATGTGGTACGCCACTTAACTTCTGTAAAATTTAGTTTATCCCCGACATAAGTATCTTGTAAAACCTGTACAAATGAGACTAATTTAGCTGCACGCTAAAGGGTTTCATCCACCGTAAACCCAGAATTCAGAGCCGAAAGCAGCGCTCTGATCGACTGTGCTTTGTTGGTCCATCCCAGTTTCATTCACTGTGTAAAAAAGCTGTTCTGGAGCCGTGGACACGCTTTAAAATGAATGCACGTGTAGTGGGGCACGTGTAGTGGTATGAATGCGCAGGTTGAGGTAGCTTTATTGCTCGCCAGGGGGTGCATGACCTTAAGATATTACAGTCAGTACCGAGCTTTTCTGACCCCTTTTACTACCAGGTTGTCTTTCTATGGCTGCGGGGTTGCACTTGATGCACTGGGCAGAGCAGGTAAAAATGACCCACTCTTCTGTACAATAGCCCCTTGATTGGGTTGGGTCAAAGCCCTTTTTTGTGTCACTATGGCAGCGGGAAGTGCGTCTCTAGGCGTAATGCTGAGTAAAAGGTTAGCGCTGTTAGAAATAATTCAAGTATATTTTTATGGCCCGTTTTATTCACTTTATTTTTTTGTTGATGTATTAATGTCCCTTTAAAAATAATAGCTTACTATTCTACTGCTGTAGTAATATTTGCAGCCCTATACTCTGCTTGCTTTGCTGCCTAAAGGAGGAGGAGTGAATGGGAGATTGCCATGAACACAGGGTTGGGATTTTGCTGTTTAGAAACATAAGTAAAGGGTGTTTTTGTATATAAAAAATTACTGCTTATATATAGGTTATTTCATTGTAAAATCATCAGTTCCACATATATTCTCATAGATCTCTAGACATAATACATTATTTGTTAGTGGCATTAGCTCGACATTCACATTTCCCCTGAACTGAAGAGGAACTATTTAGCTTCATAATAACACAAAGAGGCAGCACATTACAAAGATATTTTTTGAATGAAGCTGCTTGTCTGAGCTTTGTGAATGGACAAACACGAACATGATATACATGAACAAATATGAAGGCACACCGCGGAACCAAAGATTTGATTTCACAGAAGAAGCAAATCGTTTTTTTTCAGGCAAGTGAGCAAATACCAAAGTGAGATTTACGTAACAGCTCCAGCGAATAAAATCACCGAAATAGCACCAGAGATAATGGCAACCCACGCATTGCACGGACTGATAAAAACAGAATCCACTGCAGACAGACCAAGGCGTGATGTGACGTCAGAGCTTTCATTCATTCATTTTATTTCTATACAGGAATATATTTGTTGTTATATCATCATCCAGGCCCTATAGGCTAGTCCCTAAGCCTCCAAGATAGGGAACCCATTTTGCTTCTTGACACATCTTTGTAGTAAAAACAAAAAAACAAAACAAAAAAAACACACAAACAAACAAACAAACTTCTACAACAATTGCCGAAGGCTTTTCACCAGCATTACATATAATAAGATATAACTTCATTCTTTATTTTTACCTCCACCTGCCGCTTCGCCTCCATCCGGACTCTCCGTGACTGCCCGACTGCTCGGCGTGAGCTGGGAGGTTCTGCGCCGTTGGCCTCGCGCGGCCAGTCGTCTCAAGGAGCTCCGGGGGGTCCTGCGGGGGGATGCGCTGCTGTAGCACCGGGCCGCACTCAGAAACCCACAGTACTCGTCCTGGGATTATCGCGCGTGGGAAAGGGCTACACCTCCTGTCATCTTGGTTCCCTCGTGCAGGACATAAACACCACCGCGCCAAACATCATGCGTCATCATCACCCGTCCGTGTCTTCTGTGGTCATTCATACAGGCACACACGATTTAAAACTACAGCAATCTGAGGAACTCACAGAGGACTTTTTTGCTGCTTTTTTTAAACGACTTGAATTGTTTAACGGGATCGCCTTCATCCAGATATGTATGGATCTCGTCTTCTCTCTTTTAATATCGACCTCACTCTTGCATCTGCAGCAGTCAATGTGTGACAATCAGGTATGCTGACTTCAAATGCTCATGGACCTCTTAAAATACCAGTCAAGATTACAAAGAGAACATTAGTGTTAGGGCCCCAACCTGCCAAACACTCTATTGCACCTATGCAAATGGGGAAGGAATCAGGTGACAATCGTGTAGTGAATAATAAAATGAACAAACAAGATCGTAAAAACTACAAATCATATTTAATCATCATTAAACCTACTAAAAGCCTGCTCATATCAAATACTCAATCCGATAATGTTCAAAACACTGACTTAAATATATCGACATTTAAATTAAAAAAAAGTCTTCGAATTATTCACATGAATGTGCAAAGTCTTCAATCAAAAATAGACTTTATTAGAGTGTGGGAAAAACAAGCAAATCCTGATATATTCGTATTCTCTGAAACATGGCTCCAGGATCTCAGACGCTGATATTTCATTGGACAATTATAACATATTCCGTTGTGATAGACCCAGGAGGTGGAGTAGCAATATTTATAAAATCTTGTTTTACTGCAACTGTAAATTCCAAAGTCTCCAAGTCAAAAAGTTTTGAATACACAGCCCTCGAGATGGGTTTGGGTAAAAATAATACTGGGAAAATGACAGTTGTAGTGTTTTATCGTCCTCCGTCTGCTCCTGTCGGTGAGCTAGAGGACTTCTTTACCTTCCTTTCCACTTTTGATAATTCTGAGTTACTTGTTTTAGGTGACATGAACATTGATTGGTCCAAAACTTCTGAACAGTCTAAAAAACTATTGTAATGAATTAAACCTCACACAACTTATTACTGCTCCCACCCGACCTGACCCTAAAGACCCAGTTAAAGCAACACTACTGGACATTATCTTAAGAACAGCTTCAGAATGACCATTGTAGTGGTGTTTTTCCTCTGGACTTTAGTGACCACTGTCCTATTGGGTGTGTGCGGAACACAAAATGTATTAAATCCAAATCAAGTATAACTGTTAAAAGGTCCTATAAGCATTTTAATGAGCAAGCATTTCTGTCTGATCTGTTCTATAGTGACGTTGGTTTTACCACTAGTATTCCAGAACCCACACAGCACTGGACTTTTTCATCAAAACTTTAATGCTATTACTGATAATCACGCCCTCTTTAAAGAGTCAGGGTCAAAAATAGGAATAATCCCTGATTCTGTTCAGACCATCGCTGCATTATCTCGAGAACGTGACAAAGCCTGGGCAGAAGCCACGGCAACCAAATCAGCAGCAGATTGGCAGCAGTTTTGTCATAAGCGCAATAAATATGTCTCTACTGTTCGTAAAGCCAAAACATCTTACTATGTCAATACTTCCACGGAATTTCAGGGCAATTCTGCAAAATTTTGGAAAACCGTTAAATCCTTAAACAAATTCTACTCCCTTTTTACCAAATGAAATTATTAAAGATTCAATGAGCTTAACGCCCCAAAAATATATTTGTGATGCGTTTAATCAGCACTTTGCTGACTCTGGAAATATCTTTGATGCTGCTGCTCCATACGTTGCTGTTACCCAAATACATGAGAATAGACCTGATGATCAAGTATTTTTCCTTAGGCCCTTTACACAGTATGAAGTCTTAATATGTTGCTCTCTTTAGATCAAAAAAAGTCCACTGGAGCTGACACCCTCGAACCTACGTTACTTTTGTTATCAGCCCCTCTAATGTAAATTGTTTAACTCATGTTTTTAATCCACAATTCAAACTGAAAGTATCCCATTACTGTGGACAACTGCTTTTGTTCTCCCTTTGCACAAAGGAGGCCAGAAAATGATTTGAATAATTTCCGTCCAATCTCAAACTATCCTGCTTAGCAAAACTCTTAGAGAAGCTCGTAAGTAACCAGGTGCGTGCGTTCTTAACCAAATATTCCATTTCAAATAGATACCAGTCTGGATTTAGACCAGGACATAGCACTGTCACAGCTGCTACCAAAGCTATAAATGATATTGCTATTGCATTGGACAGCCATGAGGAATGTGCTGCTGTTTTTGTTGATTTGTCAAAGGCCTTTGATTCAGTAGATCATTGTATTCTCTTGGAGCGTCTGGATGCTATTGGGTTTGATACCAGTTCTAAAAAATGGTTTGACGATCACCTCACAAATAGAGCTCAAGCTGTTTCTGCTGATGGGTTTCAATCTGAATTTTCTTATCTTAATAAAGGTGTCAAGGCTCTGTCCTGGACCACTGTTATTTACAATTTATATAAACTCAATTGGGCATAATCTAAAACACAGTAGCATCCACTTGTATGCAGATGATGCAATTCTGTATGCTAGGGCACCTTCTTGTGCCCAAGTGATTCAAATATTCAAGAGGATTTTCACTCCATCCAAAACAACTATGTTAATTTAAAATTATTAATAAATTCAAATAAAACAAAATCTATGCTGTTTTCCAAAAGACACTCTATTGACTCCAAAAATAAATCTATTCTCACGCTTGATAGTAATATGATTGAACAAGTACCCCATTACAAATACTTGGGCATCTGGATCGATGATAAACTCTCCTTCAACAAACACGTGCAAGAGCTGACAAATCATCTTAAAACCAGATTGTCATTCTTTAGACATAAATAATGTTTTCCTCTTAATTGTAGAAAACAGTTAATCAGGCTACACTTCTTTCAGTTCTAGATTATGGTGACATTATATATATGTAGGGCTGCAACGATTACTCGAGTAAATCGAATAATTCGATTACAAAAAAAATTCGATTATTATTTTACTGCTTCGATGATTCGTTTAATTTACATATTTAATCAAAAACACGTGAATCTGTGGCGCGCGGAGCGCACGGAACGACTTGTGGCGCTTTTGTTTCACACGGAGCTTGTTCCGCTCTGACGAAGGCGCGACAAGAAGAGAGCGGGGCGTTTTAAAGAGTTTAAAGAGTTTTGACGAGAAGAAGAGCCATGGATCTATTATAAGAATCCCGAGCTGCAACTCTAAACACCGCATCTAGCTCCGCCCACCCAGCCCCCGCGCCGTCGACACGTCACCACGGACCCCCGCGCTCCCACCAACAAACTCTGCTTCCCAGTCACAGTCGTACTTTTAAACAGCCAATGCACATGGAAACGCACGGAGGACCGGTTATGTTAGAATAATCTGTTGTGAAACAGAAAGTCCGAGACGCGGAGGCCAAAGTGACCGGCACACGAGCCAAAACGGCAAAATGCTCAAAACGCCAGGACCACTGGTCCCACCCAACATAACGTTTAACAAATATTTTATTTTAAGTGATGTGACAGAGCGACTGTAACTGTTTACAATCTATGACAAGTTAATTAGTCCTTTATATATATCCTTTCTATACAAACAGAACAGTTTGGACTGAAGTGAAATGTTGCTGTTTTGGGGACAAATTTATATGAAATTAAGAATAAAATGTGTTATTTTAAGCAGAAATTCCTTATTTTGTATTTGTTTGTTACTATGAACTATAACGTTTTCTAAAAAATGATTTAAAATGCGTTTAAATGGTTTACTGAATGTACAAAAAAATTAACCGATTACTCGATTAATCGAAGAAAAGAATCGATAGATTACTCGATTACTAAAATAATCGATAGCTGCAGCCCTATATATATGCATTCTACAGCAACAGTGTTAAAACCTCTGAACTCAGTTTCTCATTCAGCTCTAAGGTTTATTACATGACAAGGACACAGACCTCCACTGTGAATTATATTCTAAAGTAGAATGGCAATCATTGGATGCACGAAGAGAACTGCCTTTTGTTTGTGTATAAAGCTCTACTGATTATTTATCAAGTGTATTGCACATCAGATCAGGTATTCACAGTTTGAGGTCTCAGGACATTTTTAGCTTACAGACCCATCGTGTCAACACAGAGACAGGAAAAAAGGCTTTCAGCAACTTTACCCCCTCCATGTGGAACAAAACCCGGAGACTTTTTATATTAAATCATTTTATGCCTTTTAATGATTTTAAAGCACTGGCCAAGGACTACCCGCAGTGCCGACGCACTTGTTTTATATAATGTTATATCATATTGTATGTATAAATGTGTTTTATATAATGTTATCTCATATTGTATGTATAAATGTGTTTTTATGTATTGGTTAATTTTATTGAATATTTTATTTGTGTTTGTTGTTTATTTTGTATTGTGTTTTAACAGGGAAATACCCATGAAAAAGAGACATTTTCTCATTGGGTTTTCCATGTAGAAATAAAATAAAATAAATAAATAATAACATGTGACAAATGTGCCATAAACATAAATCATGATTATTATTCAATATATTTAATGAAATACAGTCACAGTCACACTGCAGGACAAGAAAGATGTTCAAAGTTTTTGCAACCCATAATCTTAGATGCTGTTCTGGTGCATTATGCTTTAACTATGCTTTAGGTGTAACTGCTTATTGTATGTATTTATTTAGGTTTATTTGATAGGAACAAATATGTTTCATGAGCTCATGTCACACACTATAACATTTTAGCCGGGACAAATTCTCAATGTCCGTCCCTAGTTTTACATAAAAAGACAATACACATTATAAATTCAAAAACAGGTCAAAGTTTACACATCTGACCTTCCATTTGTGATGTAAAATGGAGTTCATGGTGTCATTTTTGTAAAGAAAATAGAAAAATGTATGAACTATTTCTGACACATTTCTGAAGTTTGAAAGAAAGTTTTACAGTCACACCACAGGACGAGGGAGTGTTTTTGCAAAAATTACAAAAATGTGAAACAAAACCGAATATTAAAAAAAAGAGTCAGGGTTTCTCAGCCGAGTTGTCTTAGCAAAATGTTGCAGGGCTGGTTTTCCGCCCAGAGACAGCAGGGGGTGATGACAAACACTTCAAACGCCCCGAAAATACATCGTTACTTAGGTACTTTGCATTAAGTACAGTTTTTGAAGCTCTATTCTGTACTTCACTTGAGTCGAACTTGGACGACTCATTGCACTAAAATGCTGTTAAGATAAATATATTTTGAATTTAACAAAAAAATATAAGAATGTTATCACTGAATAGCATTTTATTTTTTTTAGGTTTTGTAAGCTTCCTGTTAGTAATGGATGATGTCACACTAGGAAATTACCCAGCAAACAGAGGGCCAAAACTCATCTAATGTAATTTTATTTTTAAATTTGACCAATACAAATTTATGAACGCACCTTTAGTTTGTTGAATTAATGTTTAGAGGGTCAAAAAGTGTCTTCTTGTTTCTTTGTGTAAATTATGCATACACTTTGGAATGAAACCTATTGTGTGTCACTTCCTGTAATTTTCTACAGATTTTTCAATGTTTTCTCCACAAATCCCTGTTCGATTGGTGTAAAACTATAATTTATGTTTACAACAAGTACAAATAGACCAAATAAAGTCAAAATTAGAAAATTGTAAAAACCTGTCATAGATACTGTCATAATACTTTCTACTCCACTAATATATGCTTTAGTTTGTTTAGTTGTACATCAGTTTTCTGCCTCTTTCCTCCCATTTAAAGCCTCATGATGCTCACTCCACAGACTTGATTCAGACTCACAACAAAGACGGTTCGTCCCTGCACCGGTTGTGGTCATGATGACACTAATTAGCTAACTAATTAGTTTGTTATGACTTGGTTTTAATACATTTTTGGAGTGGTAAACAGTATCTGCAGTTCGAAGAAGCTCTGAGTTATTTCTTTTGTTTTGAAGAGAGTAAATATACAAAATAAAATGCAATTGAATTCCTAACCATTCCAACCAAATAATACTAGCTTTAAAAGGTGGACTGAACAGGATAAGACCAAAATCCACCTTGACTAGGTGTATGTTTACTTTTACTCAAGTAATGAAATGCATACTTTGACTTCCTCGGCAAGCACCTGATTAAAAGTTCTTGGTGGTAATCATAGAGCAGTGAGAAAATTACAACATAAAAACTGAGAAGAACAGCTTGTGTTTGACAGTGAAACTAACAGCAATTTATGTTGACCTGTGAATGTGATTGGCTGTTCCAAGACTGTTCTTTTCGCACACAGATGGCTGCAACACAACAATGACAGCCATTTTGTTGTGCTGGTTCTGTCAGAGCATTTGTTAGAAAGGCCAAAAGTGACAGGGTTTCCATAAACAACGTTATACGGCTGAAATACGGTAAATAAACTGTAGCTCATGTGCAAAGTCAACAGTGTGTGTAATGTCCAAAAGCATTGCTCCAAATGTTTCGCTAATCTGTGGCTAAAAATAACAGCCTGTTCTCACTGTCCTAAATATGAATGTTTATGAGTCACTATTATTCAGATCCTGTCCAGTGCATTTGATCCTTTGAAATTTAAAAGACCAATTGTGGATCAAATTAGTGTCCATCCAGGAAGATTGGCACTTTGAAATCCCACTCAGGCTTCATAGCTGTGTCTGGGTTTCAGATGACATCACAACATTCTATAGTCTATTCACTTTATTCCCAAATACCGTCTGGGTGCTGCCATCCGACGTACTCCTTCTTCTGGTTGTATTAGTTAGGATGGGGCTCCCGACCTCGAGAGAAAATAAGTTCTACACAGACTAAAAAGAAGTTTTCGGGCCGCCCAGGGAATAGGTGTATTGCTGACTTGTTGGTCACCTGGACATTGGATATTTTACACAAATACATCTACTGCGTAGGATGCTTTAGCAGCTTTTCCCTCGTTCTCCATTCAAACCAACAGAATTCCCACTGGACCGGAAGTGTCATTACAATGGAAGTGCCGCTCACTTGGAAAAGAGGGAAAAGTGGGCGGGGCGGAATAAGGTCAATAGTTTAAAACTGAGCCAGATTCTAGAATGTGATGATGTCATACTCCCACATAGGGGACAAGAGCCAGAATTACCAATTGATTACATTGTACTTTGCCATAAAATATAGGTAAGGTAAATGCACAAATGTTGAACCTGATCATTTCAATTAAGAACTGTATAACGCTATATTACAACAGAAGTCTGCATAATCTCCATTCATTTTAGCTGCCCCCATCTGTAGTAAATATTATTGGCTAATGGAATGTTGTGATGTCATCTGAAACCCAGCAATACCAGAGTATGACATTATAGCCCAGGGCTTTTCAACTTCATTTTCCCAATGGCCAGATTTTTCAGAGTTGCACAACACACCAGCACTTAATCCAAATATGGGGTCGCACAACATATCCACAACTCTTGATCTGTTTCAATAATGATAAACTAAATACTGCTATATTAGACTTTTGGGAAAATAGAATGCAAAATGCTTTACCAACATCGGGCAATTCAGTACTGAACAAGAATTAAACTAGGACTAGAAACCAACCACTAACCAGGTCTAAAGTGGAATTAAACAAGGAGTTAACCAGGAAAATATATTTGTGAAATATTTGGAAGATGAATCAGATCATTTGAATATTTATAAGCAGAATACATATATTGTGAAATAAGTATTTGAGAATGACGTTACAATGCAAAGGCATTCTGTAAGATAAAAACACACAGACACACACACGCACACACACGCGCACAGACACAGACACACACACACACACACACACACACACGCAAACAACTGCCTTTGACTATAGACACTAGTTTTTCCATCATGGTTCAAAGGGACTAATTTGCCAGGGCAAGTTCATTCTGTAACAAGTTCTTCACTCACGGTTCAAAAGTGCGTACATGCCCTTTTAGTCCAATGCAATGTTTTTCCTCACCTTATTCAGGAAGTTGCCTCAGGCGCAGCCATTAATTATACCCTTCCTTCCGGTTGTATGATTTTGCATTGAGTTGCCGATCTCAACATCAAATATGTTCTTTCAAGGCACAAAGCTGTTTTCAAGCCGCCCAGAGAAACGGTGCGGTGTTGACTTCTTGCAAACGATCATTGAACATTTTACACAACACAACCTACTTTACGTCATATCTTAGTAAGACCTTTCTCTTGTTATCAGTGTAAATTAATGGGATTTCTGCTTAACCCAAAAGGCAAATCGCAACCAGAAGTGCAGTTTAGAGGCAGTCAGAAGTAAAAGCGAGTGAAGCAGAGATTGAGATGAATAGATATAAATGTTATCTAGATTTTAATAAAAGTACACCTGCATGTAAAAACACAACGTTCATCCCTCATCTCCAAAGAAAATCAGATAAACCTCCCCTGCTCCTGCCATCAGAGTTGCATGGGATTTTCCTCCACCACAGCGGATCTACCCCAACAGCAGTCTGCTAGTGTTTGATAAATAATACATTTAAGTGCATTCCATATCAGAAAGATTTGTCCAGTACTGTTTAAAAAACTGTTCTGCAGGTGGAAATTCTGAGCTAGTTTTCATAGATGTCCCTGAACTCCTCGTGTTGACTCACACCCACAGTTGTATCTGCAGTGCTGCCTTCATTATTTCCAGTCACTCATGTAAAAAGAAGCACTCAGCTCAGTCAGAACCATGAGGCAGCGCGCCGTGTTCCTGTGCCACTCTGATGAATACATGAGTAGGGATTTTCATGTCATCACACAATTGTTACAACATACAAAAAAGCTCTCCATACCAGACACGCTGACTATTATGCAAATATGCTTTCTACTGTATAAAACCAGGACTGAACCTACAGTAAACCAGAGTTATTTAAAGAGCTGCACCCAATTTTTACAATCACTAATCAAATCAAACAGTTAACAGTGGTCCAAACATACTTTTTAAATGCATTCCTTCACCGTGATGAGCTTCAGAGTCTAATGCGGTGTCGTGCTGACAGTGGACGGATGTTCACCCTATGAGCTGCTTTTACAATATACAAAACATTTTACTTTACTACATGAAACATTTTGGTACATGTACTGAAGCAGAACCAAGTCTAAACCAGAGATCAAAGATAGGAAAAAGCAACTATCTCTTGAGAAAGCAGATTAGCAAGCGGTTTGTAAAATATCAACTTCAAAACAACAATGTTTTTGCCCAGAATTTCACCTTGTCAGAGTGGCCAGACTGATGTGCCTCGGTGCTTCACAGAGCTTGGAAAAATCTGCTTTTACCTATTTGGCCCCATGGTCTTGGACTACAAAAACAACCTTAAATTGGGATCGTTACTTGATAAATTCCATACATCTTGATTACTGAGTTTTTGCACTAACTGAAATCATTCTCCAACCTCCTCACAAAGATCCTTCCACACGATCTGGTCTTTTGGGGGTTTGAGGGTATGAGGGTTAGCCCTGGAACCAAAAGGTTGACGGTTCATATCCACTCCTGACCACATACATACTGTTGTGGCACGAATTAATAATGTTTAAAATGAATTAAGTGCTATATAAAATGAATGCATTATTATTATTTTTTCCCCGCTCCTGTGTGTCTTTTTTAAACTGGGAATCAGAATGATGCATATGAAGTTATGTATGTTAGAACTCTGGCCAACCTCTTTAACGGTGAAATGTGTCCCTGAGTTCTCCCTCCCGCTGATCACCCCAGCATATGAGGCATGAGGCATTATAAAACAGAATCACAATGATCTGATGTGGAATTGCTGGGCAGGCAGCCAGTGAACGCAGCATGAGCAGCAGTTTGGGCTGCCTAACAGAACGCCCCCTGCTGGCTACAAACACTCCCTGACCACTGAGAGCTAATTATCCCAGCTACAGTTCCTCTGTTTCAGATGTGTTCAAACTGACCAGCACATTTAACACCAGTCGTCTGTTAACACGCCGCAAACACAAAAGAATAGTACATTTATGGCATGTTTGGTTGGGCAATGGAATAGATCTTTCCACTTCCATCTTTTTACTTGGGGTTTGGGTTTTTGCAGAAGTATTTCCATTACATTATTGATGTGTTAAATGTGCTCAATCAATCAATCAATATCAATTTATTTGTCCCAGAGGGGCAATGCAAGCACGTTGAGCCGCTAAAATCAATATCAATACCGTAGAACTACTTAAACAAAGCTCCCTGAGAAGTTCAACAACAGGACTCATCATGGGGTCATCCGATCAAGTGTTAGGAAAGTTTAAGGTGAGTAAAAGCTCTCAGGACAAAAGTGTCTGTCCTGCTGCCCGGGAATAACATTTTGTATCCTGGGGGAACCAGGTGAACTCACAACCGGAAAGCTCTCCTTGTTTTAGTTTATTTATTCATTAAAACAGGGGACAGTGCACAATATACATTAAACTTAACAGGAGATATGCATTGTACCAGGTTGTAGCTCAAGTCAAACACACACACACACACACACACACACACACACACACACACACACACACACACACACACCACACACACCACACACACATCACACACACACACACACACACACACACACACACACACCATACATATACACATCAGTCCACATTATGGGAGCAAGTTAGGTTTGAAAATGTATGATCATTTGTACATGTGGTCAGCTCAGTATGTAACATATTCCACCGATGGACGGCCACACAAGAAAAAACTGATTGCCAAATGCTGTCCGGCGTTCAGGGATCCTGCACTTGCCACGCACAGATGATCGACTGGCTCGAGATATTGTTTCAGAGCTCAGAGAAATAAAAGTTTTTAGCAGAGGAGCAGCAGTACCGTGAATGATTTTAAACAGCAAGCAAACTTTTGGATACATAATCAGGTTTTCAAAACTTAAAATGTTATGTTTTACAAGAATGTGACAGTGATGACTTTTCTTGTCATGGATCGCTAGAGAACTTTTATATAATGATTCTAATTGTCTTGGGGCAGATTTAAAGGCCTGTGACCAACTGGTTATGCAGTAAAGTAAATGTGGAACTATCATTGAATTTAGACAAGTATTTGAAGCCTCAAAAGTTAGAAAATGTCTGAGCTATCTGAAGTTGGCCTGTTTCTTTTTAATGTGTTTCTTAAAACATAAATTTGGTTCCAAAATGACATCTAGATCAGGCATGTTCAAACTATGGCAAAATGCGGCCCTCAGACCAATTTTTGTTGGCCCTCCGGCTTCCTGCTAAGTTGATCCAAACATCAAAAAGTAGTACTTTTTACTGTAAAATTGGAAGAATTCAAGCATTTTGATGTTATACCAACCTAATATTAATGTTCCAAGTCGTATTAAACGTGGGGAGGCTCATCGAAACTATGTCAAATGCAAAATTCCGAATGATTCTCTTCATTGTCGGGTTGTCTGTGGCCCTCTGCTCCGTATAAGTTTCAAATTGAAACTTTCCCTCTGTGAAAAAAGTTTGGATACCCCTGATCTAGATATTTCATCTGATTGACACTATTAATCTTCTGACCTTCTATTAAGATTTCAGGATCCTCAGGATTTTCAGTATGGATCCTATGGCAACTTTTGTCAACACTTAAAGTGAGGTAAGAGTTTCTAAGCACGGCAGAAACCTTGTTTATCTCCTCTTTAAGTTTTTGAGCAACTGCATAATGGTTTTACCATATATACCACAGTGTCATCAGCATAAATAATTAGTTTAGTATTACACACAGTCGGCAGGTCATTTATATAGTGTAAACAGCACAGGGGCAAGAACAGTAGGGGGGTAAGAACAGAGCCTTGTGGCACTCCCATGCTGCATGGTCTTAGGGGAGTTTAACATGGTTTACAGCTACACCTTACTGCCTCTCACTTGAGGTAATATTCTATCCGATCTCTTGTGTTTTTGTTGAAAGAAAAATGTGTTAGTTTGCTGATGAGTAACTCATGGTGAACTGCATCAAAGGCTTTTCGCGAGTTTGGAAAGACCGCCGCAATGACTCCACATCATTCAGGCTGGATTTAATATCTTCAAATAAATAGCAGCATGCACTCTCAGTTGAGTATCTTTTCCTGAACCCAAACTGGAAAGGATTTAGTCAAGATGCTTCACAAGCTGCTCTGCTACCACTTTCTCAAAGACCTTGGAGATGGTTGGCAGGATGCTAATTGGTTGATAGTTTGAAAGAGCTTGTCTCCCGACTTGAATACTGGTTACAGCTTCTTTCAAAACCATTAGAAATGTATTCTTATTTATTGACTGATTTATGACTTTTGTTAATACTGGAGTCAAAATCTCTTTGTACTCTTTTAGAAAAGTGAAGAGTCAATTCCAAAAAGGTATTTGGTTTTACCATTATTTAAGTTGGATATTACTTTAAAAACGTTTTCTAAATGTATGTTACACAGTTGAAGGGAGAATTTAACGATATCTCTACGGTCATCTTGAATACAGAACAGAACAGAATTTAGAAAATAATCATTAGAATGTATAGCTAAAACAATAATTTCATTTTGAGTAATTTAATCAATTTTGAGTTGTAAAGGTTCTGAGTTTGATTTATCTCTTCCCAATAGTTGATCAATACTCCTCCATAGACGTTTACTGATGCCTTTTGCTTCTTTAATTTTATTTAGAAAAAAGTTTGCTTTATCTTTCCTGAGCCGCACTTCATTTCTTAAGCTTTTATAGATATGATGGTCATTGATTAATCCTGATTCAAGAGATGTTTCATCAGATCCCAAATGATTTGATTAAACTGTGGCAGTCACTTTGTATTTGATTTCCTTTGTTTTAATTGTATATATCTATAAATGTTGTCTTTAATAGCTGTTGTAATATGGTTGCAAGTATGATCACAGCTTTTACTATCATTTATGCTCCCCCAGTCTATTTCATTTAAATCATTCTTCAGGAGCTCTGGATTTCTCTTCAGACTGTGAGGTATTTTGAATTCTTAATGTATTCGTTCTTTATTCTTCTATATCTTAATTTATTTAATTTCCTTGAAACTAAAGTAAAATTATGATCAGTAAGTCCAGTTAATAATTTACTCTGTCTGGTTTGTTAGTAAAGCGTCAATCTATAAAGGTTTGGGAATGTCTTTGTTATTCTAGTTGGCTTTTTGATCATTTATATAATTCGTAGTTAGTAAGTCTGTTAGTTTTTTTTTCTCTCTTTCTTTTATCAAGCCAGTTAGTGTTAAAAGCACCCATTAACAATATTTCCTTTTCTTTCATGTGTTTTTCTGAATTGTAGAAAGTCCAGTATACATTTCACCGCTCGTATACTTTATGTCCAGGGATTGTAAACACTGAAGGGAATCGTGGAGGTCAATCAAGTCTCTGTAAAACACAAGTAATCCAGATTTGATTCTTGTGTATGTTCAAATGTCCACCAAAAATTCCTTTCTGCTTGGTCATCAGATTCATGTTACCTTGTTTGGAAGCAACAATAGTCTGCAGTAACTTTGTTTTGTTTGTCGTCTTTAGCACAAATATTCTTACCGGCTTGTTACATTGTGGTGTTAAACCTGGAAGCGTGCGTAATGGACTCACCATTTGCATTACCTGTGTAACTTATTACCTGGTAGCATAAACGCATGGTGAAAAAGTTTTGTGTGTGGCTTACCGGGGCTCTGCCATGGGTGTAGTCACCGGAAATGGCTGCTGTTGTAAATCCATGGGCGTTACTTATATTGGTTTACTTGAACATCGAAGCAAAGTAGTTATATGATGCAAAGGTGAGTCACACCACTACGCTGGGCTGTTGTTTGAGCCACTCATTCCATCCATCACCATCGTCATTCAGCACGTTGGAAAAAGTGATATACTGGCTCCAGGAGTCCAGGGGTATAGCAGGCCTCTTGGGTGTGCTGCTTGCCTGTGAGATTGAACGTTCACTGGCAGCAGTCCAGCTCCCAAGTAACTGCGTAGTGACAATCGCCATCATGAGGGACACAATTATTACATTTTGGGGCTTAGCTCTGATTTTGTCAATGACAAATTAATCAATGTTGTAGTGGTAGATGGTAGGTCAAGCGGTTTTCCAGATTTCATTCACCTGCAGCTGCTACCTGCTGCCATCCTTTTTCTTGGTTGGTATGGATACAGGAAAATCAAACGGGTAATCTCACACAATCCAACAGTCTATATCTTCTGTCCCTTGAACCGCACAAGATGGTCAAAATCCCAAAATAACATGTTAAAAATGTAAACCTCTCCTCTCCTCTTTGCCCAGAATGTTCCACAGTATGACATAACATTTTCCATCTCCATGGACAAGCAGCTGGCGCCACCAGGCCAAGTGGTTTTTATTTATGTATTTGTGGTAAAAACACACATGTAATTCAATAAATTCAGGTAGATTAATTAGTGGAACTTTTTAGGCAAAAACAATAAAATCTCCATGGAGACAGGCAACCAGGAGGGAGGGAATACAGAGGCAGAGGCAGATCCATTGGTCTGTGTATCCCTGACTCTCTGGTCTGTTTTGACAGATCAGAAAATCATATTTCTGACAGTATCTCTGGAGCCTCAAGCGTTTTTTTGCACCACTTTGGATCACTCTCTCAAAGACTGTGTTTTTCCCTTTTTGTAACATGTTGTTCACCTACTCACTGACTCATTGGTAATCAGAAATGTATTTATGGAATCGATGCGTGTCATAACCACTAAAATGCTGACTTTCATCTTGACTAACACTGCAGGTAACATTTAGCCAGTATCACATTAAATCTAATAATGAATTATGAGTTCAAAAAACCACTTTGGGCACACATACGAGGTACCAATAGCACTGTAAGAAGGTTAAAACCTCTGAAAAGTCGATTTTGCCGGATGCAGGCCCTTTAAAATAAAAAATAAAAACATCAACTTTACTTCATCAACTACAAAGTACTGTACAACAACCTGCAATAATATGTAACCTGAATGTAACAAATGTAATGTTAATGTCATTCTTGCACATTTACATTTTTTAAAAATAATTTAATTATTTCACGAATTAAATCAATTTGCCATTTCAAGTCTAGTTCATAATATATATGTGTGGTCACATTCACAAGACCAAAGAGCAGGTTTAGTGGGGTAAAAAAGCCCTTCATTGTTGCTTGCGGGTCTAGCTGCCGTATAAAGTCAAGTTTCTCAGACAAAATGAGCTTTTTGTTGAAAATGACTTTTGGAAGTGATTTAAAATGTGTTGATTTTTAAAACATTGTCCAGATGACTACTGTTGAAACTTTTCTATGATGTCACCCAAATGCAATGCTCAGCATATCAACCAATGTAGAAAAAGATTCAGTTGTAGTCATCTGGACTCTGTTTTAGAAAAACAAAACGTTTCAACTCTCATCCAAGAGTTATTTTCAATCAGTGAAACAAGTCTGAGAACTCCTGTTTATATCCTACTCTGTGAAAGCCCTGCCCACAGGGCGGGACCTCCTGCTAATGGCCCATTGAATCTTTTTCTACAATGGAACACTCCTGGACGAATGAGGGATTACACCGACATAACAACCAATAATAAAAATTGTTTAAACAAATAATTACACTGTGGTTAGGTGTTGGATTATAGCAAGGGTGTCTATTTTTCTTGGCTCTCAGGCATCCTGCCAAAATGGCTCAAATTGTCAAATGTTGTACTTTTTTACTGCAATATTTGAAAATGTTCTGTAAGAACTTCAATAACAAACACTGGTGTGATACAGACATAACTTCAATGTTCTAAGCATTTTTTATTCTATTGTTTTATTGTGTGGCAGAGTGGGTGTTGTGTTAACTGTAAATAATATACTAAATAAAATAAAAGATCAACGCCATAGGTCCAGGACCATAAATACACAAAGCAGACCGCAGACTATAGTTGTGAAACTTGTCAACATAGCTGCTAGCTTTACACCCTAAGATGCAGGCTTGATGCTCCAACACAACGCATTTTTCAACAACTTCAGTTTGTGCTTGACGCCATCTTATCACAATTGCATGATCGAGATCAAAAAAGCTTGGACAGCCCTGGATTAGAGGGTTTAGATTTCAATTCATTACAGGTCATTACAAAGGAAATTAAGTTTGCGTTATTATAAGTTGGTACAAAGTGCATTACAATGTGCTTAATGAGAGATACAATGTACAATGCTTTTTGTAGCAGGTATTCACCTCATTACACCTAAAGGAGCGTTGTCCTCACATGACCCCTCCTCAAGCACACAGATTGATGCATGAATCACTACTGTCTATGTGTGTGTGACTTATGTTTCAGTCCAGCCGCTAACACCCTCTGGAAACACAGATACGGACGAATTATTGACATCAGTCCAACACCAGCTGTTTCTATTGTCCCAAAAGATTTGTCTCACCAGCACATATCAGTCTTGTAAAAAGACCACCTCTTGATATTTTCAGTTAAAAACTAAAATGACAAGAAAAGACAAGCTGCAATAAAACGTGATAAGTTTGAATTTAACCAAATCATTTGAAACCGATGTGTCAGAGCATGCCCATGAAGCAGAGCAAAATGATTAAATTTGCATAAAGATTTTGCAGACAAAATAAAAATTTGCTCAAGACAAGAGACGCTACTACAAGCTTGTACCCCACGGCCCTTGTCAGGGTAAAGCAGAGGGGAAAGATGATGGGTAATTGAACAAAGCCTCCATGTTTGTCTGTTAGCATGCAGAATCGGCCGTACAAATCAGTAATATTCACATGTCTCTCAGAGTGTGTGGACGGTCAGGCTCAACGTGTTTTAAAAATGAATTCCAGCGTCTGTCTTCCCACCTCACGTCTGTCTTTTCCTCTTAGAGCACTTGTTGCTAGGCAACAGTTCTGCCTGTATTATCATTTTAATTATTACTTTAAAATCATATTCACGGGTGAGTGAATTAATGCAGCGTGCTCTGATAAGACGTATGTTTGAATTCTTCTCCTCAGTGACCTGTTGATCTGCTTGAGTTCATTTTCCACCAATCTGGATCCAATATACAATAGGTTACACAGAATTGAAGTATGATTCTTCTGATGAACATTGCAATCATGATTCAGTTTGTGATCTATTTGATTATTTGATTGACATATTCTAAACCAATACAAGAATCCCAGATCCCAGAATGCATTTTTGTAGTGGCCTAAACTGCAGGGTTAGTAGATTTGTTCATACAAAGACAGGGTATTATGTGCTTTCCAATTAAAACAATTCAAATTGCAATTTGCTTGTGATATATCTTGCAGCCCTAACATAGCCAACATTTAGGGGGTGGGCCAAATGTCAAAAATATATATCACCATTTTTTTTTTAGAACCTCCATTGCATTTAAATGTTATAACACATTTACTCCTTCTGAAAGTTGACACTTCACTGTGATTTTTTAAATCCACCAGTCCCTCTCTCAAATCATGACAAACGCAGGGAGGGCATATACAGGGCATATACAGTGATAATAATGATAATCCATGGGAATAAACACAATCCATCACTGTTTTGAATGACCAAAACGTCACATGGCTCCACAATGGGCACAGGTCTATAACTCAAACATAACAAATGTTTTCTTAATAAATAAAGTCTCAATTGTACCAGCAAATCACAAAAAGACGTGTAGTAATTCCACGTTTGTGGCGCAATGCATTTATTTCTCTTCTCTCCTATGCCCCGTATTAATGCATTGGGTTTGGATCATTTTGGATGAACATACTATTTTCAGTCTTGCAGCGATACACCGTTAAACAGAAAACAGCTGTGGCGAATGTGTGCTGGCTTTGTTTTGCTTTGTCTGTTAGTCCAATTCATAAGTTACCAGTACTGAACATATGACAGTTTATCACAACATCAAGTCAGCATTTGGTTAGAAATGATTATTATTCTCTGTTAACCAGTACATCTTCTTTTTGCTGCCTTGTTTTCACCTGAGCCTGTGTTCTCTCTTGTCCAATCCAGTACACAGCCAGTCCATGAGCAGCCGGCTGGAATACATCATCTTAACTGTGGCCTCGTCATCTGAATTACTCTTATTTATGAATAATTGAAGAGTCAGAAGGAACACAACCACCGTTTAAATCATATCCATTTTGTCCTTGCAGGCACTGGTACTGTGAAGACATATTGACCGCAGTGATTGGTCGAGGCTCTTGTGCATGTTTCCTAATCAGCTTCTCCTCCCTCTCTGACCTATCGCTGGACAGTTTACGGAAGCGATAGTGCTCCATTTATCAGGTCCCCACGAGGCGGAGCGCGGATCAATAATTCATGAGAGTTGTACAGGCACAGAGAACGGTCGGCGGGCTGTGGAGACGGTGAGGCCCAGACGTGAGCAGATCTGCCAGGCTGCCAGATCGGCTGAGCATGGAGAGAACATGAGGAGAACACGAGGAGAGGAGCCAAGCAGCCTGTCAGTGCACAAAAAACACCTGTTCAGGAGAGACAGGTGTGAACGCGAGCCAGCTCTGGGACTGCAAAGGAGCTGGAGACATGTGCGGATCAGCTAATCCATCAGAGGAGCGCTGCAGACAGGGTTCTAATTCATCAGAAGACCACAGACATGGGTTGCCAGGTATTAAGAGATGGACAAGTAAATGTGTAGTGGTGAGAAAACCATGTCCAAGGCTGTTTCTCAAATGTGAGGTCCTCTGCCTTGTCTTAGTCTGATTTTTGTTGCAGAGGTGCATATGTTTCTGCTCCAGAAGGGCAGAAGAGGGACGTTTCTGTGTTCTGTCCTACCTCAATGTTTGCCTGCTTTCCAGCTAGTCAGACAAATGGTTTTGCTTTTGAGGGTCTCTAATCATCATTTGTAAAGCTGCAACACGCACACACACACACACACACACACACACACACACACAAAATACACATTGTGCTATCAGAACATTCAATTAATCACTAAAACAACAAATACAGCATAGGAGACGTAATTTACATGTGCATTGAACTAGTTAACAAAGTAAATCAAGTTTTACAGGTTGGGTTTATTAGCACACAGTATGCAAGCTTAAATGTTGTATACTAAGGTTTTCTCCTACTTTCTTAAAACATTTTAATGGCCACAACTTTTAGTGCAAAGATTATTTCAACTGAAATACACAATTATGTGGGACAAGACGACCAAACACAACTGCTCTTCTGCCATGACAGTATCAAAGCACCTTAATGTTAAAGTCTATATGTATGTATTCTCCTGTTTCCCTGATTATGACTGAATTTGGTGGGAAATATTTATTACAGTTTTCCGTTGAGAAATAAAACCGAATCCCTCTGTGATATGCGACGTGCCATTGTAAACACAAACAATTTACACTTAACTCATACACTTTTGAATGAACAATCATTAAATGAAATAAAGATGTATGATGGTATTATTCGTTGTCAAATTATAACTACTGTGTAATTTACATGGATTTTGGCCCTTGTTTTCAGTATGGTTGCTAGGTAACACTCACATTTGCTGCCCATGTCCAACCAGGAAGTATAATTATAAACTTTACAAAAATGGTCAAACTGGGAACAAATGGGCAAAATGTTTTGTGAAATCTGAAATATAATTGTGTTCACTACTTTTTAGTGAAATGTGTAGTTAAACCTTTCATATAGACTTTAACAATACCATCTTACTTAACTCAATACCATGAGGGCACTTTCTACACTTTCCACTTTTGTACAGAAGAAGAAATCAACACACTTGACCATGAATAAACCTCTGGACATAACCTGGCAACAGTTACCGGATTTTCTGATCCTCCAAGATGGCAGTCCTCTAGTTTGCCATTGTGAATCATCTTTTCTTGGCTCCATTCATGGCTTGTTCCCTTTGCAAAACTCTTGAAATAACTTTAAGTGGTCTAACTCCATTGGTAGGGTTGTTGATTCCACTTAACCAGGACTCCCTGTTTTCTCCCAAATCGCAATGGGTGAAAAAGAATAGCTTTAGTTGCTAGAAAAAATATTGCTAAAGTGCTAGATCAAAGCTCAAAGTGCATTGTTCAAGCTTGTGGCTGCTTGTGGGAAGAAGCTTTTAGCCTGACGAGATGTTCTTCTCGAGGAAAGAACCTCGGACATTGCTCTTCCATGTCGGTGTAATCCCTCATTCGTCCAGGAGTGTTCCATTGTAGAAAAAGATTCAGTTGTGTTCACAGATTGAGAATGACTCTTGGATGAGAGTCGAAACGTTTTGCTTTTTCTAAAACAGAGTCCAGATGACTTCAACTGAATCTTTTTCTACATTGCTCTTCCATGGTGGCCAGAGTGGTCGTGAATGATTCGAAGGGCTCGATTTAAAAGTCTATTTTCAGGACAGGCCACAATTCACAGTTCTAGCTGAGTGGACCACATGACTCCACATGAGCTTTTCTGGCTGCTACATTACCTTACCACACAGTAATACAGCCAACAAGAAGACTTTCAATAGTGCAGCAATAAAAGTTCAGCAAGATCTTTGTGAATTATCTAAGATTGTGCAGAAAGAAAAGAGACTTCTTTACAAAGTTACTTGTGTTTTTGTTCCAGCTCCAATCATTAGACAGGGTCAGACCAAGAAATGTACACTCAGAAATTAGAATGGGAAGATGACATTTGTTATGACTAAAGTGGACAAATCCCTTCACATTCAGCCTCATGTATTTTAGCGTGCATGTGTGAGTGCATGGGTGTGTGTGTGTGTGTGTGCGTGAGCGGGTGTTTGTCTGTAGGTGGGATGTTTTGCTAAGTGGGGGTGGTTGTTGGAACGGTTGGGAGGGTTTTGGACATGTAGGAATGTTTTAAATGCACTGTCACTGATCGATTGATTCAGCATTGTCTATGGAAGGACGCCCCACACCACACGACCCACAGGACCCACAGGCCCGCCGATGAACACACTCATCCTGCTGCGCTAATGTGTAGCCAGGAGCGCTCTCATCAAAGCACTACATTCAAGAGATATCCAATCAATCAATAATCTAAAGAGCAATCATTCAAACCTGTTTTCACAGAGCACCCAGCGCGAAGCTATTGGCAGAAAGCACCCGGAAGGACATGAGGCCAGAGGAAGAACAAAACTCCCACAGAACGTTTATACTCTACGAGCAGCACGGTGAAAAAAAACACCACTCCAGCGATATTTTGTATGAGGAAACAGCGCTGAAGTGAACAAAAGCTCAAAGTCAGTTTAGCAGTATAAATTTACAGAAGGTTTTGTTGGAACTGGTGGCACTCCATGGACTCCTCCGCTGGTTGAGCCTGTAACTGTCTGCAGCAGAACATGAGGCAGACAAAGACCAGGACCTGCTGTTTCTGTGCTGTAGAATATATCAGACGCCGTTAACATGCTCCCTAAGCAGCTCTGACAGTCCTGTGGTGTTTTGTAATGAGGAATGTGCTGGGTATTTTTTTTTTTTTATTTCACAAGATACAAAGAATGAGAACTGAGCGACTTGTTCTAACTGTTCTCTGCACCACAGTCCACACTCAAAAATCACACATTATTGTAGTTTAGTCTTCAAACTTTTGCTACACACTACAAATTGCTGATTATACTATATACTCTATGGAGCAAAGAAGAATAATACTCTATTACCACGAAAGCAATTCGTTTTATTGTTGAGAGGCTACACCAAAGATAGAAAGACAGAAAATAATATTCATTGAAAACTCTGTTGCCGTAGTAACAATGGGGCACAACACTGCGTGGCCCCTGTTGTTATGTGGACAATACTAGCATTGGTTTGTGAAGTAGCTTCACTGTTCTGTAGGATAAAAAGGCTGCACATTAGAGACTGTACGTTTGTTAGTTTTTACATGCAATAGTGCAATAATTCATCTAAGTTATTTGCAATTTTTGGGATGATGTAATGTATGCTTTTCAGACATGCTGTGCAATATGTGTTTTAGCATCAGGATTGGTTGCAATTTGTGTCTTGGAAACTATGGATTAATTCATCCATGAGACAAAAAATGCTAATTTAATTTACATTAAAGGACACATATTATGCTAAATTGACTTTTTCGAGCTTTTAACCATGTTATAACCTCCCTCATCAAAAACATACCTGAAGTTGTATTTAGCTTCTTTCACGCTTGTTTGATAAATCCTGGATAGAAAGTCCTCTCGCTCAGATCATTTGCTTTGTTTTAAGACATAAATCATTACCAGACTTCTGAGCATTTCCTCTATGTGGCATCATTAGCATGAGTGAGGAAAGCTAGCACTTGTTTATCTCCCTTAATTCCATCTGCAGTTACTTCTTCAAGGTTTTCAAGCGCATTGTTTAAAGGCCAGTAATAATACAACTAATACATAATATCCGTCCTTTAAGTCAACTCACACTGAAAATGAGCAAAAATGGTTTTATGTGCACTATACACATTTTCTGGTGGACAGTCGTCACCTGGTTGTCTCCATAGATATGTTATCTATAATTGGAAAGTTCCACAGCATGACATTAAACTCTGTGGAGACAAGCAGGTGACAACACCAGGCCAATTAGAGGTCAGATCTGTGGAGAGGAAAGCCTGCTCACATATCAAATTTTTCAATACATAAAAACAACAAATGCCAAATAAATATGTTCAATGTTATACAATGCACACCATTAACTGTACCATATCTGTGTCACTACTAATGGTTTTAGCGTGTTCAAACGATGTTGACAATTAGGCGCCGCTCTTGCTTAATCACATGTTCACAGCTGTTAGCTTTAGCCACAGCCCGCCCCATGATGGATGATCTAATAACGAGCGGATTAATTACACCTAATATGACCACATCTGCTGCTCTCAACACATGCGCATCTAAAAGGTGTTTAATTATTATGAAACGAAATATTTATCTAAAGGGCAAGTTGAGATTCATTTTTCTTATGTGTATGGACAATATTTGGATGTCCTTTAC
The DNA here is from genome assembly GCA_015082035.1 of Chaenogobius annularis. Taxonomy (NCBI): domain Eukaryota; kingdom Metazoa; phylum Chordata; class Actinopteri; order Gobiiformes; family Gobiidae; genus Chaenogobius; species Chaenogobius annularis. The sequence goes on from BJKM01000255.1 coordinate 502,500, forward strand.
TGCTGGGTTGGGATGTTTTGTGACCCCTTGCGTTCCAGTTCTCAAAAAGGCTACTTAAGAGGATTTCAGATGCACGGGATGTTAAAACAGGCCATAAAAATAAAGTCATATACAATTTATTAGGTCTCTAGTTCTTTTGGGGAGCAAATATAGTCATATTATAACTAAAAGAACAAGAGCACATTGCAATATATATATATTTTTTTAAATGTCCATAAACCTTGAAATAATAATATCAGTCAGAAAATGTAGTTTGTAAATAAACTAGGGATGGACATGTATTATATCAGAGTTAATATTGATATTGGTCGAATTGTAGGATTGTTGTCATATATCGATATCAGTTCAATATATTTGAAAAATCCAAGGTATATAATGCCAATATTATGCCCCTCTGTGTGTTTGTTTATACCGACATCGGCAAATATCACTTATCTGTTTGTAACATCAAGACAATATTAATTAATCAAACATTATTTATTCATTCACACCTGTTTACAGATACAATTTTGAGGACTTTTGCTTATTCATGGATTCCAGTGTCCTTTTATATGCAACATAATGAGGACTTTTCCCCATGATTCTGCTTTAAATTGTCATTGGCCGATTTAGCCAAGTTTACATTAAACTTGTCAAACATGAGGTTTGTGCGAAACATGGGTATTGAGTGCTCCGATGACCACGGGCACCACTTTGGCTTTCACCTTCCACGCCTTCTCCAGCTCTTCTCTGAGCCCTTGGAATTTTTCCAGTTTCTCGTACCTTACCTTATTATTCCTGCAGGGTATCTGATCACTGGCAGGGCATAGCTGTTTATTGCCCGGGACTTGTTCTTGCCATTGAGCTGGCTTCTTAGGACTTGCCTTACTCGTTGTAGGTATTTGGCTGTTGCTGCTTTCCTTGTTACCTCTTCAAGGTTGCCATTTGCCTGTGGTATTCCAAGGGTACTTGCAGCCATCCTCAATGTCTGCTATTGTTCCTTCTGGGGGTGAGACCCCTTCCATGTGGACTACCTTCTCTCTCTTTGTCACCATCCGACAACACTTCTCAAACCCAAATGACATCCCAATGTCAGCGCTGTAGATCCTGGTCGTGTGGATCAGAGAGTCTATGTGTCGCTCGCTCTTAGCGTACAGTTTGATGTCATCCATGTAGAGGAGGTGACTGATCGTGGCCCCATTCCTGAGTCGGTATCTATAGCCAGTCTTGTTGATTATCTGGCTGAGAGGGTTCAGACCAATGCAGAACAGCTGTGGGGACAGAGCGTCTCCTTGGTATATGCCACATTTGATTGACGCTTGTGCAAGTGGTTTAGCATTGGTCTCAAGGGTGGTTTTCCACAACCGCATCGAGTTTGCTATGAAGGCTCTTAGAGTACACAGATTGGTGTGTCGGGTTCTGCAGTCTTGAGAGACTGTTCTGTCAACCAGGAGTTGGTCTTTTGGCTCTTCTGGTGTCTGCAGATGCCATTCTGTGCTTTGCTCATGTATTGATCCATGTGCCCACTTATCTTAGCCACGATGATGCCTGACATGAGCTTCCATGTTGTGGAGAGACAGGTTATTGGCCGATAGTTGGATGGGGCCGGAACCTTAGAGGGATCCTTCAGGATCAGGATCGTACGCCCTTCGGTTAGCCATTCAGGGTGAGTCCCATTTCTTAGCAACTGGTTCATTTGTGCTGCCACGTGCTCATGGAGTGTTGTGAGTTTCTTTAGCCAGTATGCGTAAATCATGTCAGGGCCCGGTGCTGTCCAGTTTTTCATAACTGAGACTCTTTCTTGGATGTCTGCCACTGTGATGGTAACTGGGTTCTGTTCAGGGAGGTTGCTGTGCGCTCTTAGATCCATCAGCCATTGTGCATTGCTGTTATGTGTTGCCTCTTTGTCCCATATAATTTTCCAGTATTTTTCAGTTTCCAGCCGTGGTGATTGAGCCATTGAGCGTACACTTTCATGGGTTGAGTTGCGAACAGCCGGTTTATTCGTCTGGCTTCATTATCTCTTGTGTACCTCTTTAGGCGGCTGGCCAAGGCTTGAAGCCTTTGTTTGGCAGTTTCGAATGCTTCAGGTATGGGCATCTGGTTGTACTTCTTGGGTACTTGTTTTTTCATTGCACTTCTCTCAGCCTCTGTCAGTTGGCTCACTTCTCTCCGCGCTTGCTTGATGTTAGCCTCTAACCTTCGTTTCCATGGTGGGTATTGTTTCTCATGGCTCTCATGGTTGCTCTTATAGCCAAGCATCTCTAGGATCACAGCTGCTGAGGTGTATATCAGCTCATTGGTCTCAGTGATGGTTGTGGTAGGGATCGCACTCAACGCTGAATTCACATCGTCCAGGAGACTTTCTGATGGCATTTCACTCAACCGTCGTAAGGGATGTCGGGGCTGCCTTGCAAGAGTGGTCTTCCTCCCTGTGGAGGTGTTTTGGGCATGTCCCACCGGGAAGAGGCCCCGGGAGAGACCTAGGACACGCTGGAGGGACTATGTCATTCGACTAGCCTGGGAACGCCTCGGGATCCCCCCGGAGGAGTTGGAAGAAGTGTCTGGGGAGTAGGAAGTCTGGGAGTCCCTGCTTAGACTGCAGTCCCTGCGACCTGGCCCCGGATAAGTGGAAGAAGATGGATGGATATATATATATTTAAAAATTCCCTTCTCACCCTCCACGGATGGTCTCATCCCTTTTTCTAAGCTCGGTTCCTCTAACAGAGGCCTGGGAGCTGGAGGGTTCTGCGCAGTATCTTTGCTGTTCCTAGTATTGCACTTTTCTAGACTGAGATGTCTGATGTTTTTACAGGGATCTGTTGTAGCCACTCCTCCATGTTGTGGGTCACTGCCACTGGCACCACTTTCGCCTTCTCCCTCCATGCCTTCTCCAGCTCTTCTCTGAGCCCTTGGTATTCCTCCAGTTTCTCGTGTTCCTATATATATATATATATATATATATATATATATATATATATATATATATATATATATATATATATATATATATATATATATATATATATATATTTATATATTTATATATTTATATATATAAAAGCTGGGGAGGATCATAGAGAACTCGGGATAAGTAACGAACAAAATTAGCAGGTAATGCAGTTGTATCCAAAGGTAAGATGCGTTAACGCATATTATGGCAAAAATAAGAGTTCCATTTTGTCCAGTGTTTGTTGAAAGTCTTTTTTCAAGTTGAGTTTGGCGGTTATTTTTTCCATGGTGCGTTATGATGTCTGTCCAGTTTTTAATCATCAAAGCAGCTTGTGTCATCCAGCACACATTTTTTGGTGATTGCCTTCTTCCCAGCTACCAAAAGTATGTTATAGCGATATCCATCCATTATGTCCATGGCAGGGGTTTTGTAATACATTACAGAAGAAGGAGCTGGTAATGATCTACCTCATGGCAACCACAGTTTCTGCAGCATCCAGCCCCTCCCTGTGAATAATGTGCACTTTGTCGGGGTATTAAGAAAAAACTGGTCTCATTTTTAACCAAAAAATTGTCTATCTCTCCAGCTTTTTCACGGCTCCTTCAAATATGTCCCAGAAATGCTGGTTGAGTCCTGGGTCCCCACAGACACTGAGAGGAACATGGACCCAGAGGAGTGTTTCAGTGCATTTGTCATTTGTTCAACAGGCTTCCATCTGTGTCTGCCAATTTCTCCTCCAGCACAGTGGACTTTCCTGGTGGTTGGTATTTGGCTGGTGAAAGGATTTGTAATGGACGACTGGAGGAATATTGTCTGCATTTTCTTGTATGTAAAGATAGAGACTGACTTGCGATCAGATGAATTGACGACAACACAAAAGCGGCTTCCGGGATGATGACTGCCTAGTTTGGACATGAAATCCGAACTAAGAAATAATCTGTATTTATTATGAGTTCACCTGGGGCGACCCACATATTTCTGTGTGGGAGCAGACATGAGCTTGGACACTAATTTGGGGAAAATGTCTAAGAAATACAAGAGGAAAAACCACACCGAGAACCAGGCCAGCAATGTTACATTTAAGATTGCTAGCTCCACTCCGCGCCAGCCCCCGCACGCAAAGGCACCAGCTCGGGCTCTGCAATTGCTCCAGCCACCTCTTGTGCTCGCTCCAGCTCCGGTGATTAAGGCGGCTTTACGGGAGATTACTGACAAACTTACAAAATGTATTAAATTAGATTAAATTAATACATAATATAGGGTTGAGCAACATCTGGAGAGAGATGAATCCTAATGTGCGCCAATATACAAATTTTTCCAACCCATCTAGTAGTCTATATTAGAATAGACTACTTTTTTATTTTCAACAAAGATAGGGCCAACATTACAGAGGCAGACATAGGTACAATAAATGTAAGTGATCACTATAGATCGGAAACAGTAACACACAAAAAACACACTTTGGAGATTTAATGCTAGTCTACTCATGGCCTACAAAACGTAAAAAGAGGAAAATTATAATGGTGAAGTTTCTTTCAAGGCAAGGCAAGGCAAGGCAAGTTTATTTGTTGAGCACAATTCGTACACAAGGCAATTCAAAGTGCTTCACACAACAGGGAAAAAGTGCATTAAAATCACAAAGACAAGACAGAAATCACAAAACCTTAATTTAAGGAAATTTAAAGGTGCCATTTTCAGGCTATCTGCATAATTGTGATAGGACACATTTTCGCTGTGTATCAACTCTCAAAGACACACTTACCCCTTGCTTTTATCAACTCTTAACTGGGCCCTTAAAAAAGCTCATATCCCTCCGAGTTGGAAGGAAGTCATCATATCCTAAATTGGAGAAGGATCAACTTGACTGTGCCTCATGCAGACCAATCTCAATTCTGAATATGGACTATCGTGTATACACCTCAATTATGTCCAAAAATGGAACAAATACTCCCAAATTTAATTCACAATGATCAGACAGGATTTATTAACAAACAACAAACACAAGATGATCTTAACACATAATGAAGTCTGGAAGCTGAAAAAGCTGGCCTTATTTATTTAAAGCGCTAACCAAATTTAAAATAGATGATTTAATAATAAAATAAATTTGCGGCTCTTTACAATAGCCCAATATCAACAATCAAAATTAATGGTCAGACTCACTGAATTTAGAAAGAGTGTTGAGGCAGGATTGTGCCCTGTCCCCCCTGTTGTTCGCTTTGTACTTGGAACCACTAGCCAAATATATTAGACGATCAGAAACAATTTATGGTGTTTCAATTAATGAGACGGAGCATAATCTTACCTACTATGCAGATAATGTCTTACTGTATTTAACCAAACCAGAAATTTCCATACCTAATATGAAGCATTTCGTCCATGATATTGGTCGAATGTCTCTGTACAAATTGAATGTACAAAAAACTTCATAAAGAACTATCAACAATCTTAGAGAAAAACTATGCTCCTCTTTTCTCCACTATAAAGAAAGATCTGGAAAACTTTACTCTTATCCCAATTAAGTCTAATTCAAAGAATTTAAACTGTAAAAATGTATGTTTTGCCCAGATTTCTCTATTCCAGACTCTTTCCTTCTCCAACCGGCTGTTTGATGAATGAAGTAAAACAATCTCAAGATTTCTATGACAATGCAGGAAACCTCGAATCCGATTTAAAACTTTACGATTATCAAAAGAAAAAGCAGGTTGACTGGGATAGCAAGGAATAAGTGCATTTACAATATTGTATTCATATTATTGTAATGACAATACATAAACATTTTCCTCCAACTGCACAATCTTCATAAAAAACTTTGTTTTCAACACACACTTCCTCCAGCTCTTCCGGAGAATCCCAAGGCGTTCCCAGACCAGCCGAGAGACAAAGTCCCACCAGCGTGTCCTGAGTCGTCTATGGATGCCTCCTGTACAGCCCCAGAGAGGTGTCCAGATGCCCAAGCCACCACAGCTGGCTCCTCTCCGAGCTCCTCCTGTGAGACTGAGCACCTCACCCTATCTCCAAGGAAGCACCCAGCCACCCTTCGGAGGAAACTCATTTAGACCGCTTGGATCCATGACCATAGGTGAGAGTAGAATTCTGCGGTAAATGGAGAGCTTTGCCTTTCGACTCAGCGCCTTCTTCATCTCAAAAGTCCGATACAGGGACTGCATCACCTCTTTAGTTATGGTTAGTGTCAGCATTAAACATATAAAAAGAACATAACCCTAACTCTAAGTGTAACAGATGTGCCTGTATTTAAATTGTATTAACCAGGAAAGTCCCATGTAGCATAATTCAGATTTGAGTGAGTTATTAAAAATTATTTTTTAATGTTGCCTGCATTTTGTAAAAATGTGTATCAAAATGTAATAACTGTATTAATAACATAATACGGAAGATTATTGCAAAATTATGTTTGTTCAGCTAATAAAGTGACATTTTTATCACATTTGGGGGTATTATTATTACAACTCGATAGGGCTGCACACACCTCACCGTGGTATTTTGGTTTATTCTGACATATTTAGGTACTGCACTATGTGAGTCAGGACATCATCTTCTTCAGAATAGAGTTTAATTTTAACTATAATTTGGAACCATTACATGCTTGTGTGTCCGGACAGTACCGCACAGCACTAAAACTGCATTTGTGTTTGTTTAAGTGCACACTTCCATTCTGTATGATTTTAGGTGCTAAAACAGAGCAGGCAGGTGATAAAAAACACCACAGTAACACACACATCTCTGCGATAAACCCAAAACTATTGAACACTACAGTATTTATTTATCATTTGTGTTTTGTTTTTTGATGTTTTTTTTCTTCTTCAGTTTTTCATACAGTAGTTTTTGGAATTTGTATTTGATTAAAGCATATAATTACTTTTATCGCTCACTGTTATTGTTTTCTTTTGATCAGATTGGTATGTACTTTATAGCCTTCAAAAATACTGGAATAAAGCAATCAGTGTGTCAGTGTAAAAAGAAAATTAATGAAAATACAATATTTAAAAAAAAAAAAAATCAAAAACACCCACATAAGCAAAAGTAAATATATATATAAGAAAATAGTAAACCATTCACCATAATTTCAGAGTGAAAAGAGTAAATAAATTAGTGTCAATATTCAAAACCAAATATCAAACATTGTGATTGGTAAGAAGTCTTCAAAATGGCTCCTATAAATGCTTCAAAATAAACGGCATAATGCATATAATCTTATCAAAGAAAAAATATACATGTTAAAAAATTAAACACCTTACACATTAATATTAGAAAACCAAGTAGAGTTATGGTGGTTCAGTCCTGGCTTCTCTCCCTCGGTGCAAAAAATAACTTCATAATTTCCGACCACTAGAGGTGTTCCTGATACTCTGAATGTGAAATGTTAAACAGTACTCTTTGTGCCCCTGTGAGTCGGAATAGTTCAGTGGGTCTTAAAGCTCTGTTATCAGTGATATCAATGTGACGGCCGCAGAATGATCATTATCCGCCCCCTCACCTCTCAGGGCTTAACTCTGCAGCTCACCCCAGCTCCAGCCTCACAGACTCGGGTACACAATCTGGCCCCAGCTACTCAATATTAGCTCACGGTTCTATAAAATAATACAGGTTGGGTGAATAAGACCTTTAAAAGACCAGTGATTGTACGTTCAAATGTTGTCAACTGATTCTTGACTCCATGGAGACGGATAGGCCTAATGCTGTGCTGTAGAACATTCTATAGTGAATACCATGTGCACCTATAACAAACAGGATACAGTGTTGCGATGCTACAACTGCTACTACTAGTAATAATAATACTTTTCTAGCCTCAGATGCCCTGGGATTGATTGTTGGAAGGGAAACTACCAATCTGCGTCATCGGCCACTCCTCGCAGTGAACCTCCAAATCTCGAGTTGGGTGGTCTCATTATGCTCTGTTACCAGTAGTAATGGTCAAACGCAGTTGTACAGCGTAAATAAATGCAAACCGAAGGGCAAAAAAGGCAATGTGGGAAAAGGGTCTTGCTTATAATCCTAAATGTATCATGTCCATTCCACCAGGTCCCACCACATCAACTGTTCCAATTCATTTGAAGTGGTCACCCTATCTGACCTTGCTGGTCATATATTGCAGCTTTCCTTCCTCTTGGCTGCAGGTTTCTCTTACTTGTTGGACCTCAAGTGGGCCTTCCTCTGCACTTGTTGGTCCTAGGTGTAGGTCACCCTCGCTTGTTGGCCATCCTCTGCATTCTTCACCCTCCTATGTTGGTCCTATGGTGCAGATCACCCTCATGGGTCCTCCTCTGCACTTGTTGGTCCTACAGGTACAGGTTTCTTTCACGTGTTGGTCCAGTTGGTCCTAGTTGGCCCTTGTCTGCACTTGTTGGTCCTGGTTGCAGGTCACCCTCACTTGTTGGCCCTCTTGTGCGCTCTTCACCCGCCCCTGCTCCACGGCTGGGGCTTATTTGTGGTCTCCTGACTCTCTCGGATGACTGGAGAGACTCACGCCTGTAGGTGGCAACCATTCCTCATCATGTGCGCACACACGTCCGCACGCGTAGACACGTGCACATAGTGACTCACTTTAATGCTATTGATCCCTTATAATTAACGCTCAGTCCTGGCTGATTGAATGGGCAGGACAGCGGGGCAAAGTGGGCAAAAGTGTTCCCTGGATGACAGTACGCACGCGGGAGCACGCCTACACACGCGCACACGCACACACGAGCAGACGCGCGCACTCGCGGAGGGCTGTGGAGGAGACTTTGATTTGCTCCCCATTTAAGTCATGGACTGCGGAGCGCGGGGGAACCATTAAGAGCCGGCGGCCAAAAGCACGAGAGGAAAGAAGAAGCGCGAATGCAGCGCGTCTGATCGCGTCTGCGGCACCCGGACACCGCGCGGTCACTGTCAGAGCGGAATTATTCCTGAACAGCTTATGTAATCGATAGAAGAGCGCTTTGGGGGAACTAGCAGCCCGCGGAGTGTGACTTGGACATGCACGGTGCGTTTGGAGCAGCCCACGGCAGCAGCGCGGTTTGGTCCTGACGCGACGCGGCGATTGCTGCGTCTTGCGTTTGTGACGCCTTGTTCTCGCTTTTCCACGCCGCGTTTGAACCCGCTATCCATTGACACGCACGGATTTGTTCAGTGTTGTGGGTTTGAAGCCCCCTCGGTTCGGTTTGCTGTCTTGAGCGGGCCGCTGACTTGATCTGTTGGAGAACTCCACCGGACACCTTTCCTTTTTCTTACGGATTTTTGTGTCACGTCTCGGCCTCGGTGGTGCTTTTTCACAGAGGCTATTTGGGCTAATTGTGTTCGGAGCATCCCTGACTGGTGCTGCGCGGAGGAGAGAGAGCGGAGAGGGGGGGTTGGGGAGGCGAGCACTGCAGCAGCCTCCGAGCCCCGCACATGGAGATCTGGGCTCTGGTCTCACCGCAGAGCTAGCGTTCGAACCGGGCTGCCCTGTTTTTCTTCCTCTCACCAGTTGGACATATTCGACAAAATGCGTAAGTAATCCCTTTAAATGCAGTCACGTTTAACCCGTTGTGCGACTGAGAGCTGCACTGTATTTGCAAAGCTGTGATTTCATTCGCACCCACTTGTGTCCACCGCGCACGTCCAAGATTTGGCTTTTACGCACAGACAAGCGGAGGTGAGTGCGCGCTGCAACACACACGCGCGCGCACACACACACACACACACACACACACTCTCTCTTACACACACACACACACACACACACACACAAACGCAAATCTGTAGCCTTGGAGCCGCCGCCGTCACTGCGTGCCGGAGCGGTAGAGCCTGTTGCCAGTCAGCGCCACGGAAAGGCCTACGTCATATGGTCATTCAAATTCCGCTCAGGTACCGCGCGGCGTTTGCAGAAGCAGCAGCAAGCGGCAAGCAGAGAGCGCGGCGGGGAAGCGGAGGGCCAGGTGGGCAGCAGTGGCCGTGTGTGTGTGTATGAGTGTGTGTGTGCGTGTGTGTGGGGGGTTATATAGGCCATGGACAGCACTTCAGGTCGGGTTTGTTTGGCAGGTAACGTTCTTGAGCGTTGACCCGTATGTCTGCTGCAACTAGTGCGTCCTGAAGGAGAGAAAGAGAGGTACCAAAGAGACTGTGTGCACTGGGTTTCCATACAAAGTAGAAATTTTAGACATCATCTTTCAGTATCTTTGCATTTACATTTTCGGTTTTTTTTGTTGGTTTTTTGACGGATAGGATTTGGAATAAGTGAATAGCGTATATATTTGGTGATAGAGGCAACAATGGTAAGGCAGCCACCTCACATCCAAGAGGTTGGCATGCTCCAGCTCTGACCCGTGCATATTGTGGTTGTAGGGTGACCACATGTCCCTCTCTGGTTGTCCTGAACAGCCATTTGGGCCCATGTCCTTTGTCTCGTTCCACTTATTTAGAGAATGTGCCACCTTTTCACGAGTGCCACATAACACAGGTTTACAAGAACACAGGATAAATATTCCTCACTAAGAAATCATCACTTCAGTCTTTCTGGGTTGTAATATGACGTGATCTATTTCAAAGTCTCCAAGGTTTAAACATTGGAAATCATAGGAGCAGTAATAATCTATAAGCCTAAATGTATTATGTCTGTCCCACCGTGACCACTTTGTCCATTTGTCCCACTTTAAATAGTAGTCATCCTGTGTGGTGGTGTCCATTAATGCTGCACAATAGTATATTGCAAAATTATCAGTATCACATAATGCAGGCAATAATCCATATCGCAATAAACTAAATAAATGTAACACAACAACGCCAAGTTTTTAAAATAAAAAAAAGAAACATTCATGATTTTTGTTATTCAGTCTTAATTAGCCTTAATCTAGCCTCTTTTGTATTCACTTTGATGTCGATTGTCTAATGAATGAATTTGCTATGATGGAACGGAAATTATTGTCCCAAAATAAATATTGTGTTTGCACCATTTAACAGCCATGTCACAATCATTTCCAATGTCATACAGCCCTAGTGTGTATGGACAAGATGTTTCATGGATTTTGTGTGGGTGTGGGGCGTGTGTGTGTGTGTGTGTGTGATTGTTGGCCGCTGTAGAGGCTGTAGTTGGCACAGATTGGCAGTTTAAAGTAGTTTATCTTCTCTGTATGTTGGGAAATAATGAATATTGTTGGCCTAAACTCTTGATTTTAAACCAGTGTGTCTGAAGTTCTGCCACGTGTGTCTTGAAATTCATTTTGGATTCACACATGAAAAAATGGCTGAGCACTGCTATTGTGTCCCTGGGCAAGACTCTTCACCATCTTGTCTATGTTTTTGGGAATGTGTTGACGGTGTGACTCAGCTGTGCAAAGTTTATTTAGTCATTTTAACAGATTTCATCACAGGTGTCAATATTTTTACTCACAAAATCTAAAAAAAATTATAAATAAAATTTCACAAATGACAACTCGACTTAGGACTTCATTGATAGATATTTTCCTTATTTCACAAGATCGCTCCCAATGAAACAGTTTGGGTTTGAGTTGTTATTTTTCACTCATTCTGAGGGAACAGTGTAATATCAATACATACATGCGATAAAATACAAACATTGGTTAGAGAAATGTCATATAGATTTAGTTTTGCACATGTTGCAAGACATTTCTACAACAAACTAGATTATTCTGAAAACAACAGCGCTTCATTATAGGTGTCTCCCTTTTAGATGTGGGCCATATATCAAAATTTTAGCTAATATTATTGGGGATGATGTTTAGAAAATATGCACGATTTTAATTTGGAGAGTGTAGTTTATAGTAAATAAAAAAAAAAAAAAAAAAAAAAAGGCTACAAAAAGGGGGTATAAGGGTATATGGTAATATTTCTGCTCTTTTTTAATTAATTTTACTGACATTTGTCTGATAATTAAACTTTAATTAATATGTTTGAAGAACACATTTCTGTTGGATTAGCATAATACCATATGTATATTGTTCTCTGAAAATATTGTTTATTCATATTTGTCTTGAATGTTCCACCATACATGTATTCAATTATGGGTGTTTTTGTTGCTGAAAATGGCTTAAAAACCCTGCATTCTTAAGGCTAATTCATGCTCCACCTTGGAGACGCACACAGATATAGAGTCTTCTGTCCGTCCTCTGTGTCGTTTTATCTGTCATTTGGTCTGTATGCTCTTTCTTTGCTCAGAGTTTATTGACGTAACGCAGCTGTACATGTGCTGACCACCGGGGACAGTAGTGAACACATCGCAACAATGGAAGCCCAACTTTAAAAAATGAAATAAAAATGTTTATTTGTTTTGAAGCTTGTTATATCATTTTTCGTTTTCTTGGCTCTTTTCTAACAAATGTAATTGAAAAATTGCCAGGAGGCCGCCATGTTTGTTTTTCTAGTTGCACTTTGTCTTCATTTTGGTCAGACACTTTTTTAACGTCACCTGCTTCTCTTTCATGCCGATGGACACGTTTAATGCCGATACATACGTTTAATGTCAATTAAATAGGTCTACATGTGCCTCATATTGGCCTAGTTTTATTCTGAATATGGACTATCATATATGCACAATTATGTCCCAAAAAATGTACCAATACTCCCAAATGTAATCCACAATGATCAAACAGGATTTATTAACAGACGACAAATGCTAGCTAACATAAGACGATCCCTACACATAATGACTCATACACAAAAGCAACAGAACAAAGCTGTAATGATTAGTTTGGATGCTTTTTATTCTGTTACCCGGCCATATTTATTTAAAGTGCTAAACAAATTTGAAATAGATGACTTAATTATAAAAAATAGTGAGGCTCTTTACGATGGTCCGACATCAAGAATTAAAATCAATGGTCATCGGACAGATCCGCTGACTCTGGAAAGTTGGGTGAGACAGGACATAAATGAAGCTATGGTAACCACGCTTCAAACACACAGAGCTGGTTACATGCAAAGATGGAGCATGAATGAGCCTGAACTGCGGGTGGGCTTGCCTCCCCACAGAGCTGACCTGTAACGTGACCTTTTTAACGTCACCTGCTCCTCTTCCATGCCGATAGAAACGTTTAATGCCAAACTGTGGAACATTCCAGGCAATGTAATAACATCTCCTTGGAGACAAGCAGGTGGTGAACCCTCCACTAGAAAAGTTACAGAGTGCAGCTTTATGATGTGATGTCAGAATGAACTCTGACGGAGGCCATATCTTAGAAACACCAACCGCATCAGTCTAAGTAGAGACCCATGAAGGAAATCCACCCGCCCAAAGGAACTCTTAATCAGGAACATAACCTGCTATTGTAGATATTTAATTACAAAGTTTTAATCAAAATGAATTGAGAGACTGGTTCCAGGCGAGACATGATGAAGTCACAATTCAGCCAGAATGTAGCTATGTGTGAAAATAGTGTGTCGAAATGGGCTGTAAAGACCCTTTGTAAACAAAAAATATTCTAAATTCCGGAATAGAGGCAAAAGTGAAGTTGAACAAATTGTGTTATTTCATGTTGTAAAGATGTAAAACCATGAACATTTTGATGTGATGTCAGTTCATTTTTGAGAATGGTCACTTTTGCCCACAGTGGCCTCATTTCTGGATTTTTTTTACATTCTGATGACAGAGCATTGTGAAGGGTCTGCAGAACTAACGATACCTATCAATGCATCTTTTTAAAGTCAACTGCTGAAGTGTTTGTCCTTTAGACTGTCAGATGTATGTACAGGAGCTGTCCAGTCAAGTGTGGTACTGAAACCGCACTTTTGGTCAGTTCCATTTTCTCTATCCAAGCTTTCAAAACATTTCCCCCTTAAGAGTTTCACTTTTATGATTTAGAACTGGCTACCTGTGCTTTAACGCCATTTTGAGAGGAGCCGTTATGGGTCTGACGCGGGGTAAGGCCTGTGGCTGCTGAGTGGAGGTTCAAATCTTTCCTTGAAAATGATCATCTTGATGATAAAAACTCAAAAAGCCTTTTTCAACTGAACCTGGTTTTATGACTAAGCTTCTACCATACTAAAACATTCACTCTAAAACAGAATCATAATTTAAAATACACTTTATTGTTATTATCAGTGGAAAAGAAATGTTGCAAACGAAGAAACATAAATCTCCTCTTGGGTCTTCCTCTTTGGCTGCTGTTTTCTGGCAGCTCTAACTTTAGCATCCTACTACCAGTGCCAGCTGCTTCAGATATAATTTAGTTTCTTATTTTAATGTATTATTGAATGTTTTGTTCTTCCAATTAAATTAACTTAAAATTGTATGCCAAATTTTAAATCCAGACTTTTACCCTTAATATACATATAATATACATACCCATTTATGCTCCATTTTCGAATATGTCTCTTTTTTTATGCCAGGTCTGTGTTCTGGTAAATGACCACCAGAGGGTGCTCAAAGTCAGTTAGAGAATTGGCTCAAACGAAAGAAAAGAAAATATGCACCAAGAAAAACAACCGCTACAGTTTTTAGATCACATTTATTGGAAAAGAGCCAAGAAAATGAGGTGGGAGAGGCGTTTATTGGTTTAACAGCTTGTTCTACTCACTTTTTTAAAAAGTTGAGCTTCCACTGTTCACTACTGTCCCCAGTGGTCAGTTCATGTAAAAATCGGTCGCTACGCATTCATAAGCTGTGAGCATACAGATTGCACACGGACCAAATGAGGAACAAAACAACACAGAGGACGGACAGAAGTCTCTGAGCGTATCCATCTGGAACGTGGCGCATAAACAAGCCTTTAAGCCCCATTCACACGCGGCGCCTGACATGGGAATTTACCATTACCATTTTGCCAAAGCAGCCACGTGTGTGAATGTTTGATCTGGCAATTTCCCTGATTCATTCCCAGGACTAATGCAGGAAAAAGCCAGGAAATTGCCAGTACCGCTGCTTGTTTCTTTGATTACTAGCTTGGTCTCCATTGTTACACTATGCAGTTTAAAAAAAAAAAAAAAAAAAAAAGATTTTGGCCCATAGGCTTTAATAGACAGGAAAGACAGCGTGAAATGGGGGATGAGAGAGAAGGGGAGGACATGCACTAGGAGCCTGGCATACGTGTGCTGTGCCTTAACCACTCAACCACCGGGCAGCACAGTTCCTTCATTCAATTTAAATGATGCAGCACATTGCTATGGTGATAGAATGCAGAAAGACAAATGCCAGTGTGAACAGAGCAGACCTGGCAATGTTCTGGGACTGATGCGTGTGTGAACGTGGGTCAGAGCGTTCTGACCCCCGCGTTCTATGTGTGAAAGGGGCTTCAGTGAAGTCAAAAGTAAGCATGAAGAACACTACTCAAAGTAGTTACTTGTTGTGCAATTTTTTGTTGTATTTTAAATCAGTCTTTAATACAAAACTTGATTTGCTGAATTCAGTTTTTCAAACGCATCTGCATGTTCTCTGAGCGGTGTCCAATCAGAGCAGGCGATGTAGTGTTGCTTATTGTGTTTGTCAGTGAAGAAAGAAGCAAAGACAGCGGTGAGACTGACGTGGATTGGGACGACTGCATTTGTGCTCTACTCAGTAACTACTATGATTTTAAATCCAACTAATTACAATTATTTGACTAGAATTCTACTCAATTACAAGTACAGGTTTAAAAATCTACACACCATCACCCAAATAATCTATTCGAATACATAATATCTTATTTCCACCGCTACCTTTACTTGAATATTAGTTTCCCCAAATACGTTTTACTTTGTTAGAGATGAGGGCAGCTCAGCATGGAACAGGGATGGGAGAAGGGAGGACATGCAGCAAATTGTCAGAGCCAGAATCAAACTCACAACACACATGGAGCCTGGCATATGTGCTGCTGCCTTAACAGCTCGACCACCGGGCAACACTCTTCTGTGCTCATTTCTAATCCATGTTCCTTCAAAAGACACGCTCCTTGCTGACTCTTCAGGGTCGCACAAGTTGATCCAGATTCTGCACACACAGTAAAAATGGCCAATCTATTAGCAGGAGCAGGTTTAGCACACAGCAGTTAGCATGCCGCTGCAGTGCTAATCGCTCAGCGCTGAGGAAGAGGAGGAAGAGGAGGAGCACACCTGTCTGAGATTAACACACTCCCCCTTCGCTAAACCACATGTCCACAGAGCTAGCTGAGGTAAAATGTCAACACACCAGTTAGACCATAAGCCAGAAATAAAACAAGAGTAAATGACATAAAAGAAAAGCAAAATACTTAGTAATTATATTAATATAGTTCTGGTTAAAATGGTAATGTGAGACCACTGAGGCAATATCAACCCTTAATTTAAAAATGAAGAAGAAAAAAAAACGAAATTTAAGACAAGATATGTAACTCTCAGGAGGTGGAAAGTCACCTGCATAGTCCTCCTCCAGGCCAAGTACGGGTCAGTTTGTGGAGACAGCATTTTTAATATGTTTTTAATTCAATTTTCAATTCAATTTATTTTTGTAACGCTCGAAATCCCAACAGCAGTAGCCTTGAAGTGCAACAGTGAAAAACAGATTTAAAAAATGTTCATAGGAATTTAGCAAATGTCCCAGCATCCCCTGTTCTTGGACCCTCCTTCTTGGCAAGGAAAAACGACAACACCTCTTTGGGAAAGAAACCTTTAAAGTGCATAACAAAATAAAAAAAAAAAAAAAAATAAAAAAATTAAAAATACATGTTTCTTTGATTTGTTTTATTTGTCTAAAAAGTTACGTTTTGCGCTTTTAACTAATATTTATCTTGGTTTGAGTTTCCATTTTTATTCTTCTCTCCTACAGTTATGAGGCCATTGCTCGGACGTTGTTGTGAAGTCTACAGACCACGATAGAGAGCTGTGTTTTGTTTTAATTTGGGCTAAAATGTCTGTGCAACGCTACTAAATCCTGCATGTATCAAAACATTTAAAAAAAGTGGAGAACGAAGTATAAGTACTGTACGACACAGTGGGTATATGGGATCAGTGATTACGTGCATTTTCGCAGCAATGGGGTCTTGATTGCCGAAGAGCAAAGACGACTGAAACACGCATGACTCACTCACAACTTGAGTGGTTAATAAATGTGAACAGAATTGAGAATAAAAGAATTATGACAGAATATTTCAACATCTCTTGCATTGCGTCACATTATTTTGGTTGAAAAGCACCTACACCTACTACAACATTTCCAAATCAGACTTTAATGTTGATTTCTTGTTGTTTTTTTAAGTTGGCTATTGTGATGGATTTGCTTTCTTTGCCAGCGCAGAAAGAAATAGTTTGTGTGTTGAATAAGACATTATGGAACTTTCAAGTCTATTTTGTGTCCCATTTCCAAATTCGACATGTTGCTGCATCTGCGAGTTGTGTGAAACTCTCCAGTAAACAACGGAAAAGTGCCGGATCTGCATTTGAATCCGTCAGTTGGAACATTCCGAGCTACAGTTCCTGCGCTTTTCCTTAGTATCACAGAGGAAAAGTGCAATTTAACTGTAAGATGTCTTTAAACGAAGAGCCATAAACCTTTGTCATCAAATAAAACAGGTGACATGGATGTGTTTTTTGGTCTTCGATGATATTTACGCAATGTATTTCTAATATACTTTGCTTTTTATGATGATTGTACAAACGTGCGTTCACCTCTTTAGCTTTATTGCTCTCTTGCTTCTATTGCTCCATTTGAACTCACTAGTCTGTTTAAAACCACGCTTCTGATGCACTAATAACAAGCCGAAAGTGCCACTGTATTGTAATGTTTTGATGTCGATAAGTGTACCTCAATACACTACAACTTTAACGTAAAGTGCGTTGCAGTAAAAAAAAAAAAAAGAAAAAAAAAAGAAAAGTGAATTGTAAAGACTGCAGTTACTCGCTTTTTGCCTTGAGCCTGTGGTTATAAAATGTGTTGCGTGGCGCGCTTCCTGGTGAAGTATGTGCCCTGGATTCCTCTGCTGCGACAGGAGGGTGAGTCTGTAGTTGAATTCCTCAGAGGGACAGAGGAACACGACGAAGGAGCCAAGTTCTGCCATCTCAGCTTTTCTCAGCAAAAAGCACCATTCAAACCATCTCGTTTCGACTTTAGGAACAGAGCACAGTCATCTCCAGTCTGCAGTTTGTGTGTCCAGGTGTGCGTTTGTTTGGAGCACTGCACTTTTGTTCAATGTAAACAGCAATATGGACCAGAACTTATGTTGACATTAAAGTGCCTCCTACAGGTCGGACGACTCACTGAACTAAAATGTGCCCATGTTTTATATATTCAAACTTCTGCTTAAAATGCTTAAAATATTAACCCAGAATATTTTTTTTTGTTAATAATTTCACTTCCTTGTTTGTAATTGATGACATCACACTAGGAAATTACCCAGCAAAACAGTGGGAATCTAATGGAACAAAATTTTTTATTTGGCAAATGAAAATATATGAGAGCACCTTTTATTTTGTTGAATTCATGTTTAGAGGTTCAGAAAAGTCGTTTATTTTGTGCAAATTATGCATACACTTTGTCTAGAATGAGTGTGATGTCACTTCCTGCAATTTTCGACATTTTTTTTTTCTCGACGTTTTCTCCTCAAATAGCTACTCGATTGGTGTAAAACTATAATGTATATGTACAACAGGTATAAATACACCAAATAAAGTCAAAACTAGAACATCGTAAAAACCTGTCATAGGCACTTTAAGGAGACGTATGACTTATTTACTGAACTAAGTGGATCATCATTTTACATTTTAGAAACAGGTCCATTTACTTCTTGTTCAAAACTGTAGATCTGATAAGCTCCGCCTCTTTATAGTAACATTTCGCTGTAACAAGCAGCAGGTTGTCAACCGCAAAATCAAACGCTCAAGTTAAATGAGGTATTGCTTCTCTGTTACGTATGATCGCGGTTTTAAAAGCAATCATAGCGGCAAAGTTCTGGTGCTTGAACGTCTCTCAGTTCACGCTCGCACCTAATGTTTATTTATTTTTTGTTTGTTTTTTGCTGTAGACTGGAACTGTAGCAGGTTTCGGGGCAAAGATTGATTTGAGTTTGAGCACACTCTGAATGCAAACGTTGTGACTGGTTTCTCAGATGCGTTATCGGGATCTTTGACGCCTCGATCGCACTTCCTGGATTTACACGCATTTCGAAAAATGTGTTTGAATTTGGACTGTGGAGCTCCGGGCGCCACGTGACCACATTTGTCATGACAGCAGGGAAGGAACTGCGGTAATGAATGGCGGCAAGGCTTGTGGAGTTTGTCTTCGTCATTGAATGAAGCCGTAGCTAACTATAAATCTTAAAAACGAATCAGATTAAACATTAGTGACCCTCAACTGGTCCGAGTGTGCTTTTAAAGAGTTTGGATCGAGTAGATTGCGCCCCAAATTGTCAAACTCTGATTCACTTTCCACCTTCTAATGTCATCAAAAAGTGTCCCTGGAGAGACTTTATCATAAAACCATGCACATATAACGTTTTCTGATACTGATAATTAAAATGATGTCACCTTGATAAAATGGAGAAGAAAAATTGTACATGTAGTTGTTGTACATGACAGAGGCTAATTCCCTCACGTCAGTCTAATAAACACTTGAAAATAATTGTTTTAATTTTAGTTCGTGATTTTATTTAATTATGTAAACACTGTTTTTGAACAGCTTTCTCTTCAAACGGCTCTCTTTTGCTTAATTAATAGAGTGATAATTATTAAAATACACTTCTTAATCTTAATAAAGATTTTGAGTGGTTATGAGACAATGGTTAAATAATTCCAAATGACTGCAGAAATATGCGCGGCTTGAGCTTTTTAGTTGCAGAAATCCTCTTCTCTCGTCAATCTGGAGTTTTGTCAATCCTGTAAAACGCTCTGTCTTTCTTCTGCGGATGATCATTTGGAAATCCCAGAGCGCAAAAATAATCCACAATCTCTGAAACGGCGATAAAATTTGATAATTGCTGTTGGCGCCGTTAGTTTCAATGTAAATCCCCCGCCAGCATCACTGCCAGTGCGGAGTTTAGTGGTGCATGCTGGGATTGCGTGAGGACATGTGCAGGAGCTCTATGGCCAGTTATCCACTTTTCCCCATTCGTGCATGCAAACAGTGAGTGTAGTTCTCCTCTCTCCTGCGTCTCATTCAGGATTGTTGTGGGTTCGATTCCCTGTGTTCCTGTGGCAGAGTGGTTATCCCGTGACTTTAGCTTTGACGAGTTAAGATTTCACACAATGCAATTCGTTTTGGGAGCAAATCTCGACAGCCTAAATGCTCGATCCGTGTTATTAATCAGAATGAGCTCAATCACTGCTGATGATGGACGCTGTGTCAGAGGATAAAAATATGCAGTCAATCAAACGCCCCAAAAATATGCATTCGAACATTTTCTCTAAATCGCTGCTCTGATTGACATGTGTTTGGCTCAGTTCTTGTGTGGTTGATGAAAAACACCAGATGACATACTGTAGTTTGAACATGTTTTTGGTCTTTTCATGCAATGGACCCTAAATGACAAGCACAAAAACATGTATTTACAGGACCCAATGAATGGAAATTGTTTGCAAAAAAGCAATGGCTGTGACAGAAAATAATATTGATGCATTAGTGATATTTTCACAATGCTTTACAATGCACTAATCCTTCATTCCGACTCTCAGTTACTCATTCGCTATAGATGTGGGTATAATGAAGTGTTTTGGTGCAGCATTTTAGGTTTGGTCCCTTTGCACCCTCAGTATAATATTCTAAATGCCTTCTTAAAACTCACTTTTATTGAGTGACCTTCCTTTAAACTGCAAATAATATATTTTATTATGTTTTTATTTGTTTTGTTTTTTTATGCATTGGCCAGTTTTTCTGTCTGCTTTTATTACCTCCTCATTTTATGCTATTTGTAATGTTCTATTATGCTGACCGTGCAACACTTTGTAAAGCTTGTTTTTTAAAAGTACTCTACAAAAAATATTATTATTAGGTGAAGGACGGCTGCAAAAGTGCGCACAAAGTGCGCACGAAATCGGGCGCAAAGCACTCACCTGCTTCCAAACACTCACTAACTACTTGCACTAAGTAGCTCACAAATGCGTACCACAACCGTGAATATAGACACGTAATGCAAACATTTTACATTATTATTGTATAAAGGGCCAATAACAAAAAGTGGGCGGAGCCCACCCAAAATTAACCAAAGTGGCCGTCAGTGACCAGGGACCCACATCATGACGTGGGAAAGCGTGAGCGCTTTCCGAAAAATGGGAAACATTGTTTTTGCATCGAACAGTTATTGTTTCTTTCTTCCTTCTTTCTTCTTCTCGGTACCGACGCCCCAATTTTTCACCCAGTGCCTTGCCTTTTGACTGTGGACCACAAAATTGAATTCTTCCAAAATGGATCAAATTATGCACAACATTCTATTTTGGCATGCCGATCCAAAAAGTCAATGTCCATGTCATATTTGTTACGGCGTAGCCGTGTGCGCACCCTTGTGATTGACCTGATCTGAACAGTTGCCAACACACATGCATGTGTTTGGACAGTGGGAGGACACTGGAGAGAACCCACAGTAACACGGGAAGGACATGCAGGCTCCACCATCATGTGATGCTGGTCTGGCTCCGGAGCACTTATTGGGAGGTGAGCGCTCTAATCGCTCGGCCTCTGTGCACCCCCTGTGACTGGGTTTGACTCCCGGCCTTTCTCCCCGTGTCTGGATGGGTTTCCTCCGGTTTCAACCATCAACACAAAACATGCACGAAATGTTAAATCCTCCAGCAAAGAGAGTCCTGACCAAGCTGAGCACAAAGACCTGGACATGATTCCCCAGCGCTGCACTGCGATCGAAGGATGGGTCAAAAGCCCTCATCAGCCCTTGTCATTTCAGCAGTCTAAAACCATAAGAAAAATACTTTTAGTTTTCAAACCTATCAAAAAATGTAATGGATACCTGCTCTAAAAAGGTAGTGAAGTAAGATTAAAAAGTATCCAGTACAGACACCTTAAAGTTTTACTTAACTAGTACTTTTACTTTTGTACTTATTACTTGCACCACTTTGGAGCAGTCTTAAACACTTGGATAGAAATTCCATTACACATTCACAATTATTACATCCGCTTTGGTGCATGGATCAAACCAGTTTAGACCCAAAAGGCTTAGAAAAACCTGTAACTGCACTGGCAACACACATTATTTCATTTATACACGATTTCTGCTTTTTTCTGCTCTGAATTTCACCTGAAAATCTACCGATGCGACGCCTTCAAAACCAAAACCGAACCAACAGATGAGTTTAGTGTTCCATCACCTCCCTATCATTCTGAGATCGCATTCATACACTGGCAAAGTGAGTAGAGTGTCTTTCCCAAGGACAAAACTGCAGTATACACTAGTCAGAGCGAGGTTTGAACCACAAACCATTGAATCACAGCGGCGAGAACAAAATCCATCTCCAATGATTTGATTCTAAGCATTTGACTCTGACCTGGTTAAAGTGCGGCATGTTTCACTAAAATACAGTTCATTTTTCACCCAGTTTGGTCATTTTTGTGGTAATAGTTTTACTTCCTGATTGGAAATAATGACATTACAGGTAATAGGTCGTAGTTCTAGAATGGGCTCATTGCACAACATCGCTCCGCTAGTTCCAGCTGACGCAAATACCCAGAATTCTCGATGGGGTTTTCTCCGAGTCACGCTAAAAGAATCAATACTTAAATAAATGAAGCGGCTGGACGTTCAATGTAAAAAAAAAAAATCAGCGGAGGATATGTTTGTGTTTGTAAAGGTGTTAAAGCTGTTAAAACCTAAAATAGAACATTTTAAAAAGTACAAAACTACAGCAAACATTCAGTCGATTATGCCCTCTTATTGAGGTGCTATTTTAACACAGATATTTCTATCTAATTTATGTTAGTATGATTGAGTTTTACCACAGATATTGCACTAAACTAAGTCATATTTTCAAAATCAGGAAAACTCACTTCACTTTAAGAACCAATCCAATTTAGCTCTTTGTGTTTGTGTTTGTTCCTCACTTCAAAAGTAAATGAGTAAAGAATATTTAACCTTGATTTTAATTCAAATCTATGGTCTAAGGTCGCCATTGTTTATTCTGATTCGTTTTTAAGATGTATTGTTATTCATTTAATGACAAAGATAAACTGCAAAAGCTACATTTCAGGTTTATTGCCGTTCATTATCCCAGTTTCTTCGCTGTCGTAATGGCAGCCTCAACAAAAATAGCCAAGTGGGTGTAGGAGCTCTGTGGTGTGATTTAGTGCATTTAATGGCACGATAGCGCTTCCCAGATGGAAGAAGTTCAAATATGTCAGTGGCAGGATAATAAGACGGGTCATTAATAACGATAATGCCAGAGAAAGAAGTGTCTGTTTATAAATGCCCTCAGGACCGTCGGCTCCACACTTACTGTCCCGCAGGCCGAGCAAACCACACACTTTTCTTTGACAGTGGCATTTCCAAACCACACTGGTACTGCGCTTACGAGGACACTTTCAATAGCACAATGGTATGGGCACTTGTATTATGGTTGACCTTTAAAAGCTGAGGGGAACGGTGCAGTGCCTCGGTGACATATTCAAAAGATCTGTTAAAACTGTTGCTCAGAACAAAGTTTTTAGGACACGAGGACCAGGGGTTTTGGCTCTGGACGTCCTCCCGAAGAACAGTGAGACCGCCCAGTTGACAACAGGCACAGGGACACAGCAGAGCTCCCACAGGCGCCTTGTCTCTGTGCATGACATATTAGATACACATTATTTACAGAGGAGGTTTTCTAGTTTCATTATGTTGTATTTGAGTAAACTAGATCTTACAACATTTTAGTGCAATAATTCAAATGTTGCTATATTTTTTTTAGTTAAAACTACATTTTTTGTTTGTCCCTGTGGGAAAATGTATTTGCTGCGAATTACAAACATGACTTTGCACTTCCATATGTGATAAATAAAAACACTAACGATTACAGCTTAAATGCAGTTTACAACATACATTCAGAATTTGTATTGCTTATGGGATGAATGAGAACCTGTTCTTCTTAAACGTAAGAGGACCGAAGCTGCAGCCAGAGGGCAGATGGATAAACTCTTTAGGGTCAGAGGGAATCATTTGGTCCTTTGCTGTTGTCTCTGAAAAGATCTGTTCCTGGCCGGGCAGCTTTAGACCAACAGCTTAGACGCCACACTCACTGTCTTTCTTAGGCATTTTGTCTGGGCTTCTGTGTGGTTCCTAAACCATCCCACAGGACAAAACATTAAAACACTTTCATAACTTTAAGTAAAACGTTTGCAACAGCTTATGCTCAGCATTGAAAGATACAAGTTTATTTTTCTAAAGAAAAGTCTTTGCTGTGATTTAGCTGCCACACACATACAACACTTGTACTAAATATTTGATTTGTTCCACTTCTTGATATAGATGCTATTTAAAACTGTGGGGTTGCTTTGTTTTCCTAAAAAAATCTAAAAGCTTATATGTTGAGAGAGCAAACGGGCCAAACTAATTTGTTTTAGCTGTAGTGTCTCACCTAATTCATGTAGTATAACACCTGTCCAAAAAAACAAAAAGTGGTCACCTGGATTCAACTACGCACACACAAATCTTTCAGCTGCAACACTGTATTTGAGCCCAGCTGATGCAGTGATTGGCTTCTCATTTCTCAGAATCAGAAAAGGTTTGTTGTAATTGTTAATGAACAAAATTCACAAACATAGGAACTTGCTTTGGTGATTCGGTGCTACATATGATGCAACGATGAACAATAATAAAAAAAAACATTTATAGAATCGAATAGGGCATGCATTGAAGAAAAACAATTTAAATGTACTATAAGATGAAAAAATAGGCTTACTATGTACACAACATTTTCGGGTAAATTTACAGATGTAGTGCAGGAAGTGAACAGTGGAGTGAGTGATTGATTAAATAGTGGTTAAAGTGGCATGTGTTTAGAAGTGTTCATGAGTCCAACGGCAGAGGGAAAGAAACTGTTCCTGTGGCGGGAGGTTCTGGTCCAGATGGACCGTAGCCTCCTGCCTGAGGGGAGTGGTTCAAATAGTCCATGTCCTGGGTGAGAAGGGTCAGCTGTGCAGGTCCTGCAGAGATGGAAGTCTGCAGCCGATCACCTTCTCAGCTGAGCGCACAATGTGCTGTAGTCTCTGTTTGTCCCTGGCTGTGGCTCCAGTGTACCACATGATGATGGAGGAGGTGAGGATGGACTCAATGATGGCCGTGTAAAACTGCACCATCATCTGCGCTGGCAGCTTGGCTTTCTGCAGGAAGTACATCCTCTGCTGGGCCTTCTTGATGAGGGAGCTGATGGTGGGTTCTCACTTGAGGTCCGGGGTGATGGTGGTGAAAAGGAAGCGGAAGGAGCCCATGGTGGTGAGGGAAGGGGCTGGGGGGCTGTGACTTTCCTGATGTCCACGATCATCTCCACTGTTTTCTGGGCGGCATTGAACTCCAAGTTGTTACCGCTGCACCAGGAACCTGGAGTAGAATGTGTTGAGTTCCTCAGCCAGTTTTTGGTTGTGTGCAGTGTGGAGGGCTCTGAGCTTGTAGTTGGTGAGAAGCCGGAGGCCACTCCACACGGAGGCGGGATTGTTGTCAGAGAATTGCTGCTTCAGGCGTGTATTGTACTGTGATCTAGATCTCGACACCTCCCTGCTAAATCCATACTTTGCATCTTTGTAGCGCCCCCTGTCTCCAGCCCTGTGCGCTGCCTCCTTCTGCTGCCTTAACTGCCTCAGTTTTAGGGTGAACTAGGGCTTGTCATTATTGAAAGTGACTTTAGTGTGTGTTGGTATAATGCTGTCCTCACAGAATCGAATTTATGACGTCACAGTGTCCGTGTACTCATCCAAACTATCTGTGGCAGCTCTGAAAACCTCCCAGTCTGTAATGTCCAAGCACGCACGTAGCTCCTCCACTGCCTCACTGGTCCACTTCTCAGAGGTCCTCACTGCAGGTTTGGAGAGCTTCAGCGCCTGTCTGTACGTGGGGATCAGGTGAACCATGGCGTGATCTGAAGAACCCACAAGGGCTCGGGCCACTGCGCGAAAGGCATTGCTGAGGGTTGTGTAACAGTGATCAAGCGTGTTCTTCTCTCTGGTCGGTACTTTAATAAACTGTCTGTACTTTAGTAGTTCATGGCTGAGATTCCCCTTGTTAAAAACGCCCAAAATAATACAGAAGGAGTCCGGGAAGGTCTGCTCCACACTCAGAACCAGTGCATGCTGGGCCTTCTGCACGTTCGCACTTGGTGGGATGTAAACAGTGGCCAGAATGAATGAGGCAAACTTACGAAGAGAATAGAATGGTTTGCAGTTAATGAAAAGATATTCCAGAGCAGGAGAGCAGTGCTTGGCGATCGCATCTGAAGACCAGGTGTTGCTAATGTAAAAACAGACTCCTCCATCTCGTGTTTTTCCGCCGGAGTTTTCCCTTGTCTGTCGGCGTGGAGCAGCTGGAAGCCCTAAAACAGGAGATGAAGAAAAGTCTGTTTCATCTCATCAGCAGTGCCAGTTCATCCAGTTTGTTGGAAAGTGAGTTCACGTTAGAAAGGAAGATCCCAGGTAAGGGCGTACGTGCGGCACGCTCGCTTTCCTCGTCAGCGGTGTCTCACTCTTTTGGCCAAAAAAGGAACTAATTCTGCAGCAGATGCTAAAAAAAACTGCTGCATCACCCGCTCTTCTCGGGTGTAAGAGCATGCTGACACACGATTCTGACACAACCACGTGGAAAGACAAATCCTGTGGTCATGGAAAAGATGTCAGTATGTTTGAGAAGGGTCAAAGTCATTGGCATCAAGCAGAGAAAGCATCTGAGGAGAAGCAGAAACTAATCTACTACAGATCTGAACCGCGGTGAGACTCTTTTGGGATCATTAATACTTAATATCGTGATGAAAAAATAATGCAACACTAGAATGAAATAATCTTCTGACATTTCAGAAGCTTATTGAAACAATACCATATCGAATGTATGCTGTAATCAAAGGTAAAGGCTCAATTTGCTTGTCCAGATTGTCTTGCTGAATTTAGTCAAGCTTCAGTCCCAGCTTAGTCCTTGAAAAGCCCCAGACCTCCATAAGCCAAAGTGTCGCAGTCTATCTTTAACACCATTATCATTCCTCGACATCCACCAGCTCCAGTCTTGTGCATATCACGGATATTAAATGCCGTTGCTAATCGTCCGCTCGTGCCTGTCAGCTACTATTTTCATATTTATCTCCTATAGCTCCTCACATTAACGCACACTTTATCTGCTGCCAGTTCATTTAGCCAGTCTTTGATGAGAAGATCTTGGAGCTGTGGTGATGTGAGCACGCAGGGGACCACAGACTGTGTAAGAATGAAAGCGTCGGTCCATTTGGTAATAAGGCTGGCACACTGGTTCCTGCCTCTGCTCCTGATTGGGTTAATTGCCGGAGATGAAAAGATGTTCCTGGCTCAGACTCTGAGCTGTAGTGAGCAGAATCCTAACCGCAGACTGAACCAGGATTCTTCTGACAGCGACGAGGAGGCGCAGTCCGCACTCAAGCGCCTCTTTTCACTCTCCAGATAGCGTATAATTGGTGGCACTTACAGCTTGTTAGAATGTGTTTTGTTCTGTAATGGGAAAGACGTGACGGTAAAGAGCGCGCACACGGAGCCGTGAGGGGCCCACGCGTTCTGAAATTGAAGCAGGTGTGTGGAGAAGTCTGCCATTTGGATAGAATCTGCTTTGAAGACCATTTAAAAGGTCATGTCAATTATTAGGTTACTAATCTAAATACTGGTGATTTTTGAGCCTTTGTAACAGAAAATAAGAAAATAATTAGATTTTTTTGTGTGGGAATGTCATGAAGTCCACTATTCTGTTACAAAGAAGGAAAATTATATAAATATCCATATTAAATATTTAAAAATATATAGCTCAAAGTTGTATTTGAGCTTCACAAAAAATTTAGGTAAAGTATGTAATATATTTGTAGATAAAATGAAAAACTCTTGGGCCAACAATTTGTAAAGGTGGATGAAGTACTCGATTTTGATACTGAAGTAAAGGCATAGGTACTAGGGCAAAAATTACTAATAAGTAAAAGTATCACATGCAATTATTTACTTAGGTTAAAGTACTGAAGTGCTCATTTGAAAATGTATTTTTACAGTAAAAAGGGACTGTTTTTTTCAGTCAACAAAGGCGACTAAATTGATAACTATTTTCCTGGTTATTTTTATGTATACATTTTTATTTGCTCACAGTCCAAAAAGTCTCACTGAATGTCCTTAAAAACATTTGGAATATACTTAACAGTACTTTTCAGTCTGGTTTAATCGAGTAGAAAGTAAAGAGTCCTGCTTTAAAATGTAGTGACGTAAAATTAAAAATGATCCACTGTAAAACTGACTGAAGTAAAGTACAGATACCTAAGAAATATACTACAGTACAGTACTTTTACTTTTAAACATTGTTACTTTTAGTATTCATCAAGTAAAACCTAAGAATGTAGATGTTTCCTTCATAAAAATGCTGTGTCTTTCACAATCTCCGATCAAATAAACAAATAATATAAAATACAGTCATAAATGTGTTGTCTGAGTGGTTTTACATAGACAAAACCACCTTGATTTGTCATATTTTGTGAGGGGAATCTCAATTGAAATCACATTCTAATCCACTTCACTTTGGCCTCCATTCCAGAATTTAGAATGTTTTTGTTTACACACTTGTAAAGGGGCAATACATGGTAACCCAAGTGGACGGATGAACAACAATGATAAGCACACTTCTGTTTGGAGTGCCTGTGCTCATAGTGTGAGAGGGAGCAATAGTATGTGTTTCTTGCAATTATTTCACACAATGATTAAAAGGTTTAAAAATGAGATTTGGACTTTACTCTGTTTTATAAAGGTTACAGCTCCAATCTTCACCAGTGCCAGCAGCATTAATGTAAATAAAAACACATTGTGGCCATGCTTGCCATTAACAACGACAAAGCTGAACAGAAGAAGGCACGTGCTCATGTGTTTCATGTCTCCAGTTCAAAGAAAGGGGGTTCATTTAGTTGACCAAAGACATTCTCTGTGCATCAACTAGTCGACTCAAAGGGGAGAAAACTCTCCAAACTATTAAATATCTCTATGATTTCGCCATGTCTCTGTACCCAAAGTGCAATAACAAGACAAAGGGATCACATGAAACGTATTATTTTTTTGATAGAAAAGCACTCGTAAACAGTGTATTTATCAGTAAAAAGAGTAAAGTCACACTCTACTCCCAAATCTCAAGATCCCTCACATGACTAATACACATTTTGTCGACAAAATGACTAGAACAACATCTATTAGATAGATTCATCTTCTCATTGAGTATTTAATCAAACATTTATGTTTTATTTCAACAAATTCGTCCAGCTTGAGCCCTTGGTATTTCTCCAGTTTCCCGTGCTCCTTTTCCCTGATGTTGCCATCCCTTGGTATCGCCACGTCAAGCACAACGACTTTCCTCTGCTGTTTATCCACCACCACAATGTCTGGTTGGTTTGCCATTACCATTCTGTTAGTCTGTATCTGGTCCCACAGGATCTTGGCTCTCATTCTCTACCACCTTTGGAGGTGTTTCCCAGTCCATACTCCACACAGATGTTACACCCTGCTCTTATGTGCTGGATATATATATATATATAACAAAGCAAAGAACCCTTTGCTTTAACAGTAAAACCGTTGCTCCTTGTGCCTCACTCGCAGACATACAGGCTGTGTGTGCTCCATATGCGGCGCTGTGTGTGACTGGTGCTCACAGCCTGTATGCCCCCATTTCATATTCATACGCCAAATGGTGCGTACTGTAATATTCATGGGCAAATTAGATGTTGAAAACAGCAGTGTGTTTGAGGAACTCCACGGCCCCAGAGCTAAGCTGAACATGGAGGTGTCTTCACTCGAGCAGCAGTGGCTTTGTGGTTAAAGCGCCCATGAACCCGAAGATCAGTGGTTTGATCTCAGCTCGGATCAGTGCATAGGGCTGGACAATACTTCGGTGCCAATATCAGTGGTATCTGGTGGTATTTTTCAAACTTTGAAATTGAAAAAAAAAAAAAAATCCTTTTTTTGTAGTGATATTTTGTCTAAGCTGCCTCAGTCTGTGTGAGGCCGTGTGTGGCTCCTACTTAGAAACTTCAATCATACCATTCTTTTCATTGTAGGAGAGCTGCTGCATCCCCCAACTACAGCAAACACAGACTTTAGGAGTTTTATTGAGCCAGATACAGACACAAAGACATGGAAGAAGAAATGCTAATGGTAGCTAGGTATTATATGCTATAAATACACATGCTAGCAATGCTTGCTAGATTTTAAAATCGACAGATTAATTCGTTTACTGTTCTTGCGCTGTGTCACCAATGTCCGTTAAGACTCAGTTGTGACTCGACTTGAATTATGGTGGGCGTAGACTGACTGCGATGCAGAGGCAGTTTGAGTAGGTGATTGAAACGTGCCCTGTTACGCTGACTTCGGCACAGTGCGGGGGAGGTGCAGGTCTGTGGAAAGAATGTGCCAAGTCTATTTTCCAAACACTACAGTGATCTGGAGCAGTTTTCAGGTCTTTGGACTTCTGTTCTCACATAAAACCAGAAGAATCTGCTTTGCGTTCATCTCCCACTTCCTGCTGAAAATATGTGAGCTCGCCCAGCATTAGGTGTAAGACCCAATGTTAGTTGTGCTAAAATCCTCCAGGAAACAAGGGAAAAAATGGCCTTTGCCAATGAATCTATTTTCTTCCACCATGGCATGCTTCTGTCTGTGTGGATGGAAACTCATGACCAATCACAGCACAGACCTACGAGACGGAACTAAGGCCTTCAAGGGTCGATGCCACTTTCTAGCACTGGGCTTTACTCTATGGTGCTGCTGTGGATTTTGTACAGGATGTTGCTCTATTTGTTCTAGTTGTTCCGTTTCTAGATTTTTCATGCCTGGTGTCACTACCTTTAAAAGTCAATAACCTCTGTAGCGCTTTGACATTGTGACGTCCCCAGTGGCTTTGTTCGTTTGGGTGGATCACGGTCAGTTTTTGTGTTTCTGTTCCAAAAATCAAAGTCTGGCTCTGGTCCCGGGCTCCAGTGTGAGGTGTGGAGAGTACCTCAGGGCAGGGGGCAAGGGCGCACATTGCAGGGTGTCCTGGGAGAGACATGGTGGTAAAGGACATGACCTCTCTGGATGGGAACGCTAAAAAAGGTTTTTTAAGTTTTATACCAAGATGGTACACATTATTATAAAGTGTCCTTGGTGTTCTAAGTTATTTTCGCCATCTTATTTCTGCTTCTCAATTCCTTTGTGGAACACCTCCAAAAGTATGTTTATGTGATCTGTTGCTAACCTCAGCAATAATAGCTTTCTTTCTTGCAAGACAGAACTTCTTGGAGACAAAATTGTTGTTGCAGCTGTCTAAATATTGTGAATGCAACTCCCTGTATTCCAGTGCATTTTAGATATTAAAGGTCAGACAAACAGCTAACTATGTAGACATGCATTTTTTCTTTAGCTTGGTTATCTTCCAGGGAGATTCAAGCATTCTCCAAGCACTGCTAGTTTTGCCAATGGTTTGCTTTAGTTATAAATATGTGGTTTTCTTTACTATTAGTACTCTATGTTTTTATGTTGCATATCACCGAAGCTCATTCCTAATTCTGCAAATTTCACTGACAAAGATAATGCAGCCTTTTCTGATTCTGAAATAGAAACGTATAGGTGCTGGAATGAAACATGTTTTGCCACAGATTGTCTTGACATATAAAACATACAACCACAGTCTCTGCTGCTGTTCACGGTAGGCCAGAGACGACACGTTTCCCTGACTGTGTAAATGTTTTTATGCTTCGTGGTGTGCTGTCATTTTTTCCCCTTTGGCCCAGGTCACCCTTGAAAAAAAGGTTTTGATCTCAATGAGTTCTTACCTGGTTGAATAAAGTTTAATAACGAGTAGTTTGAAATGTGTGTAAGGCTGTAACGAAGCATATGTTGTGACCTTTGACCTGCATCAGTGCTGGGTGCAATCGTATGGGTAGAACTCTGTACATCCAGCCTCATATAGAGTAATAGGCACAGTCTGCTCGGGGTTACACTAATGACCTCCGATTGTATTTAACAATCACATTATGGAGCCACATGCACACTCAGGATTACTGCTGCTCAATCTGACTAATGCACTCACTCATCTGAGCACTGGCCTGGTTTGGAGAGGAAGGTGTGGTGCAGTTCAGTGTCGAGTCAGGGAACACAAGTACACACAATACCACTACTATATAACGTACATTCTCAGACAGCAGCGGGATCCTCTTTTGAGTTTTGAAATTTCAGATTATTTTCTAATATGTGCCTGGCGTTCAAAACACTCAATGGCTTCGCTGCTGGCTGTTTGAAGGATGTTGTGTGTTATTGTGCTGCGCAAGAATAGCATTTCTTTTCATCAGTCCACTTTTGGACAATCAGCTTTGTCAGTGAAGGCCACAACATACTTTATAGAGTATAAAGATGTGCTTCAAAGGCTTTGAAAAAAAACAAACCTCAAGTACACGCAGGTAGTGGCTCTGTATGTGAAGTGGTGAATAGATGTCATGTGTAAATACTGTATGTACTTTCTGTGTTCAACCCATTGTCACTTGTCTGTGTCTTGTCAAATGTGTGTGGTTTGTCCTTCTCCTGACAGGGGTGTTCTTATTATACATGGTCTTATTTTTTAAATAATAAAAAAAAAAGAATAAAGATCCATCAAGAACAGCCCTGCTACTGCTGCTGATATCTATTATCTATAGATGAATGCTACTGTACACAGTATAGGGCTAAAACAGGCTAATCCATGAATAATAGTCAGTTAATTTACTAAATCAATAATGATTATCTGGTCTATACATAGACTCCAAAACACCATGGGCTGAGAGAAGAGGTTTCATGACTCAGGAATTAGAATGGCACAGGAAACATGAAGGATGAAAAAACTGGTAATACATCAGGAAATCCTCAAGTGTCATGATTTTTTATATATTACGCAATACAGGCAACTAATCAATAAAATAAAATAATATTTTCCAGATTAATCAATTAGCAAAATAATGGTTAGTGGCAGCCCTGCACAGTACCAGGTACTTTTACATCATATCACACTGTAAACTACTATTTAACTCCTATCCCCGAAGCAGCACACGTGCACAAAAGTGACTATACGAATGTAGGTGTTGGCAGTAGGTGTACATTTTTTGGAAGTTGCCAGTTTTTTGGAATGGCTGGTAGAATAATAAATGGTCAATGGGTTGTCCACGCACTGATCCAGGCCCATGAGCCAGACCACATCTGAGTCTGACAGCGTGACATCTTCACACACCTGCCAGGACATTGAACACAACACAATTCAAAGACAGAATCAATGGCATGGATTGGAGAAGCCCGGCTTTAGGTTCAGAGCAGGAGGAGGGCTATATATATATATATATATATATATATATATATATATATATATATATATATATATATATATATATATATATTTTTTAATATTATATTAATATGATATATGATAATCATTATTTTATTATATATATATCATTATATATATAGTGATATATATTAATATATATATATATATTTTTTAATCCAGAGAAACTGAAGGCTAAAGAAATCTGCCGATATTGTGAGGCTGAAGTGTTGGACTGAGTTTATTGAATTGAACTGAATTATTTTTCCTCAAAATGACAACATATTAAATTACTATAAACCCTCTCACTTTATACACTATATAATATATAATAGTACTATACATAACCCTGCCCTGTTTCTGTATAAATCTGAGAGAGCAGTGAATTCTCATTTTTGCGGCACCCTCTTCTTCTGGACTGAAGCTCGAACTGTAAGTGTTCAAACAAAGCTTAATGCATGTCCTTAGGTCAGCACAAACAAAACATCGCCCTGAGCTGGAGCTTAAAGACCAAAAGTCATACACTGAACAGTACAATTGCGGGCTTTATATATCATAACTAATAAATCAGTCTCATACTTATGAAAACATCTAAGGTTAATTCCCAAACTATTACCTCCATCAATATTACGGTTTGTATGAACACAATTTAAAACGATGAACTGCTTATGTTATTGTTCAAGTACTTGAAGTAAAATGAAATAATATAATAATATGTCTCCTTTAAAGAATAAAAAAATAAAACACACCATTTTGTGTGCTTCCTGGTGGTCAAGTGGTTATGGCACAGCACACTTATGCCAGGCGCCAAGTGCAGTGTTGTAAATTCAAATCCCGACAATTTACTGCATGTCCTCCCTTCTCTCTCCCCATTCCATGCTCACCTTTCCTGTCTAAAAAAGCCTTCGGACCAAAAAATACTTAAAGAAAAAAGAAGAACATAGCATTTTGTGCTTTGGGTGTTTGCGATCTTACCTTTAAAAATTCTGTCTGCAAAAGAGCCAGGATTTACTTGTAATAAATGCATTGAGAGTGAATGGTGTAAGCAAAACAACAGTGATTATAGTCAGTCTGTAAAATGGGACATTTTGTAAAACCATTTGGCCTCTTTTGCTGAAACCGCAATATTTAAGGCAGAAAAAATGTAATGGTTATATTGGTTCACTGCCAAAAGTATGTTCATTGGACACCGTCTTATTCATCGTATTTCACACAATCATTATTATTACTGTATAATTTCTACGGGGCCATACATTTCCTTTATACTGACCTGAAATGTTACGTGTTGAGGAAAGAGCACAGTGATGATGGATCATTACCAGAAATCTACCATTTTTAGCTTTAAAACTGTGACATTTATGTAGAAATTATAAGGTCACAACTCATTTAAACCCTATCAAATCTGAACAAATGGAAGAATAACTGATAACACATTATTAATGGGGTTTTTTTGGTGCCGTATTTTCCAACAATAAATAGCTCCCGAGTATAGTCGCACGAACCAAAAAATGCATAATCGAGAAGAAAAAAACATATACAAGTCGCACTGGAGTATAAATCGCATTTTTTGGGGGAAATTTATTTGATAAAATCCAAGACCAAGAACTGAAATTTCATCTTGAAATGCAATTTAAAATATTAACAGATTAGAGAACATGGTGAATAGATGTACCTATGCGAACGTAACACCTTCAGCTACATGACGTACAGACAACGAACTGTCGTAAGCGTCTGGTATGTTAACGTGACATATTAACAGTTATTCAGATAACTACAGCATAAATAACATGCTAACAAGTTTACCAACGCATCAGTCTTACCCCAAATCACTAAATCCATTGAATTCTTCTTCCTCGATGTCACTTCTAAACAACTCCGGAGGGAGACGGAGTGTCGATTCCTCTTCTGCGCCGCTTTCGTCAGAAATGTCTGCGCGAGCCTAGAGCGCCCTCTGGCGGTTGTCAGTGTGAAAATAATCAACATGTGAAATGCGATATAACAATGTGTTAATAATATCACACATATAAGTCGCACCCCGGCCAAACCATGAAAAAAGGTGCGACTCATTTCCAGCCTAAACCGGGGCCGGACACTTGACCCACGTTGCCTTTATATGAATGTGTTTGTGTGATTGGTGCTGGTTGGCAGGTCTAATGCAGAAAAGTAGAAGTACAAAGGTCTTAGAAATGACTAAAGTGAGAGTAAAAATGTATTTGGGGAAAGTATGACTCAGGTAAGAGTAATTGTTAAAGTAAGAAGCTATTGTAATTGAGAAACACAAATGTTCAAATCATTTAATAAAGGTAACCGAGATTGAGTTGAAAGACATCTCCTGGTTGTACGCATGAATCACACATGTCCGTATGTTCTTCTGCAGAGTTCTTCACCAGGACTTGAACATGGAGCTATGAGCGCCTGAGAGCAGAGGAACGAGACTGAAGTTCACCATGAGCAAGAGAAAGGTAAAGCTCTCGTAAATCACTTTAAGATTTTGGTAACGTACTGCATTCGAACCAGAAAAAAAATTATGACTTTAGTGTTTTTTGATTCGCAAAAAGTTGGCGCTTTGACCCATGCAGGTGGAGAGGCTGAGGTTCTGAAATGAATACGCATGCAGCATGAAGGGTGAATTTATATGAGCGAGACCTTGTTGCTGCAAATGACATAGTGGATAAAGCAGGAATGTTTATTTTACTTCTTTAGTGTCATGTCACATAAGACACACAAAATCAATACACAATAAGCAGAAGAAAGTGGTCGTCCTCTCATCCGCTGAGTCACGCTGTCGACATAAACATCCTGGGTAAAACGGTCACTGCCACTCAGGTTGGCCTTGCGATCCAGCTCCCATAGGAAAAATATTGCCGTTGTGTCCTTGGGCAAGACACTTAACCTGTGTCTGTGTACATTGGTCTGTGAACTTGTGTGTGAAAAGGTGAGTCATTTTTTTTATGTAAAGTGCTTTGAGTAAATAGGACCATTTACCGTTTCTAGATACCACAGTAGGCATCAGGCCTTGAACACAAACTGAGCGAGCCTAAACACACAACGTTCAAACAGACTCAAACAGTTCACCGCTCAGGTCATGGTACAGGTGATGGTGAACCATTCCATTGTGCTCTGGCTTTATGTTTGGTGTCGTTGTCCTGCTAAAGGTGAACCTCCGCCCCAGTCTCAAGTCTTTTTCAGACGCCAACAGGTTTTCTTCCAAGACTGCCCTGTATTTGGCTCTTCCCATCAACTCTGAGCAGCTTTCCTGTTCCTGCTGAAGAAAAGCAGCCCCCAGCATGATGCTGCACCACCATGTTTGACAGTGAGGATGGTATGTTCAGAGTCATGTGCCCATGTTAGTTTTCTGCCACACAGCTTTTGGATTTTAGGCTGACTTCTTATGGCTGTTTTTCAACCATGTCTTTCTTCTTGCCACGCTTCCATAAAGGACAGATTCCATGTCCACCTGAGGTGTGGATCTCTGCAGCTCCTCCAGAGTTCCCATGGGCCTCTTGGCTGCATCTCTGATCAGTGCTCTCCTTGTTTGGCCTGTAAGTGTCGGTGGACAGCCATGTCTTGGTTGGTTAGTAGTAGTGCCATACCCTTTCCATTTCCAGGATTAAACAGTGCTCTGTGAGATGTTTAAATCTATGAAATCTTTTTTATAACCTAACCCTGCTTGAAACTTCTTTACAACTTTCTTCCTGACCTGTCTGGTGTGGTCCTTGGACTTCATGATGCTGTTTGCTCCCCAACATTCTCTTTACAAACTTCTGTGGCCAGAACAGAACATTTATACTGAAATTAGATTACACACGGGTGACAGTAATCATCAGGGAACTTCTGACAGCAACTGGTGGCACTCAGGGAAAATAGGCTGAAAACTTTTAAACGCTGCACTTTTCAGTTTATTTCTCTGTAAATCATGTACGATTTTCCTTCCACTTAACAATTGTATGCCACTTTATGTTGCTTTATCTTAAAAATATATATATAATTATATTATTTATGGCCTGTAAGCTTTGCTTTATTCAACAGGACAGTGCAGTGTGAAACTGGGATGAGACTGGGGAAAGACTTTACAGCAAAATGGTCAAGAGTCACAACGCGGTTTGCTCACACATGTGTGCTTTCCACTGCCGAGCAGCACTGTGTTGCTTTTCCACAAAAAATGCCATTTAAGTTTGTGATCGAAAGTTCCAGGGGTACGAATACTTTTGCAAGTCACTGTAAATATACAGGTCCAGGGCTTATCCTATATAGTATACTGGACATACGAGTAAATACCTCTAAAACTGGTGATGTGTTTCTTAACACTAAAATAAACGAATCCTTACACTAGACACTCCCCCCACATTGCATTGTATGAATTCAGGGTGGTTGGTGCAGATTGGACTGCTGAGTGTGACGAGAATGAATAACCCACTCGAAAGCTTCAGGCATCTTCAAAGGCATTATATTCATCCATTGCATGATTATTATTATCAATAGTTCAATATCAATAATTGCACTGCAAGTTTACATTTCAGCTAAATCCACATTTTAAATTAGATTTTGGCATCTGCAAAAGACATATTGGGGCGGAGGTTCCCCTTCAGCAGGACAACAAGCCCAGAGCCACAATGGAATGGTTTAAAACAAAACAAACAAACAAACAAAACATATTCATTTGTTAGAAGAGTCCAGTTAAAATCCAGACCTAAATCCAATTGAGAATCTGTGGCAAGATCAGAAAACTGCTGTTCACAAATGCTTTCCATCAAATTTGACTGAGCTGAAGCTGTTTTGTAAAGATGAATGGGCAAAAATGTCGTTCTGTAGGTGCAAAGCTGGTAAAAACATAACCCAAAAGACCTGCAGGTGTAATTGCAGAGAAAGGCTTTTGCATATAGTAGGGGGCTTGAATGCTTTTGCACAGTGTCGTTTTTCATTTAAAAATAATAATTGAACATCATGTATAATTTTCCTTTCACTTAACAACTATGTGCCACTTTGTGTTGCTCTTTCACAAAAAAATGTGGAAAAGTTCCAGGGGTACGAATACTATTTGTATACAAGCCACTGTACATGATGCTTGAGTGAAGTATGTGGTTGATGGAGGAGACGAGCCCATTCAGGCTACATTATAGAGATGGTAGTTTCCATAACAACAGGCCGCTGCAGTGCCTGGATTTATGGACTTATGCTGATACATTTAGGCTACATCTTGTTCTCTATTGTGCAATCAGTGTATTAAACACAAACAGAGCGCGCTTTGAAGATGAACAGAGAGAGGATGTAAACTTTCAGCGCGTTGCAGAAGCAGAGTTTTTTGTGCTGAAGACATATGGTGGTTTTATCCGCTGTACACGCAGAGCATTATTTGCAATATCTGAAATGATGGAAAAGACAAAATGAAAGACACATGTTTGGTTCAAAACTGCAGAGCTGATATCCATCTACGATATATGTAAACATCATCCGCACAACACTCTGGAGAGCTGCAGTTCTATGTTAGAGAACAGCAGAAACTTTATGCAGGAGAATGCAGGAGAACATGTAGAAAACACTCTGAAGTTGATTTTGCAAACTGTGTCCTTTAAAAAGAGGACGCAGTTTGTTGAATTAATTTGTTGAACTAATTCCTTGAATGCATGGCGCAGTGGCATAAAAGTGGCTTCAGTCTCGTAACAAGAAGGTTCCAGGTTTGAATCCCAGACTTGTCAGGGTCGAATGCATGTTTTATTTCAACATAACAAAAATGTTTTTCACACATTCAACTGTATAACAAACTTTATAGAATACATTGTATACATGCCTGCAGGCTGAAAAGAAGAGAGAAGAAGTAAATACTCCACGCCTGTTACATAATTATGTTTCACAAATTAAATATAGGATTCCTAACATTTTTTTTTCTGGGACTGCGATTAAGTTGTAGTATTACACTAGCTTTCAAACAGTTTTCTTCACTAATGTCTTTTTCATGTATGGTTCAACATCAGAGTGAGCGAAGAGACTAAGTCCAAATTGAAACATGTTCTTGTCATGGTTCAAAAGGTACAGGACATTTAAATAAGGTCTAACCGATCCAAGCTAGGACTACACTTTGTAAACAGGACTTACAGTGCTAAGTACTTAACCAGGAAGAAACAAACAAACAAGCAAAAATATCTGAATCCTTTCACAAGTTCTAATGCAGGACTAAACATGGAATAAACGTGGCATTAACGTCGGCAAAAATGGGATCTTATTATTTCTACATTCTTCACAGAACCTTGACTGCAGCAGGAAGAGTGAATCTCCCTGACCTGGATACGGAAACAGCTCTGTCTCACATTCGCTTTTAACCCTTGTGATACCCTCAAAACAGTGTGCGTTGGTTAATCAGAATCAGAAAATGTTTATTGCCATTGTCAGTGAACAAAATTCGGGTCGGTGGTTAATCCAGACCCAAAGCCGAATGTTATTTACACAGCCATGCCTTCAAGGGCAATAACGTTTTGAACCTCGCGATGTCAGAGTTCATTTGCAAAAACAGATCATTCCCAAATTATCTGCACTACACTGCTAACCAGCTTTGACGCTATTGTCCAGCTGTCTTACTCAGTGCACTTAAGATTGAGTCCTTGCGCCTTTTAAGTTTTTTTTCCCACCTCTTGTTATTAAAACGTACAAGAACTGACAAGGCCTTGTATTGGAATAGGACTTTCTAACGAGAATTCATCAGAATAGCGTGAATGAAGCTGAATGCAACTCCAGATATGTTTTTGAAGAGGGAACAATGTTAGACCATGGGTAAAACCAAAAAAAGGACATTTTGCATATTATGTGTCCTTTTAAAAGACGCATCATGAATTATTTGTATCATCAGTGTCCTTTAAACCTGAGGGAGGGAGAATTACCACAGGGAAATAAACAAAAGATTGCTTTCCCCGCGACATGCTGATATAAGGACACATTTGCAATTATTGTGATTTGAGTGTTGTAACTAGGTTACAATGTTATAACTAGGGCTGTCAAAATTAATGCATTCACGCATTTGATTATTCATGGCAACTGTTTTGACCAAACACGCTCTTTCAGATTACACAGGGAGGCTTTACCTGAGCGAAGGAGGAGCAACACTGGCATCGCATGGTCAAATTTACACATCAAATCCATCAGTCTGACCACACATGGAAGTTTTATCCTCATCACGGAACGCTGCTTAATTCCAGATCTCTGTGGCGTCTGTTCTTTCCGCGGAGCAAAGCAAAGCCGTACCACCCTCCGCCGCCCTGCGCTCATCAACATCAGCTGCTGAGTGATCTGCTGCTGATGTTTACGAGCGCGGATCAAACCGAAGCCCGGCAGAGACCCGGAGCAGAACAGCGTGGGCCAAGCAACAAAAATAAACCTGGGTGAGCGCTGAAACTACTGAAATGGGCAAAACTTTTCAGAAAACTACAACAGAAAACAACAGCTCCAGCTGTCACCATCAGAGACACTGTTATTATGGGTCTTCAACCCACTAAACCTTCTGTTTAGTCCATTTACCTGAAACATGCGGCCACACACATTCAACATGAAATACAATGTCTAGCCTTAAGTTGTAGTAAGTTAGAAAATATAAATGTGTTATCATAATTGTAATATTATATTATAGAACATGTGTGTAAATATGTCAAAATAGACATTCAAATAATTACATGTTAAAAAGCATGTTATGCGATTAATCGTGATTTATCACATTTTAATTAATCAGATCAGTCTGGTTACATTTTTGAAAATGTTTGGCCTTTATTAGACTGGACAGCTGAAATTGGGATGAGAGAGAAGGGAGGACATGCTGTAAACTGTCAGAGCCGGGATTTGATCTCACAACACTGCACATGGAGCCTGGCATGTGTGCTGCTACCTTAACCACTCCACCACCGGGCATCATTTGATTATGTTTTTTATTCGATTGACAGTACTTGTCAGCACTTATAATATGGTTAAAAAAAATTCAAGAAAAGTGTGTTTTCCAAACAACGAGGCAAAAATAATTCACGATATGTCCACTTTACATGTACTTATTGCAGTCCAAATCACCTGGATGACTGCAGGTATCCAAATATATCTCCACCAGACATCCCTGTAGCATAAAGCATTATAACTGAAATACCTCTTTTTGTCTTGAGCTTGTTCTCACTGTACTATAAACGGGCTGTTTTGTGTTTATATAGGTCACACTGCACATTAGCATCTTCCCTGTTTGCCTGTCATTTCTTCACAGAGCCATTCTCTATGCGGTGGCGTAGAGGTTCTTGCATTCCCACAGTTAGCCTGTACACAAGCCTGCGGCGCACTGCTCAATGCTGCTGCGGCTGCTCTGAAAATGCTTCCATCATAACTCTTAACGGTCTGGAGCGCCGCCTTCTTTTAATTAGCATCCACGCTGAATTAGCTAATGAATTATGAACGCTTCCACACGCTAAGTGCTCCGACTGCTAATGCACTCCTCCATTCTCCCAGGCCGCCTCGCTCACATCCTGCCCTTAGCTGCCGCAAAGTGATACAGACGCTATTTGATTACTCAATGTGGAAGTATTAGTGATGAGGTTAGAAGAGGGAGACAGACTAGAGAGATGAGGGAGATTATGGAGGCGCTTATTATGTAAAAAAGAACGACAAATATATCTATTGTAACCAGTGGTGACAAAGTAAAAGCACCATGCTTGAGTAAATTGTTTAGGTATTTGTGCTTTACTTAAATCATTTTTGCAGAAGATTCTTTTTACTTTTACTTCACTGCATTTCAAAGCAGGAATCTGTACTATTTACTCCTCTGCATTTTTGAACAGTAGCCTACTTAAAATTTAAAAGTATGAAGTGAATGAATGAAAATGTTTATAGCCCCGAGGAGGATTTGTCTTGCACACGAGAGCACATCAAAACATTACACGCAAAACATTAGAGATCGCTGAAGTGTAAAGATAAGCGACATTCAAATACAGTCCACGTGTCAAAGCAGAGTCCTAGGGTTAGAGTTTATTGAGCAGCTGAATACTACTATGCCTCCCTTGTCTTCATTCGAGGCAAACCTTCGTCCTGATGGTAGAAGACAGTACACAAGGGATGATGAGCGTCCGCCACAATCCTCTGAGCAAAATTAAGAGTGCATTTGTTGGCCAAAAAGTAGATACTGTCCATCTGTTTCCCTGAGATATTTGCCTTCTAGTCTCACAATCTTCTTTCAATAAAACCTTTGTAAAACAGTCTCTTTATTATGATGTCGAAATCAAGTCTGTCATTTTCTTTAAAAAATACTAATGTTGCACTACAGCCAGTTATTGCAAACTTGGCTGTAGTGTTGGCACTCCAATTGAGTTTATTATCAATTATTGCGCCAAGGTATTTGAACTCTGGCACAATATCAATGGCAGTGTTGTCCACTGTCGAGTGG
The DNA here is from genome assembly GCA_015082035.1 of Chaenogobius annularis. Taxonomy (NCBI): domain Eukaryota; kingdom Metazoa; phylum Chordata; class Actinopteri; order Gobiiformes; family Gobiidae; genus Chaenogobius; species Chaenogobius annularis. Next base: position 545,188 of record BJKM01000255.1, read on the forward strand.
CTTGGTGCGTTATACCTAAACTCAAGAATTGATTATTTTGTCATTCCTGTGTTTGAAATCAACAAATTGTCACTACTCCAAAACTGTCAATTTCAGCTCTGTAGTTCTCTTCAGTGCTTTTTAAAAGACCAACAATGGCAACGTCATCAGCATATCTAATAAGAGAGCGGTTTCTTTTCTGGCTGACACAGTCGTTGGTATGCAGTGTGAAGAGTAAGGGAGACAATATGCACCCTTGAGGTACTGATAACTGAGGATGAGTAATTATTGGCACTTACAAATTGCTTGTGGTTTGTCCAAATATTGTCGATCCTCCTCACGACTGAAGGGTTTAGAAGTTTGCCCGGCTTGTCGGCAAGAATATCAATTTTGACGGTGTTAAAGGCAAACGTGAATTCAGCAAACAGTATAATTTCTCCAGTTGTGTGTGGACCAGATTGAGCAGGGTCACTGTTGCATCTGCAGAGCATCCAATTTGTAATTTATTAGGTATCAAGTTAGCGAGAATAAGTCGTTCAAAACTTTTCTTAGGTAAAGTGGTTAGTGCACGTCAGTGGTGCAATTTGTCATGGATAAGGGAATGAATCATTTTAGACATTTTCCTTATGTTGGGAACAATCTGTAGGTTCAGAAAAGTCCGGAATAGATTTGCAAAGACAGGACCTAATATTACTCGCAGCATTTTATGAGGGCAACGCTGTCTATTCCGTCAAGACCAAACAATTTACTAGTGTGGATTTTGGAGAACACATGCTGTACCTGACTGTTCGTGATGTTAAATGAATGTATGAGTTGAGTGATTGGTGGTAGCTTTGTGGCAGCCGTGGTTTCAGAAGCATCTAATCATCATCAAGTGTGCAGAGTGCAATGAGATGTAAAGCCTGTTGTGTATGTTAAAAGGTGCTATATAAATCCAATAACTAACAAAAAAGATTGCAGTTTCCAATCACTTACCTTGGGAGTATTTCCACGTACTGTAGTGTTATTCATATCCTCCCACGTATAAAAGGGTGACATTCAAAGTTGATATTTATTAAAGAATTGGATCAAGATTTCAAACATTCCCCACAGCATGAGAGTGGATATGTTTAATTTGTATGTTTTAATAGTTATGTGGGGCACCAATTAACACGTCTAAAATCAAATATCTAAATGAATTCATAAAAAATGAATGAACGATGAATGAACACTTTACCAAGTATGGTTTATGGTTTATGGTTTATTGACCAAATAATTAAACAGATGAATATGAATATGAATATTCAAATGAGTCATTAAGAGATTGAGACACTAGATATGATTGTTCTAGATCTATCTAGTTGTACGTTAGAGTTAAAGTTGACACTAAGATGATCTTATCAGCCAAAGTGTGAAATATGTTTAAAGGACCAGAAGCAGGAGCTGTGTGATCCAGCCGAGAAGGTTGGCCTTTTTGTGTCCGCGTTGATGGAGCTGACACCTCCAGGGGTTTAGCGCTGCAGGGGTCATGCTGGGGAGGACAGGGGCCACTCAGTCTGGAGCTCTGGCTCTTACATCGTCAGGCTGAAAAACTGCTGGATGAGGGCTGCTTGGTCTGAATTTTCCTTGGCTCTGAGGGTTTCCTTTGATAACAAAAAGGCAGTTGCACCGATACACAGATGAGGTTGATGATCGTCCTTGATCCAAATTTAGTTGTAGACATGAAAAGTTGCAAAAAGTCCTTTGCTTGACTTTGCGTGGTGCAATTTAAAGCAAAAATCGCGCCTGAAAGACACCCACAGAATAATTTGGCTGTGCAGATTAGGTGACGCCCTGAATATTGGTGTGAAGATTCAATCAATCAGACACATGCTAGTGGGTGAGTCATCTGGCAGAGGCGGGTGTCTGGATCTGGAATTTCCCCAAGATACAGGCCTCGTTTGAACATTAACCAGCTTGCACAGGTTAAAATGTACACAAGAAAAGTCATAGGACATTTAAAAGAATATGCAGAACAACATTAACATTATGCACTGTAATTTCATCATGTGGACAAAATCTTCAATCAGTCAATAATCTTTTAGCTGAGTTTGAAGTGTACATGATGCCAGGGGTGTCGAGACTTTTTGTCACCATATGAAAACACAGAAAAAACTCACTCAAATCAAAAGAAAGTTCAAGGGCCATTGACAGGCGGATCAGCACTGTGAATAATAATAATGATAATAATTAACTATTGACTGAGCCACCAGAACTATATTCAGGCTCAATGACAATAAATTAACCTTTAAAACCTTTAAATTAAGTTATATTTTGATTCATTCTTGCATGTTTGTTTAATGTTGCTGCCGTCCATGTGCCTACATCTCTGTACTTCTACTGCAATTATTCAACAAATTCTTACTTGGGGATGTCAAAATATTGATTCAACAATTAAAACACATACATGAAAATATACTGCACAATAATTACATCAAGTCTCCTTTAATATCTGCACACCTCACTAGACTTATTTAGATTATTTTAGTGGTTCTTTTATGGACTAGTTTGTTTTCACTGTTAGGTTGCTTTTTCAGTTTTTTATGCATTATTATTCATGACTAGACCAAGATGCCAAAATGCTTTCTAACATCGCTCAGGGCCAATTTAACATCTCTTACTCCGTTTACGCTAAACATCACAAAGATAGCAGGGGAAAAATACAAAAATGTCGGCCAAGACACACAAGCATTTCTTTATGCATAGTTACTGCGCCTGCAGACTACTTTGCATGAACTGTCCATAAGCATCACGTTTATGTTTGCTTTACGATGGCCAAGGCTGGTGCTAACATATTCACAAGCCCATATTTCCATAACTCATACGCATCATAGTGAGCAGAGTGAGCGAAATGAGTTTAGCCTCCAGGCAAAAACACCCCTGGGCTAATGCTAATGCTAAATGCGAATGCTAAATGCTAATGCTCCACATTCACATTACACTCAACACGTCAGCCGCGGCGTCCACACAGGCGTTTTAGCATCGAAAGCAAAATACAAGAGATTCTAAAGTGCTGTTTTTGATGGGAAATGTTGCAGTGTGTGTTTGTGTGCATAGAGAAAAATATCATTTTCCACCAGTCTATTTTCAAATTCTGGGGTGTGCAGAGTAGCAAACAAGTAAGTGGCTGTATTTCAAATGATAATAGACTACATTTTTTGTGTAACTTTTTTTTATCCCACTCGATGTTTCTCCTGTGGTTTTTGTCAATGTCGAAAAGATGCCTTGAGTACTGGCTCCAAACAAAAAGAAGGGGATGAAATAGATAGTTGGTTTGGCGTTCCCATTTGGTGTTCCCATTTGGCTTTCCCATTTGGCATTCCCATTTGGATTTCCCATTTGGATTTCCATTTGTTTTTAGGATTGGTTTGTCTCATGTAAGGTTATCGGGGCCAGTTAAAAAGAATATTGCAAATTACAATCTAAATTGTATCCTGATTCAAGAATTCCAAATGAAATACGTTTGCGCTTTCTTTAAGGGGTAACTACAACCGTCTTCCTCAGAGAGTTCACACTTCACTTTGATTGATTAAATCCACCTGTCACTCACACAGAACATGACGGGGGTTGGCCAATAAGAGGATTGGATGGAGTAAAGTGTCTGTTTGAGCACAGACAGGCACTGAATCACAGTGTTTTAACCAAAATAGCAGATTGTCACAGTGATTAAATCAAGAATAGATTTTTATCGTCATATTGCCCAGCCCAAAGGTTGATTGGCAAATCCGTGAGGCACTGCTGTATCTGCTGTGATCATTCGTAAACCCACTCTTCAAAGCTTTTCTTGCAAACATCTAATGGATTGGATCTTGTAGTGAGTGGTGGACACATGTTTTGTCTCATAGAATTGGTCAAGCCTGAGTTCAGACCTCCTTTAGGTGCTGGATAAAACTAGTTAATTTTAAACTGTTTGCGGCATTTCAACGTTTTTTCTCACCGACCTGGGCGTCATAACTGGCGACTTTTCACAGCCCAGAGACACTTATGAACACTTTAACACTTTAATCACTTTAACAAATATTCAAACCAATAACCATTTCACTGTTCACTTTTGCACTATTCTGACCAACTGCAAATTGAGTATATATTCAGACAAAGTATATTTAATTTTATTTGTAATTCTAACTTTATGCATGTCCTTATTTCATATATTTTGCTACTATTATTATTCGTTGTTGTATGTTGAACCTTAATGCCAAAGCAAGTTCCTAGTTTTTGAATCCTGTTAATTGAATATGGCAATAAACTCCTCTCTGATTCTGATTCTGATTAATCAACTATAGACCCTTTAAGACAGATTTTGATTTACATTTGTCTTGGTTCAGATTTTGGTCTAGTTTTTCACTATATGTTTAATACCTTGATTGGTTGTGATTTGCACCTATTGTTCCTGGAAACGTATTAAAGATGTCATCCTTTAGTCATTTAGTCGATCAATCGGTTGATGGTGTCTTAATCGACAAGCATTTTTATCAGTCAACTTGTTATTTTATTTAGATCGAAAGGATTTTCATGAGACAACAGCAAAAAGGAAACAAAATGGAGAGAGTTGGCGAGTTGGATTTAAGAGTGAATAATGGGTTTAATCCAATTTAAATATCCCTAACATAAAAATAGTCTGTTTACTAGTACCGTTCTGTATAGTTGTAGTCTTTTGTGTTACGATTGAGTTAGATACTTTGAGATATTTCATAGTTTTATATCTTTTGATCCATTTTTAGTTGACCAAGAATTTCCTGAGTTGACTACAGCTCTAAAACCTATTTTCCGTAAACCAATCTCCCATGGTAAACATCTTGTAGCAGGAGCGAACCATTACATGACGTTGGCTTCAAGAATAAAGACATCTAACAAGTGTAAACAACACATGACAGGATGGAGTGTAGCATGGCCCCGAGCCAGAGCAGGACACGACGGACAGAGGTGATCCGATCGGAAAAGAGAGAAAAACAAGGGCCACACAACAGCCCCAAGACAGGACCTCTAGTGCTGCTGCGGGCTCAACCACACCACACATCCACAAGAGAGGAGCAGGCTCAACCACACCACACATCTACAAGAGAGGAGCAGGCTCAACCACACCACATCCACAAGAGAGGAGCAGGCTCAACCACACCACACATCCACAAGAGAGCAGGAGGAGCAGGAGCAGGCTCAACCACACCACACATCCACAAGAGAGGAGCAGGCTCAACCACACCACACATCTACAAGAGAGGAGCAGGCTCAACCACACCACACATCCACAAGAGAGCAGGAGGAGAAGGAGAAGGCTCAACCACACCACACATCCACAAGAGAGCAGGAGGAGCAGGAGCAGGCTCAACCACACCACACATCCACAAAAGAGCAGGAGGAGCAGGAGCAGGCTCAACCACACCACACATCCAAAAGAGAGCAGGAGGAGCAGGAGCAGGCTCAACCACACCACACATCCACAAGAGAGCAGGCTCAACCACACACACATCCACAGAGACAGGAGGAGCAGAGAAGGCTCACACACACACATCCACAAGAGAGCGAGGAGGGCAAGGATGCAGGCTCACCACCACCATTCCACAAAGAGCAGGCGGAGCAGGAGCAGGCTCGACAACACACATGCAAAAAGAGAGCAGGGAGGAGCAGGGCAGGCTCAACCACACCAACATCACAAGAGAGCAGGAGGAGCAGGCTACCACACCACACATCTATAAGAGAGGAGCAGGGCTCAACCACACCACACATCCCAAAGAGAGTGCAGGCTCAACCACACCACCATCCAGAGGAGGCAGGCATCAACCAACACACATCACAAGAGAGAGAGAGGAGGCAACTCCAACCACATCCACAAGAGAGGAGGAGAGAAGGTTCTACACCCACATCCACAAGAAGAGAGTCGAGCAGGCTCACCCACACCACAATCTCGAAGAGAGGAGCAGGCTCCAACGCAACACTCCAGAAGAGCGCAGGCTCACCACACCACACATCCACAAGTAGAGCAGGAGGAGCAAGGAGCAAGGACCTCACAACACATAAGGCGAGAGCAAAGAGCAGGCTCACACCCACACAAGAGAGGTAACACACACAAAATGAGGCAGGAAGGAAGGAGAAGGTCAACCCCCAAAGAGAGCAGGAGGACGACACTCACACACAACATCCACAAAGAGAGAGGAGGAGCATCGAGCAGTGCGTCAACCCACAACACATGCCAAAGAGAGAGCGGAGAGCAGCATGTCAACCAGACACACACATGCTAAGCAGGAGAGCGCAGCAGGCTCCACACACCACACTTACAGAGAGGAGCAGGCGCACACACTCATCCAACAGAAGACTAAACCATCACAGAAGAGGAGCAGGTAACCACACAACTCCACAAGAGAGCAGAGCAGGAGCAGTGGGCAGATCCATACAACTAACCACAGCGACCATCTCGCGTCCGACTCCATACCGCATACATAGAGAGAGAGGGAGCGAGAGCAGCCTCAACCGACACACACACCGAAGAGCTCCAACATCAGAGGGAGCAGGCTCAACCAACTCACACACATACAGAGAGGGAGCAAGGCTCAACCACACCACACATCACAGAACAGAGATGAGGATGGGAAGCGGCCAACAGTTACGACACATGCACACAGAGAAGAGGAGCAGAGTCAAGCACACACACAACATACAAAGAGAGGAGAGCAGGCACGACTAACCCTACCTCCTGATGACAGAGGAGTAGGAGAACCAGACAGCAAACCACAACACATCCACAAGACGAGCAGGAGGACCAAGAGCTACAACCAGGCGACACATCTAGTATGAGCAGGAGGAGCAGCGGCTCAACCACACATCACACCACCAAGAGAGAGGACGAGCTCAGCACATACGAGCAGGCGCACCTAACCACCACCACAATAGGCAGAGGAGCGAGGCAGGGAGGAACGGGGGAGGGGTTGGGGTGGAGGAGGGGGGTACAGGAGAGAGGGGAGGGGGGCATAGGATGAAGGCGGGGCAGAGGGGAGGGGAGGGCGGGGGGGGACGGACGGGAGCGACACTCAGGCGGGAGAGGTGGGAGGGGCAGGCAGCAGCAGGCAACAACCACTTCCAGAGAGAGATGGGAGAAGGCTCAACGCCACACATCATCCAAGAGGAAAGCAGAGCAGGCCAAAACACCGAGGAAGGACGACAGCTCACACACCCACATCAGAGGAAGAAGGCCGAACAAAACTTAAGGCAGGCTCAACCTTACCACACAACATACCACGCACAGCGAGAGTGCAGGAGAGACAAGAGAATCAAGCACACAAACAATCCACAAGCAGAGCAGGAGGAGCAGACGAAGCATGCTCAAACCACACCAAGACAGAGAAGAGCAAAACCCCAAAGAGAGCAGCGCCGAGCAGCGGAGCAGGCTCAACACACAACGTACAACATCATAACGAGAGCTAGGAGGAGCGGAGCAGGCTCAACCAACCACATCATCAGAGAGGAGGCAGCAGCCAACACACACACTCACGAGGGACACTCGCTCACAAGCAAAGAGAGCAGGCCTCAACCTAACACACTTCCAAGAGAGAGAGGCTCCAACACACCACACATCATTCCAATGAGAGCAGAGGCGAGGCTCCACAGATCTAGGGGAGCAGGCCTCAATCCACACACACGCATCCTACAGAGAGCGGAGAGCAGGCTAGCACAACCAACCATCACAAGAGAGGGAGAGCGGAGCGACTCAACCACAACATAACAACGCAGGGGACGGCAGCATGGCATTCAACAATCCACACATCCACAGAAGAGCAGGAGGAGCAAGGCAAGGTCAACCACAACCACACATAAACAGAGAGCGAAGGAAGCATAGCTGGCTCAACACCCACATCGCAAAGAGAGGTCAGGAGGAGCAGGACACACACAGCAGGAGCACTTACACACACAATCCACAAGAGAGAGGGAGACAGAGCCAACAACACTAAGGGAGCAAGAGCGGGCGTCAACCACATAACATCCACAAAGGAGCACGGAGGGAAGCCAGCAGGTCCTACACACACACTCCTACAAAGGAGGAGCAGGATCAACGCACCGCACATCCACAACGGAGGGAGGAGCAGGACTTCAAACACACACACTCATACCAGATGAGAGCAGGAGCAGTGCTCCAACCTCAACCACTAATACTACAAGAGAGGGACAGAGGAACGGCTCAACCACACCAACACATCACAAAAGCAAGGAGCAAGGCTTCGCACACCACCACAATGCTAGCAAGGAGCAGAGAAGCTGCTAAGACAACACACACATTCCACAAGAGCAAGATAGAGCGGTAGGGCACACACCAGGAGAAGGCTACCACGGCAGTAAGAGAGGGCAGAGCAGGCTCAACCACATCCACACATCTACCCAGACGAGCAGAGAAGGAGCAGCATCAGACCACACACACATCACAAGGAGGCAAGGGGCAGCTTACCACCAGACTCCACACAGCCAAGAGCAGGATAGTAGGCTGCTCACACAACTACCATTATTCTACAAAGAGAGCAGGAGCAGCCTCACAACCACTACACGATCCACAAGAGAGTCAGGAGGAGCAGGCTAATCCACAGCCATACACATCTATAAGAGAGCAGCGAGGAGCAGACTAGCTCCCCACAAATCTTCAAGAGATGCAGGAGGAGCAGGAGCAGGGCCCTCCCACCGACGACACACATCACAAGAGAGAGAGTAGATCAAACACCACAACTCCGGTCCACGAAGAGAGCGGTAGGAGGCAGGCAAGCCAGGTCTAAAACCACAACACCCATCCACAAGAGAGCAAGGAGGAGCACGCTCGACACATCACATACACATCCCAGACGGCAGGAGGGAGTCAACCCACCCAAATCCAAAAGAGAGCAGGAGGAGCAGGGCTAACCACACACAAAATCTGCCGAGAGCAGGCGGGAACAGAGCTCAAACCACACCACACATCCCCAAGAAGGCAGAGATTTAGAGCTAAACCGTAACTACACTCTATCACAAGAGAGCAGGAGGAAGCAAGGCTCAACACAGCAAATCACAAGAAGCGAGGAGGAGCAGGCTCAAACTCACACGACACATCCACAAGCAGAAGCAGGAGAGCATCGGCTCAATCAACCACACATCAAGAGAGAGGAGGTAGCAGCTCAACACACCCATCTCACACAAGAAGAAGAGGAGGCAGCTCGAGACCACATCCATTCAACAACATCACAAGAGAGGTGGCAGCAGTGCCTCAAAACGACACACCATCTACAGAGGAGGAGAACAGGCTAACCCACCACACACATCCACAAGGAGCAGGAGAGGCAGGCTTACCACACCAACATCACAAGAGAGCAAGCAGAGCTAGGTCAATCCACACCGCAAAATCCCACAAGAGAGCAGGAGGGAGCTATGGCTCAAACCACCAACACATCCACAAGAGAGCAGGAGGAGCAGGCCTCCACAACTAACAAGAGAGGGCAGAACATAACGGAAGCAGGCAATGGCAGGCTTCAACCACCAACCACACATCCACAAGGAGCAGGAGCAAAAAACAAATGAAAAGAAGAAGCAAATAAAAAGGAAGAAAGATACAATTCGAACAGAAAAAAACAAGAAAACACAAAGAGTGCAGAAGAAAAACAACCGATCAGAGACACAACCAGATCGCACACATTCACTAACAGAGCAGGAGGCGCGGAGGGCAGGTCCCCACACCACACAGTCCACAAGAGAGCAGGAGAGCCAGTTCTCACCCACGACATCTTCACAAGAGAGGAGCAGGCTCACCACACCACCACATCCCCAAAAGCGAGCAGGGGAGGAGCCTCAATCCACACCACCACATCCTACCAGAGAGAGCGAGGCTCAACCACACCACACATCCACAAGAGAGGCAGGAGGAGCAGGCCTCAACACACCACACATCACAAGAGAGCGCAGGAGAAGCAGCTCAACCACACCACACATCCCACAAGCAGAAGCAGGAGAGCAGCTCGAACCACCCCACACATCCACCAAGAAGCAGGAGAGCAGGCTTCAACCACACAAACATCACAGAGAGAGCAGTGAGGAGCATGGCTAACCACACCAACATCCACAAGAGAGCAGGAGGAGCAGGAGCAGGCTTTCAACCACACCACAAGCATCACAAGAGAGCAGTAGGAGCCATGGCTAACCACACCACCACATCCACAAGCGAGAGCCAGGAGGAGCAGGAGCAGGCCAAGCCACACCACACATCCACAAGAAGAGCAGGAGAGCAGGAGGCAGGCTCAACCAGCACTACACCATCACAAGATAGCAGATGGAGCAGGCTCACCGACACCACACATCCACAAGGCGATGTGAGCGCAAGAATTGAGGCACCATGTTCACTATACAATTATTCCTCGCGAAGGTTCGGGGTCTCGGGCCTGCACGCGTACATGGAGAGCGGAGCGACAGGCTCAACCACACCACACATCCACAAGAGAGCAGGAGGAGCAGGAGCAGGCTCAACCACACTACACATCCACAAGAGAGCAGGAGGAGCAGGCTCAACCACACCACACATCCACAAGAGAGCAGGAGGAGCAGGAGGAGCAGGAGGAGCAAGCTAACCTCATCTACACCTAATGCGACAGAGTTCTGCACGGAAGTAGAACCATCTGTGTCCAGATTTGCGTTGAATTAAGTTTACAACATTTGTATCGATTTCCGGCCCGAGTTTTGATGCATGTTGGAGTCTGCTCAGAAGCTAAGGAACATTATTTTCAGAAGCAGATGAATGTCTTTCTTCATACAAACTATACGTTGTTACTTATGTGAAATGCAATTTTGCAAGAAAACCTGAAGACTTAGGCCGTAATGGTTGATTACTAATCCTGACTACTCAACTGTAAAAATTATTTATTTCAAATGTTGATAATAATCATGAATATTGTCTGGACACTACAGACTTTTTCACCACATCAAAATTGGGACTAACCCCAAAAACAAACCTGGAGTAGATCAGGACTAAAATAAGTACTACAGAACAGAACACATCAGGACTAAAATGGGTTAGATTTTAGACCAAGTATGAACGCACCCTATAAAACACATGAAAGACCTTTTAGAACAAAGACAGCGTCATAATTAAATAAAAATGTCAAAAAACAATCAACACATTCAGATTTTTGTAAATATTAATCTTTATTCATTATTATTTTCTGTCTAGAAGCCTTCAGTCATCACATTTATTTTCTTTCTTTTTTTAAATAAAGCCCCTAGACTTTATTAGACAGTTGAGTGTGAAATGGGGATGAGAGAGAATGGAGGACATGCAGTAAATTGTCAGAGTCAGGATTCAAACTCACAACGCCGCGGCCGGCTGCACATGGAGCCTGGCATGTGTGCTGGTGCCTATACCACTTCACCACCGGGCAGCACTCAGTCATCATATTTCAACCTTTATGTGGTTACACTTTTATTGGAAATGTATAATAATCATTGGACTTTTTTATTGATCTCAAAGAGATTGTTCTCAATACTACTCATAGAGCAGAATGTACAGTATGTTTTTTTTCTCATTTAAACCAAAATAAATGCACAAAACCTTTCAAAATCCAAAGTGTACAGAAAGTATTTAGGAGCAGGAAAACTACATTTCAACAGAGCTGTCCAATAGAAAATTATAATTCTAAGGAGACAGATGTAGAATCAACTGTTGGCCTCTAAATAGTTGGACTCATTTAACATTTATTGGTGGAAATGACATCCAGCGTGTTTGGGCTCTGGGCAAACTCGAAGCTGTCATGCTAAATCAACTTATATGAATAATATTTCATATTTTTCCTTTTTAAATCTATTAGTCAACCGGCAGTTTGTTTCCAGAGTCTTTCTGTGTGGTGTTCTCCCCATGTGATCCAGTTACTCTGGTTTACCCCAGTAGGTTTCCTCCACTAGAAACTTCTGACCAAGATCAAAATCTGGAGATGTGCTCCCAGGTTTAGCGCTCATCATGTGTACATGCATTGATATGCACTAAAAAACTGAATTAAATTTGTCTCTGTCCCAAAACTGGTCAGTACTAAACATAAGATTGATGTCAGGGTTGAAGGTGGGGGCCGGTAATAACAGTGCAAAATGCATATAATCGCTAACCCTTATTAAGAAAAGTTGTTTTAATAATACAAATTTGCTTTTTACCAGGTTAATTTGCCAAATTAACAAGTTATTGTATTATTTATGGCAGTCTTTTTTGCGTAGATGATTTACCTGCAGCTTATAAAAAACAAACATAAAAACAACAAAACATGAAAACAAAACAGAAACACAGACGAATGAATGAGGTTGAGGAGAACTGACTGTTCTGGCTCCACATTAGGCTCTTACAGTTTATTAGCATGCCAGCTGAAGCTGTCTCCACCAACAAAACACTGACTAGCAACTGAAGTGTGTCAGCATGTAGCCCCAATATCAGCTCACGTCGGCCAAGAGGAGAACCAGCGTGGGGGCAGAAGAAAAATCAGGGAGGGAACCAGGGACAAAGATGGAACCATTGAGGGAACCATGCAGGGAGAAGGTCAGCTATAGTCTAGAACACAATCCCACACTTTACCCGACACGCTCTCACACATTTCAGAGTGGGTCAGTCTCAGTGTTCTCAACAGTCTGACAACACAAGCTTGACAACAGATCCAAAGCTAGAATATTTTATACAGCCAAACACAAAACACATCACTATGCCAGGTCACAAAACACAGAGAAAACATTGTCATGTCCGCTCAGTGTGCACCCTGTCAATAGGTCTGACAATGCCAGGACAGGATAAAATAGTATAGAACACAATTTGGAAACAAAGTAATTCAAAGTGCTTTACATAACAGATTTAGATTTTGAATGGAAATTATTTCTTTATTTAAAACTTGAATAAATCAGTCTTAGAATTAGACATAAACAAATCCTTCTTTATGTGTTTACAATCTTGTATTTTACAAGATTTCGATGGAACATAATCACATCAATAATTTCATTTATATTCACAGCTAAACTATTTTGAGCCTTGTAACCATGTTACAGATGACTCGCATCAAAGAAACTTCAATTTAAATCAATGTTTTTTTGTAGAGTCCAAAATCCTGAGCAGTCAGCCCACAGGGCTTCACAAAATTGTCATCGTAGTTGAACCGAGTTTTGTTTTTATTTGCACATGTTTCTGTAATTCTGTTTATAAAATGCTCTTTCACGGAGCACACAATGTAATTCAGTGGTAATAAGTAAGAAACTAGAGAAATTCAACAGTCATGGCTGGGAATCAAACCCATGACTCCATGGTAACACTTCGTTCGATTCCCTGAGGCACAACACCAAGGATTTGGTAAAAGTTGATTCTGTCTTCATTTGTCTAAATTGTTAGGTAACAGCGTTTGTTTACCTGCTTGACCATCATGTGACTCTTCGGAGGAAGGCTACAGGAAGTCGCTGAAACAACCATGTAAAGCAGGTAAACAAACACTCCTGTCAGACTAAGACAATTGTTACCTAACGGAGGCTTTGCTATGAAAGTTGCATTGATTTGTCTGTATCTGGGACATATTTCATATTTCATATCATATTTAGCGCTGACTACCAAGTGCACTGTGGCTGCGGCGCTTATGCTCCAAAACACCATCCTGCATCACAAGTTTCAGTCCAGTTCCAACATTTTTGATAAGTTTGGCAGTCCCTCTCTCACCACTCCCCCATTTTCTCCTGTGCTGTCAAAGTGGAAATAAACAGAAACAAAAGAATTCAATTTAGGAAAATAACATGGGGAAAAAAATCATGCGAGACAGGGATAATTGCTGGTTTGCATTTGTCTGACTTGCTGTTGATATATGTGGCGGAGGTAGAAACTTATGAAGCGTGTATCCATGGTGCTTTGGAGGAGTGCCTGTAAAAATAGCCTGTGTGTCCATCTTTAGTCACTCTCCGGAGAACAGTCATGTCCAGTGGAGGCTCTGCAAAGTCAGTTGATGGACACAGTGTGAAGTGAGGTCAATTGAGTGTCCAGTCCTTCAAGAACTGTTTCTGTCTAAAGGCATGGATTTTTAAAACTTTACCTAAGGCCACGTTTAGACCAGCTTAAAAATGCAGTATTTATGATTGCTGGGTTTTTCCCTCGTCTTCCCTACTGTTGCATAATGAAGAAAGGGTGTAACAACAATATACTGTAAAGTCTCGGGCTGTAGGTTTTTAGTCGATTCATTGGTCAATGGTGTTTTAGACTGTAAAAAAGCGTATTTGTTGACCAATTAGAAAGTAGAATGACTGGAGCCATCTGAAGATTTTGTTTTATTTTCAGCTGCATTTGTTTCCTTATTAAACAGGACCGTACAGGGCCAAATGGAGATGAGACTGGGGGAAATGACATGCAGCAAAGTTTATCTTTATGGAGCTCATGTGAATCTGTGGTCTTTTGAGAGCAGTTTGGGTCAGGTACAGATCATACAGACACTTTTGCCAGTGTCTCTTTTACTCGACTAATTGATCAGCAGAGCTTCTTTAAAGGCTTTCTTTAGTCAACTACAGCCCAAGTAAGATCTCAAATAATGTCTCAATAAAATATTATTATGCATTGCAGCAATGCGGTAAAAGTGTGGCGTAAAGGCTTGTCAAGACAGATAAGAAAAGATACGAATATGAATATGAAAAATGTATTGTCCACCGATGTGGAAATTATCCTTTGGTTTCACCAAAACAATTAAAAACATACAAGATCCACATATCACACTGGGCTCAACATTTCATAATGCATTGTATAAAAGATGATTTGTTACATAAAACATCGCACCACAAGTAATAACGGAGAAAACACATTGTAACTGAAGATTCATAAAGTTAGCCTCTTTGACTGCCCTTTATATAATGGAGTTCTTAAAGATATTCTTGTTTGCTGATACAACCAGATGTTAAAAGTTCAAAACACAACCTTTTTCTTTTAAGAGCTCATTATAGACTCTACTCAAAGACCTCTGAGGCCGACCTATGATCTTTGACCTCATGTTCACAATGCGTTGCAGTTTGTTCTTCCTCGGCACGCTCAGGTTTCCATACAACATCAGCATATTAAACATTAAAATGCTCTACACGAGACTTTTGACAACCGTTTCAAGGATAACGTGGCTGATTCCAAAATATTTTAATTTGCGTAACAAATACAGCCTTTGTGAGCATTTCTTAAAGACAAATACTCTGTCTCCGTGTCATTTTTCTGCAGCAAAGTGACCAATGCCATGTCATCAGCATATTTAAATAATTAAAAACATTCATCATGAACTTGAAAACATTTGTATGAATAGAAACAAAAAAAAACATTGGAAATGAAATTGTGCCTTGCGGAGAACCCGTATTCAACACAGTAATTTCTGAAATATCAGACCCAGTCGTCACTCTTTGGGGGCGATTGGCTGATCAGCTGAGCGAGCGATTGCGTCGTTATAACTTTCTGTTCACTAGCAAGGACCACAACCCCAGCTACGATGCAAAGTGTTTATTGACATACGAGAAACATGAACAACACGAATGTATAGAAGTGAATGCCGTTTTGGGGCTTCTGGCGATGAGGGCTGCAGGCTCCCGGGCCTCGGTACCCCCCATCTAGGTGATGAATTAGAATAATTAGAATAATTAAAAGAGGGTTGGAGGGAGGGGCACGAAGTCACGAACACGGGTGTGTGTTAACTGGAGGCTTAAATAGTGTAGCTGCAGGAAGGGGCGTGAAAGGGGTGTGGTCCTGCTCCTGAACTTCAGATAACAGACTTATCTCCGTTCAAACGCACTGCCACTTCAAAATCAGGTCCGGGAATGTAGATTATGGTGATCTGGCCAAATTCTCTAGGTAGATAGAATGAAAAGATATCACCAAGATTTCATAGTCACGGCTACAAACTTTTTCCCGTAAGGTGCGCTGGGAAGCCCAGCGTTTATCCACAAACATGCAAGATGATAATTTATTTTCTCCTATTGGCGATCATGGGTTCGATTCCCGGGCCAGACTAACATCACATCACATGATCTCTCTAGGTGGAGTCTGCACTTGCTATTTCTATTTTTATTTTATAGTAATTTTTAAATTGTTTCTTAATGCATGCCCTTTTTGATTGAATATATGTTATTTTATTATTGCTCAGTGTTTTATGTTGCACCTTAAGGCGAGACAAGTTCCTGTGTTTGTGAATTTTGTTCATTGACAATGGCAATAAACCCCTTCTGATTCTGATTCTGATTCTGCATGTCCTTCTTGTGTTACAAGAAGGTCCAAACACAAAACTTACCACTCTAAATTGGCCCTAGTGAATGAATGTGAGAGTGAATGGTTGTCTGTGTCTATGTCTCTGTGTTAGCCCTGCGACGAGTTGGCCACTGTCCAGGGTGTACCCCGCCTAAGGCCCAAAGGCACTGGGATAGGCTCCAGTCACCCGCGACCCCTAACGGGAACAAGCGGTAGAAAATGGATGGATGGATGGATGGAAGTTGAGTTTTGATTGCAACATTTTGATTGCACTTTCCCTAAAGCCTATGTGCAGTTTTGATAGCACCTTCTCTATACCAAAGTCTAAACTAATATTTAAATCCATCCTTTTTCTTTAAAAAAAAAAATAAATTGCTCAACAATATTCGGTTTCCCAAGCATACAAATGTTTCCATGATGAACATAAAAGTAGTCCAAATAGTTCATTTTCTGCTAATTAAGGATGAAAACCCATGCTTATACGGACAGAGGATTGGCTGTTCGACCTCTCCATTAAAAAGACACACGCATAATTTCTTTTCTTTTCCCTCCAGTAATGAATGCATGAGGAAGATCAGTAGTTGCACGATATCTTATTGTCAACCTTGTCATTTACTAGCATTTTTTTCTAGGGCTGAACAATTTAGGGGAAAACCAAAACAAACAAATTAAAGAATTGATTGTGATTTTATAATGACGATTCAGTTCAATGTTCACATTTTAAACACATTCAGGAGCATTGACAACTTGTTTGAAGATTGCAATATGGAATGCAGTGCTGTCCGGTCTAATAAAGCCTACGGGCCAAAAAATCCTATGAAAATATGAAATATGAAATGCAAAACTAATTCCCACATTTTAGAACCTGTATGCTGAAGTCTAAACGACAGGGTCAGCAAAAATAGTAATATATTCTTTTGTATTTATTATTTTGTTATGCGCGGATGACATTCTATTGCAGCAGTTTTTGATTTGATAATTGTTTAGTGATTTAGGGTTTGATTGTGATATGCTGTGCAAAATTGCATAAGAACAAACATCAATAGAGAAATTATGATTGTTCCATTTCTCTCATCACAGTTGTTGCTGTCATCATCTGGGTTTGATCCGTCTCTTTTCGCCGCTGTTTTGATTGCTTGCAGGTGGCGGTGTTTACGCTTTTACAGGATAGGCATTTTCGTTGTTCTAAAAACAGCTGACAATGTTTTTCTTTTTGCTCTGTGGCTGTTTTGTTTGCATTTGAGGCAGTGAATCTTTGAACTTTTTTTTTGCAACACTCTCCATCATTAGCCCCAAACAAGATGAAAGTCAACTGAACTCAAACTGAATGATCACTTTTACTTAACATCTCTGATCCTCTTTGAAGGGCTGATCTTTACAGAATTTGACGGGCACTTGAATAATTGCATTTCCTCCGCTTTGATTCGGGAGGGACTTTAAGATTCCCGCCCGCTGTGCCCCATGCAGGCTCGCAGCTGAGATATCAAGGCAGCTTAACCCCCGAGAAGAAAAAGGGAGATGGCACAACAACATGCCAGCCTCTGATTCCATTCACGCAGATAAAAAATAGGTCTGTTATTTTTGAACATACCATAATCCCCCAAGCTTACCGCTCATCGGGAGGTACATAATTATAGTCATCTGCTTTGAGTGCGCTCAACTCCCCTCGCCATAAAATGCAGCAGAGGACTGGACCTTGGTACTTTATCAAATGCATATTGAAGTACTGCCATTTGTCATCACACCACAGAGGAAAGGAGAACATCGATCAGCACAGTCTTTGAATATTATTCTTTTTTTCAACTGTCACATCCCCAGTGGCACTACATCATTGGGTGTTAAGAGGCTGGGCTAAAGTTAAGTGATACTTTTTGTATCAAATTACAAAATGGGATTTATTGGGGCAGTGCAGATTGCCCTCTTTAAATTGACATAATATCATTCAAAAAGGGACTTTCAAGAACATGTTTAAAGGATTTCTTCTCAACCTTACTCAAAGTTGTATTTTGAGTGATTCATCCATGCTTGAGTAATCTTTATTGTCCTGCATTCAAAGTGCCATTGCTTCTGAATCTTCCCCATCCCGGATACACATTTACTGCACGGCTGAACTGTAGCCATCAATGGGCTGCTAGTATGGTCCAGCAGCGCAGTGCTTTGTTGTGTCATTTATGTAATTTAGGGTAAGGCATAAATCAGTTCTGCGGTTTTGAAGTGCATGCATGGTGAGCCAAAGAGTTTGTGAAAGCGAGGAACAAGTTAGATACAGTAGCTTTAAATAACTCCTCCTGCCTTAATGCAGCTCTAAACCATTACCCTTAACTTAAGTTATTACGGTTCTTACAAAACATTGGATACATTAATGGTATTCGTATCACACCATTTAGAAGTATTTTAAAACAGTGACGCAAAGCAGGAATGGACTTCCGTTGCACAGCCAACACAATTTATCCTTAAATTTAACAACGTAGTTTCCTCATTTATCCGGGTTTGCCATCAGAAAAATGTTTTACGATTAGATAGCGCAAATGTGCAGGAACGATCACTGAGTGCATAGTAGATCAGTAGGGATTCATAGAACCGTAGTTACATACGCAGCTTTCTATTTATATGAGATATTGTAACTTTACGATCAGTTTTCTCAAAAGGCATGCCTTCTCCCACAGGGGCATTCATCACCAAACTTTACATCATGTACATAACAAGATTTTGCAGAAGGATATGTTGATATCCAATGCTAACCCTGATATTTTAACATTTTAACAAACAAACAAAAAGCATGTCCAAAATGTACTCTGTAAATGTTGTAATAATAATTAATTTGATATGTCAACAAAAAGAAAGAAAGAAAAATCTGCTTAATCAATGTCCCAAATATGTGCAATGTTGGCCATTTTTACAGATAAAATTCCTTATTGCATGATGATACTATAAAATGTAATATATTTTATTTTTACTTTTATGTAAATAAGTAAAGTTTAAAATGTATATATCTAAATGTAAGGTTATTTTTTCCTATTCACCTACAGTGTCTTGACTTGTCTTTGACATCAGTTTAAAGGGTTAGGGTTAGTTTCCATGGGTAACAGTGATCCATGCAGACTCTAAAATCCAATCGAAAGATGGGACTTTTGCACCTTGGCATTTGGTGAGAATATTATAATTGTCACTTCTTTCATAGAGCCTTTCTCGTGGCAATCAAACGTAAGGTTTAAAAATGGCACATAGAAGTTGGCGGTGGGTTGACAGGACACGGCAGAGATCTGAGCGTGTCATGTTCACAATGTTGTTGTGCCCTTGAGCTGGGCATCCCTGCTGACTGAGGGCTCCAGAGACGCACGTGTGAAGATGACCTCTCACTCTGACCTCCCCACGGGGACACTGCCTCTACAGGGATCAATGGGCCCATCACAGGCACTTATCGCTGCATTCAAGTCGCTTCAGCAGTTTGGGACAAGAGGCTACAGAGCTTGCTAATCCTCCGGAGATATGTTAATGTGTTCTGTGTGTCCCCTAAGTCACCAGCACACTGCTGTCGTTATTATACAGATCTAATATTAGCTTTGAAGTGTGACCCGTTTGCCATTTGAGTCAATTAAAACCAATATTATACTCTGGGAGTCAGTTTTTTACAATATGAAACATGGAGGAGGGGTGGCTAAAGGATCAGTCTCTGGCTCTTTTCCTGCTCTGTACAATAGGCTTGCACTTGCACATTAACTTTCGCAAATAACCACAAATCCCACTCCCCACCCCATCTCAAGCATTTCCAGTGGAGCCATATGACCACTGATTAATGCCGTGTTTCCATTAGGAACCTACTTGGCTCTATTCTACTCTATTGCTTGTGGCCCCACTCAGCCCGGGTAGCATTGGGTGCTCAGTGGTACTGTGTAAAACTGGGCTTGGTAACATTGCAAATGATTTGTGACTCAAAAGGATGTCTACTCGACAGACAACAACTGCTACACACTACGATATCGTAACTATAAAACATCAGCAATACTGCCACGGCAACCACAAATAAAGCAGAGCAAAGGATACAAACGCAGGAGAATAGCAAACAGGACAAATACGTAAACCTTATAACTCACTTCTCATCTTTATAAAACACCTCTCATTGCTAGTAATCAAATTTGAAGCGTTCTTTACAAAAATAAAACATTGAGTGAATGTAAATGCTCACATGAGTCGGTTTATAAGAGTCTGTAAAGCTGCTGCAGATTATAGCTACAGTGAACTCACTTCCTGTGCAGTTTATTGTCTATTCTGCTCATTTTCTTTGTCGTCTCGGAGCAAGTGGCTTTATTCTGGAGCGGAAACAGCTGATACTAGGTGCGCTAGCTTTAGCACAACTTTTGGTTATTATGAAGTGTGCAGTCTTTTTTTCTACAGAATTGTTTAGTCTTTACTCCCGGTTTGATTCAAATTGTATAAGACTCTCTTCATGTTTGTGGTCTGCATTTTATGTCTCACATGTATGAATTGTTAATACTCCTGTAGTGCGCAGCATGTTTACAGAGTACTGCTGACCAGAAACATTAAACATTTACCCAATCAGCGTCTGACGGTCTGTGGACGTCAGGTTTTAGTCCCTGTTGGCTCGACTTGGCTTAATGCTTCAAAAAAGTACCTGGTCTGAGGACGTAGCACCAAATGGAAATGTGCTAAAGCAGTGGCGTGTGGTCATGGCAATCAAGGCAAGCAGTTATTGACCAATAAAACCTAAAATGACTTTGTCTCACAACTATATAAATTATTCCAAAATAAAAGGCCAGTTTTCCCCTCATTTCTGTGGCTGAATATTGGCTGTTAGGGTGTCTGTTAGTGGCCTCTACAGGCTGCTGCACAATACTGCGCGGGAAGCATAATTCTTCTTTTCCCACGGCTGCGCAGTCTGTGACCGTGTTCAGAGGCCCGTTCATATTCCACTTTTAGAACCTGAGCGGACAGCAGCTTGTTTTAGAGGTCTGCACATGCGCACTGAGGACCACACAGCCTCAAGCCCACGGATCTACGCTCAAACCACGCTGAATAAACCTGTGTGGGAATATTGGATGTTTGCAGGTTTTGCCCTGTGCAGAGGAAAAGGGAAGCAACAGCAGCGCCAAATTTCTACAATCTGACTGAAAAACTACCTTTTAGAAACAAGTCTTTGTTTGTAGCTAAGGCTCTGTTCATGTGTCCAATGACTAATGACTTTGTTAGGTATGAAAGTTTAGCTCAGTAGGATAGGGGTTTGCCCTTCATGGGGGAGGTCAGGGTTCAAAGCTTTCCCTTGCATATTAGATTTAATATTTTTCACTTTTGTGTTTTCCACTAAATATTGAAGACCCCAAAGTCTGCTTGCCCATCCATAAAAGTTACCTACTGCGCTAAAGCAGGGCAGATTCGCGCCAAGTAGAGTGTAGCGAAGTAGGTGCTAATGGAAATGGCCTATAAGAGAGCTGGTGGTGTGGGGTGCGGGGACAGAAATAGCCCTCTTTTTTCTGAAGAAGTCGAATAATTAATTGGTTTGAATGCTGCTTCCTGCTGAGCACACGTCCCTGTCACTGCTCTTCACCATCAAGGACTAACAATGTATAGTGCACATATGGGCCTTGCCTGGTCTGATGCTGCGGGGGGCCAAATGTTTATGCAAACTGTTATCTGCTCATCTTATGCTTATGTCATGTGTACTTACCTGTGATAAGCAAGTCCTTAAATTATGTCTAACCACAGATGGTGTAAAGTGAAGTCTGATGGATAAAAGAAGCTTTGACATTTGTACTTGATAAACTGCTTCCTAACTATCATGCGTCTGTTAAATTTACTGTTCAAGTACAAATTGATTTTGTAAAGAGCTTAAAAAATGTAGGTCACTTTCGCAAAACATTTTCTTTCATTTTTCATTTTATAACATGATTTTTATAAAATAGAAGAAAAACGACAACAACATGACAAAAAGACATAAGTGTAGCACGGTAGCACAGTGGATAGCTTCACAGTGGATAGCTTCACAGTGAGAAGATCTGGGTATCGATCGATTCCCGGCGCCTTTGTGTGTTGAGGTTAGACTATTCTTCCTGTATTCCAATTTGTGACATCCATTTCTTTATTATAGTGTTTTTTCCTGCTGCCAAAAGTACATACCAAAGGTATCTATTGTTTCCATTACAGGAGCGTTATGTACACATAAAAAAAAAAGTTCTCATTTGTCTAACGCCTGCTTTATACTCAATATGGGACGGGATCGGCATGTATTTTGAGTGAGTTACTGGCAGACGCCTGTTACGCAGATTCACATGGGTTCATGCGAGAACACAAATTACCTGAAAACTGCTCCCTGTGTTAAGACTTCTTGCAAATTCTTTCTGCAGACCCACACCCACAGTGCTCCGAGCTCAGTGTACACCCAGCGTTTGAAATAAGAGAATGTGATGTGACTTGTCATGTTATCATTGTGCTATGGTTACCGTGTAGCCTCTACTGCACATTCCAACTCTTATTTTAACTCTCAAAGTTGCACTATATGTGACCTTTCTGGTGGAGGGTTTGCTCCCTGATAGTTTCCATGGAGGTGTTAATGATTTGGTTTGTTTGGAATGTTGAGTTTGAGTTTTAATTCTTAAACTTATATAAATCATAATATCTTAAATAAAATGCTTTCCTAATGTGAGCAGGGTCATCTCTCCACAGATCTGACTTATAACTTACTCTGGAGTTGTTGCCTGCTTGTTTCCATGGAGATAGATAAGTGTAATGCTACAGGTGTGTAGGGAAAAGCACGGTCAGTACACTGCATGCTTGAACTGCAGTCACGCTCCTGGGTCTGATATCTCCCCATGACTGTTTAACTTGTGATTTTCTTGGTCTCAAAGAAACAAGATAGTGAATTTTCTGTCTTATAAATCAGAGTTTTCTCTTCTCTATGTTCACTTACAGGAGTATCTAACGTGTAGCTGTGGAAGTGCAGCTCCTCTGAGGCCCAGAGTGCAGTGTGGATGGATAGAGCAGTTCTGTCTCGGCTGTTAACACTGTGACCTGCAGCTGCATGAATGTTTCATGTCCCGTGTGTGGCGTCAGAGGAGATCAGTGAGACGGACCTCTGCTGAACATCCGTACAGATAGAAACTTTTTTTTCTAGACAAAGCAATAACGACTACATGGAGGCAAGTTGGTAGCAGTTACGCATTACACTTTTAGGGATGTATCATGTCAAAATCTCTCATTACAATGTTACCACGTTATTTTGAGTTGAACTAAATTGTGGGTGCTACTTTTTTCTTTTATGATACTTTGACTTAGGTGTGAATCATTGCTGTCATAATAATTAAAAAAAAAAAACTAAAAAAAAAAAAACATTTAAATGTGCTTAATAACAGCAAAGGATCATGGTCAAGGTATTTTTTTTTTTTAGAGGCAGCTGTATCAAAACCATTCTTTTAAGCAAAGGGGCCAGTGTCGGTAATTTGATACATCAGTTTATGCCAACGTACAACACAGACAGTTTATATTGCAGATGGTCGGAGCTATATTGTTGCTACGGGAAACGGCGAGTGTTTAGTCTTTCTACTTTGCCTTTCATAAATGCAAAAATGGTTCTCAAATGCTGCGTTAAAGTTGTAGATTTTTTGCCATTTCACGTCTCGCAGTGCAATCAGCAGAGATATCAGGGCTCTGAACAGCTTTTCTATGACTTTGCATGGACTTATAATGGGCAGAGACTGTTATCAGTGTAAGCACTAAAAGCTCATAAAACACTTTAAAATGTAATTAATAATTAGTCTAGCTCTAGAACTATACACGTTTCAGACATATAAGTTTCAGACACTTACAAGCCATGATTCAGTTGTTAGAAGATTTCTTATTGTCCTTTATTCTGTATTTGACTGTATGCTAACCACAAATGCTATTCATTGACTGGCAATTTATGCAAAACTAACTGCAGCAAAGCAAACTCACAGCTGACAGTAAAGATTAGAACTGATATTTGAGTTGTTTATGCAGATTTATTTTAGTGTTTACATTTGTTTGGATTAGGACTAGAACCAAGATGGCTGCATCTGTAACGTATCTGGCACGGGCCGATTGTAACAGCCCATGATATTATTGTGAGACTTTTTACAATTACCTGTCCAAGGGCCAGACAAAAGGTCATTACTGCTCTGGTGGCCAGGGATATCAGTGATTTTTTTTAAAAAAGGTCCATATCTTAGCTTTATATTTTAGTACGATAGACTTTTCTGAGTTTCATCGGTATCACAGTTATCAGCTCTTGAAGTAGTGAAACCCCATGTTGAAAAATGCACTTTAGACACAAGTCCATATTCTGGTTTGGTCATGTGCCTCCTATCAGATAATGATATAAACTATAATGTTTGGTATTGTTTTAAAGATAACAAAGTTGTCTTTCATTTAAGCACAATTTTTGCACTCTTTGATAATAAATGTGTGAACTATAGTGTCTCAAACTGTCACAAGAGACTCTCTGAAATCCGAGGATTCAGAAAAGATATATTATATCTTTAATGTTTCAAATCAGGGCCTCACAGTGGGCCACAAAATACAATAAGAATTCTCACAGATGCACATATCCCATAGAACTAACCCTATATCTCCTAGATAGATATAAACAACACTAAATTGTAAAATTGTCTTGTGTTTTCAAGTATTATATGAATAAATACATATTAAAATGTAGTTCAGGTTACAGCGGCCTCTAATGTCCAGCCACGCCTCTAGTTTGCATCGTTGTTTTCAATGTTATTACACAAATTATGACATAATTAGCATACCATTTATGAAATCAGTGACATTATATAATCTACCCTTTCGTAAGAACAACAATATTCTTTACGCATCTGCCAACACGGATATACGATTGCAATAAATAATACTGTCACTGTGTCCTTGGACAAGATGCGTCACGCCTCACCACTTAGTGACTGAGGAGACACTGACTTATGCAGTAAAGCAGTATGGCAAAGAGTTGTTTAATCCAATACATTATTATTATTATTATTATTTATACATTAATATGTAGCAGGGAAGATGTGTTTTAGCTGTAAGTACTTCATTACTTTATTTGGGCACATTTTTTGTTGTTCACTGCATTTTAAATTGGATTGAAAAAAAAGTATTTCAGGGTTGTTTTATTGCCATTCATTGCACACCTGCAACAGCTGATTCTAAAATAAAAAAAATAATAATCCTTGGGACAACCCTAATGTATAGTCTCTGCATTTGGGGTTTGATGTCTAATTGAAAACAGTAAAATAGCTGATATAATTTGCCATTCTTTCGCACGTTCCCTTTCTGTGGGCATGTTGACAGAAGCAGGACGTGGACACAGAACATGTCAGTGCGTCAGTGGTGGCAGGAGTCACAGACAAATGCACAAAGGCAGCTGGACGCGTGGAGCCATCTGTCGCCACAGTGCATCCAGAAAGTGTTCACTTTTTCCCCATTTTGTTATGTTTCAGCCTTATTCCAAAATTGATTGAATTCATTATTTGCCTCAAAATTCTACAAACAATACCCCATAAGGAATGACAACGTGAAAAATATCAAAGTGGAATTCTTGTGTTTGATTTGTGCTAGTTAAGTTTCAAGACTAGGATTCTGTTGAAGGAATGATAGCTGTTGCTATCCACAGAGGACTTGCTTCTTTGATTAAGTCATTTCAGATCAATATTATGATTTTAAATGTCCAAAACATAAAATGTTCAAAGGGTGTCATGGATTATAACTCAAAGCAGACTGTGAGGTAGTGTAGCATTGAGTGGCTAAAATGGCTTAGGAAGACTCAGAGGCCAAAAGTCATGTCCAAAAAGTGGATTATTATTTACAGTGCCACAAAATTAACAACTTCTGCAGTGCTTCAAGCGATCTCAAACACAAAAAAACAATCGCCCCACTGAGGCTCACACCTGCCTTCTATAATGAGGCCAATTGAGCCGGCCCATTCCACATAGCTGGAACGAATACATGTAAAACAGTAACAATACAACATCTGGACATTTGAAAGACTGCACAGACAGTAACAACTGTAAATCAGTGTAACTTGCAATCCCATTTCACACACGGGATACACAAAACCTGGTTATCTCTTGAATACCTCTTCTCCAAATAGTACATTCGATGGTGATGTCACTATGACATCACCAGGACAGGGTTTAAAACCTGGATATGGCTGGGTGCCCCCCCCCTTTTACCAGGTTTATCAGGTAGGTATTAAATCAAATAGACAACAGATAACAATCAAACAGACAACTGCTGTAAACAAAAGTTTATGAATCATTTAAGTTACAATTCAGAAAATATTGCAATTTAAATTGCAATGTTGATTCAATTACAATTCATCTTGTTGCCCTTGACAGTTTACAGTATGAATACAACAAATCGCCAGCGCAATCTTCTTTAGTGGTTTTAATGTCTTATATTATTCAATAAAGTTGTTGGATTGAAATTACGTTATGCAGTCTCCCTCTCCAGAGGTCAAAACACATGCACCTTGTGGTGTCATTAGGAAGGGCTCCTCTGTGTTTTTAAAGTCAAACCACTGTCACCAGACTCATTCCAATCACTTCAGCTCTCAAATGTCTCACACTAAAAGCTCATCTCTAAACCGCTTTGTTTAGCTTCATTTGAACTGCTCCTCAGTGCGACAACAGAGGACACTTCCTTGTGCCTTGGGCAATCATGGCATTTTGTGCGCGCAGAAATTCTTATTTTTTTAAGGATCTTTTGCCCCGTAGACTTTAATAGATAGGCCCGCTTAGCGTAAAATGGGGATGAGAGAGAAGGGACGATGTGCAGTAAATTGTCAGGGCCGGGATTCAGACTCATGACACTGTGGCTAATTGCACATAGAGCCTGGCATGTGTGCTGCCGCCTTAACCACTCTACCATCAGGCAGCACTGTTTTACATAATTTTCAAGCAAGCCGTAAAATAGCAAAGCTGGGATCCAAAAGTAGTTCAAAAGTACTGAATATTGTACTGAATAATGTAGAACCTTTTAAATATTGAATTTCATTTTGACCTTTACTTAACCAGGACAGTCCCAGTGCTGTTCAGAGTCTCTCTTACAGCGGAATTTTGGCCCTTTTTTTTGTGCGGTAGGAAAAAGTGGGAAACCACTGAAAAAGCAGTGAGGTGATAACATGCCTCAATACTTTTCGTGTTCATTGTGTGGGAGCAAAGCAAAATAAGATTTCCACTGGGCAATGAAAACTGCTTGTGCACAGTGCAGATGATCGTGCAGTTTCAAATCATGAATGTGGAATAGAAACAGATTTTTCTATATTAAAAATAATTCCATCATAGACGTTTCAACCAATAAGTCCGCCATGTAATCAGAGTTGGGTAATATCCAAAAATGCTACTCAAGTAAGTCTACCATTAAATATGACATTACTCAAGTTGAAGTACAAAGTAGGCAAGGCAAGGCAAGTTTATTACACAAGGCAATTCAAAGTACTTCACATAACAGAAAAAAATGACAAAGACATGGCGAAAATCACAAAATCTTAATTTAAAAGTGCCCTTTCAGGATATTCGTCAAATAGTTCAAGAA
Source organism: Chaenogobius annularis (assembly GCA_015082035.1). Classification (NCBI taxonomy): domain Eukaryota; kingdom Metazoa; phylum Chordata; class Actinopteri; order Gobiiformes; family Gobiidae; genus Chaenogobius; species Chaenogobius annularis. Next base: position 572,945 of record BJKM01000255.1, read on the forward strand.
AATAAAAGAGAAGAGCGCAAAGAAAAGCATTTCAGTCATATGCACAGCCAAACAAAACAGTTTTTAGTTTAGATTTGAAAAATGCCAGAGTAGAGGTCTGTCTTACCTCCTACGGAAGACTGATCCAGATTTTAGCTGATATACCTGAGCACAGGACTAATGTGATCGTACTTCCTGGTTCTACTCAGGACCCGAGCAGCAGCGTCTGGATGTACTGCAGCTGTTTTACAGCTCGTTTGGAGAGGCCAGTGAGGCAGGCAGTTACAAGTAGTCTAATCTACTAGAGACAAACACATGGATAAGTCTCTCCAAGTCTGGTTTAGACACTATACTTTTTATTTTGGTAATGTTTTTAGATGGTAAAAAGCTGCTTGATGTTATTGATTTGACGTGGCTGTTAAAATTCAAGTCTGAGTCCATTATTACCCCCAGATTTCTAACTTGATTTGTCGGTTTTAGAGCGAGACTCTGGAGGTGACTGTTAACACTTGTTAACACTTTGTTTCTGTGGGCCAAAGATGATGATTTCAGTCTTGTCTGAGTTCAGCTGGAGAAAGTTGTTTTGCATCCACACACTGATCTGTTGGATGCAGTGACAGAGTGAATCCACTGGACCATATTCACCTTCAAGTAGTTGTCTAAGAAAAGTAGTTCAGGAAGCTTGTCCTTAAGTAAGAATAAAATGTTTGTATATATCAAGTGGTAGGAAATTTGTAGCTTGTGTAGTTTGAAGGACAAAACATTAAAAAATACATCTGGTATTTTCAAAGGATAGAGACAATTATGTGTGGACAATTAACCCTAAGCCTTTAAGAAACCAGATTACTCACATCAGCTGTAACTGTTTACATGGCCTTTCAATAATCCAATAACTCCAGAAACCACATCCATGATTTTTTTTTTGTCAACATGTAAATAGTGTAAAAACTGTTATTTGCGTAGGAGTAAAAGTATGCTGTCTGAAAACTACACCGAGAAGTACAAAAATACTAAATTAAATGTACTTAAGTAAGGGTCACGCTCAGATCTTCAAAGGACTTTCTTTTCTAAAACCTGACGCACAAAGACCAATCATTTCTACCCTTGTCGCTATAAATTGCGCTCTCTGATGGTTGAAGTAAAAATGTGTTTCTTACAGCTTTTTAAACACCAAACCTTACTGTATGTGTGTGGACAGCCAGGACCATGGGAGAAATATAGTGTAGGTAAAAGCAGCTCCAAACCTCCTATAGAGCCTGGGCAACGGAACACAGCACAGGATTTCCAAGAACGCTAAGAAAATTGCTTGTTTGACTGAGAAATTAATAACATATTAAGCATTATTGTGTAGTAAATGGATAAATAATGCAACTGTGTTTAGGATCAATTTCAGCTCTTAAAGGCCTGAAATGTTTACACTGCAATAAACCTATTTATCTTGCATTTGTTCAATAACATTATATTTATGGCTAGAAAAATACCTGCAGCCACACAAGCATTCTCACTGTGAACAGGCTTGCTTCTCCGCAGAGCTGACGTGTAACTTGCTCGGCTTCAGAATCAGAATCAGAATCAGAAAAGGGTTTTATTGCCCTGACTGGGTGGGCATCACTGCACTGCCCAAAACTGGTTAAAGTCCTATCAGGAAGGAAGTACAAGACTGATAAACATCGTCATTGGCCCACAGAAACAAAGAGAAAGTGTTCAGTCACCTCCAGAGTCAAATCAAGTTAGGAATCTGGGGTAATAATGGACTCAGACTTGAACATTTAACAGCCACGTCAAATCAATAACATCAGCAGCTTTTTACCATCTAAAAAACCATTGCCATTTTATGTCTTAAACTATTTGATGGAAAATGGCACCTTTTTTAAATTTCTTTAAATTAAGGTTTTGTGATTTCTTGTCTTTGTGATTTTAATGCATTTTTTTCCTGTGTGTGTAAGCACTTTGAATTGCCTTGTGTATGAATTGTGCTCTACAAATAAACTTGCCTTGCCTATTGCCATTGTCAATGAACAAAATTCACAACATAGGAACTGGTCTCGGCATTAAGGTGCAACATAAAACACTGAGCAATAATAAAAACAACATATATTCAGTCCAAAGGGCATGCATTAAAAAACAATTAAAAATGACTATAGTATAAAATAAAAATAGGCATTACTATGTACAGAAGAGTTCATGGAGGTATAGAAACATTTAAGGCAAAGAGAAACATGTGCATAGCGACAAGCAGGTGGCAGACTCTCCCATCAGAAAAGTTACATAGTGCCCCTTTTATCAGTATCACTTAACTTGGTTCAGTTGGTTCTCGTGTGAAGGTCATGCTAAGCGCGCGTTCACACTTTCACAAACACTACATTAAAACTGGGACAAAACTAGGACTAAACTTAGACCTGAACATGGACAAGGCTAAACCAGAGCTAAAACGGGACTAAACCAAGTCTGCACCAGAATTAACTGGGCCAAAATAAGAACAAGTGGGAACGCACCGTATATGTCTGAGCCAAGGCTATATATGATTGGAGAAGATTATTATTAAAGCTTCCATTCAGATGTCAGTTTCAATGTGATTTACTTGTCCTAGACTTGTTTACTTGTTAGTCTAGTTTTGGGTAATTCTTTTCTACTGCCTCTTCCTCACAGCTGTTGAGTTCTTGCCAAGTCTAGAGCAAGTGTTCAGGGTATAACTCCACCCTTAGGGCAGGACTAATCTGGTTTAGGTGGCAAATTCTAGTTTCTCAGACATGTCTTCTACATATACATGTAGAGTTGTGAAGTCGGCTTCTTTATAACGACTTTGGGCTTCTTTAGCTCGCAAAGTTAAACGTACCTGTTTTTTTTTCAGGTCAGTTTTACAGCAATAGACCCAGTAATGACTGAAATACAACCTGATAACAGTTAATTCACATTTTAAAGTCTTACTTGATATTACATATGCTAGCATTCATTTATACACAACCATACACTACAAGTTGCTAATTTTAAACATATTTTAGTGGGACTGGGGTCACTTGTTTTGGTCTTTTTTTTGTTAAAAGCTTAGTCGCTTGTTGCTATCTTAAAATCTGACAACCTTAACCTGTATCTTCAGACTGAAAATGTCTTCAGAAACCTCTTGATTTTGAAATTTAGTCCCGATGACTACCTTTTAAAACCTTTTCTATCGACCCCTCCTGAATGAATGAGGGACTACATAGACTAATATTAAGGTTATTTCAGAATGTCATTTCAGTAGACCACCTCTGACACTTGGCCCTGCCTGTGTGGACCCTGTGTGCACTGCGCTGCTCCTACAGTGAGCTAGCACAAGGCTCTCTTCTTAGCGGCGCTGTCATGCTAGCAGCGCTTGGAGCCAGACGCACACAGAATACTAAGAGTGCCCTCGAATGGACCACATCTTAATCCCCCACAGCAGCAGCAGCAGCAGCAGCAGCAGCAGCGGCAGCAGACAAGCCCTGGCACGGTGCATTCAAGCACACACCTCCGGAGCCGTATTTAGGACGTCCAATTTTCATAATGGCTCCATCGGGTGATACGTGAGCAGTGATCTCGTCCAAGTGCATTCTAACCTGCGAGGGGACTGTCCTACTGCTGTGGATTTACAATGAAACAAGGAGGTGTGTGTGTGTGCGTGTGCGTGTGCGTGCGTGTGTGCAGTGAGGATTTTGTATTTTCAAAGCAGGAGGGTCTGGAGGTCCCCAACAAGACATATTTAGCAAAACAGATGTAATTTCCTGTCATCTGGCAGTGGTTCTCAAACTTGTTTACACCAAGTACTACCAAAGAAAAGATTTGCCTTTCTGAATACAACCGGATCTACTTTGGGTCTATAACAGGACTATTCCAAGTCCAAATTTGGGGAAAACCAGTTCTTAAGTAGGAACACACAGTTGCCACAATAATTTTAACTAATTGAAGGAAGAGCAAATTGTGAAAACAATGTAATCGAGAACTGTTTGTGTTCCAACAGAAGAGGCTTCTGATCTAGGGTATATTAGATCAACATCCAATTTCTATAGTAGCACACTTCTGTCATTAATCATTAGACATTTCCATTGTAAGCTTTTGGAGGCAGCATAGTAGTGCATCTGCATTTACTAATAATTTTCAATATACCACTATAGTAAGCTGATATATTTGCCTAAAATCTGAGTTGGGTGTGTGAAGTGTGAGGCTAGGTTTAGTGGGTACTCTTTATCGGGGTGCGATATTCGAATTGAGGCAAGTGGTGAAGGGCCGGATCATCATCACTGGTGTCACAAAAGCACTTTTCTGTAAAATATAGGCTATTGAATATATTATTTCTTCCATTTCACAAGTCAGTGACACAAGTGCAGACACATGATACATAGCTAAGATAGTTAAAAAATAGAAACTAAAATCTTGAAGGGGGCCAGATTAAAACAGGCCGAGGGCCACGTCTGGCCCCTGGGGCCACAAATGCCTTTGTCTGCTCTAGAGGAAAAAGGTTGCAACAACTGCGTTAGACCATTCAAAAGATTTGGCCGTAGTGTAGAGCAGGGGTATTCAACATCAGGCCCGGGGGCCATATCAGACCCTCCAAGGGATTTATTCCGGCCCACGTACCATCTTTCAAAGAGAATTTAATCATTCTGTTTTACTGGTTTCATTTTGGGTTAGCACTAAATTAGACCTGGTTTGGTCTTGGGTTTAGTCCTTGCTTGAGTCTTGGTTAGTCCTGGGTCAAACCTGATTGGTTCTAGTCTAGTACCTAGTTTAATTCTGGTGCTGGTTTCTTTAATTTATCAGTAGTTATTTTATTGTATTAACTCAATTTCTTTAAACATTGTTGGGGATATTTTGAGCGACACAAAATGGTGTTAGTGCCAAGTTGTTGTGCCCAGAGGCCTAGGCCCTCCGTAAAATCTGGCCCTCGGGAAAATTAAATTAAATAGCCCTGGTGTAGTGTGAAGCACTTTGAAGAAACAAATTAGCAGCATGGATTTTGACAACATGATATTAAAGGACACATGCAGTCTACTTTTTACTTCATGCTACTTTTTTTGTCTCGAGTACCCCCTAAGCATTCCAAGTAGGCAAGGCAAGGCAAGGCAAGTTTATTTGTAGAGCACAATTCATACACAAGGCAATTCAAAGTGCTTCACACAACAGGAAAAAATGCATTAAAATCACAAAGACATGGCACAAACACAAAATATAGTTCAAGACATAAAAGAGAAGAGTGCAAAGAAAAGCATTTCAGTCATATGCACAGCCAAACAAAACAGTTTTTAGTTTAGATTTGAACATTGCCAGAGTAGCGGCCTGTCTCACATCCTCAGGAAGACTGTACCCTCCTATTTGTGGAATCTGTTGACTAGTATATTATAAAAATGATTGCCTTTACATTCTCTCGTGACCAAAGCATCGTACAAAGCATGTCAATTGTCCGAGTACATTTTGTACTAAAATTCTATTCAATTTCGCCTCCTTAAGCGAGAGAGTCGGATCAGGAGTACCTAGCTGAAGGATTCAATTTATGTTTTAGTACACGTATGAATATTAACAGTAAAAATATGCAAATTACATAAACAGTATTTCACTATAAAACAAGCTTAAAAGCCTAATTGTATTGTAAATGTTTACATTGTAACAGTGTACTTTGTTTCTATGTGTCTCTGGGCCTGGTTTGTCTGCTGATGGTGAAAACACTTTTGTACAGACTGACACTAAACCAATTTCTCTAATGTTATTCATTTAATCTGCCATTATTTTGTCTCTCCAGTGCCTCATAGGGGTGTGTGAGGGTATTGCCACAGTCAATACAAGTTTAATTGTGTTCTGGTCCTGCTCAGTGAGTTGAACCAAAATGTAATTAATGTTGGAGGCTTATTCAGGTACAGTGGAATGATTAAAAATCCCTCCGGTGTGAAGTAGTAATTTCTGAGAGTAACCTGGCCCTCAGACCTCTTTTTATTGGAAGGTTATGCTCAAGTTTCATAGAATCTGGGTAAACAGGTTACTGCAGTCACCAACAGCGTCTGGAAAAACTTGCTGAAATCCTGCCAAACACATCTCCCGTTTGTATTTTCTAATGTACTGTAATTCTGAAATCACATATGATGGCAAGGACCGGCCTCCTCCCCTCTCCTACTGAAAGAGCCACTCCCAAGAGCACTGCTGGCTTTGGATTGGAGGATTTCTCATTGAAATTAATTATTATTTTTATTTGTCAAAAAGATATTATTAAGAAATAATAATATGAATATGAATATGAATAGAAATAAAACTATGGTGTATGACAGACGCACAATGTAGTTTTGCTTTTTGATGTAGTGGCTACAGAACTTCATTTAATCAAATCTAATCTAGACATAATCTGCCTCAATGACTGTATTATCATCATTTAACCTTTTTTTTTTACTGTAAACAGCAATAATTTAAACAGGTCCATTGACTTCCTTTTCAAAACAGCAGAACTTCTTCTCTGCTGCTGGCGCCGCCTCTTCATAGTGGTGTTTCACCGTAGCAAAACGACTTTGTGTTTTAACAATGGCTACGCAACAATTTTGAACCTGTTGTAGAACCCAATGCCCAATAGGTGATGGGTAAAAAAAGAAATGTTCTGTGTACTCAAGCCTTGAATGCAGGACAATACGGGGGAATTGAAAACGAAATCATCTCACAACCCCCGACTCATGCTTTGCGTCCTGACCCTCACTTTGAGAACCACTGCACTGGAAGATGACAAGCACACAGAATGTCATACAAAATAGCTATTTGTACAGAAATGGACTAGTAAACTGTGAATTTACAATAAAGCTGCAATGATCAATAAACGAATTGTGACTACTCGATTATAAGAAATAATCTAGTCATTATCTTGACTATAGACACAACAGTACTGTTATATCAAAATGTCCAAAAAGTATTAACAATGTCATCAATAATGTTTTTTGTAAATAATCTCTATCTTGAAGCCTTCATTTACCATATTTCAACCTATTTGGTTGATAATATATTTTAGTAGTGTCAATGAATAGTCGACTAATCAGTTATAATCACTGACTTGTCGACTATTAAAATAACTATTAATTGTAGCCCTAATTTACATAAATAAACAAGTAAACTCACATTTCATTCTTGAATCCTTGTTATCTCAGTTAAATAATAAGTAGACTAATAAAATTATTGGTTGTCTTAGACAGTATTGATTGATATTGATACTGATTGATCGGTTTAGCAACTTCAGACCTACAGCCCTAGTTTTCCTTCCTCAGTAACTTTAATGATACATGCAAGTAGAAAGCAGTACATCTGGACATTCTGGTCGTACACGCACACACGCGCACACACACACACACACACACACACACACAGTCTAAGCCCACAGCAGCGCTCACACAAAGTCATTATGATCCCTGGATGTGGAAAGGCGGAGGTGTGAGACAGGAGCTGGAGCCAGGGGCAGAACAGTGATCGTAGGAGTGTCATTGTGCGGCTGCCAGAGCTCATGTGTCTGGAAGTGAAACATGGAGAGCATGACTTGAACAGTAATCCACTCACAGTAACAACGCACCACAATTGGCTTTTCGACATGCCTTTTAATGTATACAAATGTAACCCCAGTCATTTCGGAATCGTTCACATTTTCTTGAACAATATCAGAACTGTATTGCATGACTAAGACATACTCTTTTTCATTGTATTTAGATACAAATTACATTTTATTCATCGTAAACCACAATTTTGATCTAAAACTATGTAATAACAGAAACAGGTCCGAACTGAGAGGCCCTGCCTCTTCTTGTGGCATTTCACCGTAACAAGCAGTAGACTCTCATTTATGGAATTTGATTTTAAAATATTGTCAATGTACATAGCAGTGGGATTGGTGATATGTGCAGATGGACATTTTCAGAGGACTCAAACCTCAAATTCAGGACTATACAGGAATACTCAAACATGTACCATCCAATCAGTATCCTAACGATCAGGGAATAAACAACAGCTCGGCTTGGTCAGAACTACCTAAGTCAGAGGTTTTTACAGTGCATCCGGAATTATTCCCAACGCATCGCTTTTTCCACATTTTGTTATGTAACTGCCCTATTCCAAAATGTATAAAGGCCTATTCCTAATGACCATCTTTTTGAGTATAATGCTACAAGCCTACAAGCACACCCATACAAGCACACCCATACAAGCACACCCATACAAGCACACCCATACAAGCACACCCATTACAGCACACCCATACAAGCACACATATTTATGGCCAGTTTTTTTTCCATTCTTTTTTGCAGAACCTCCCACCCCAACAGGTTTTAGTAGGTTCAGCAGCGGCTCACTGCTGCTGACTGGTTGTCCCAGCGGCACTGAAGGATGGGTCAAGTACAAATAATGAATCTCTGTGAAGGGATTAATAAAGTATATAGTGGTTGTGTTAGTTGGTTTCCTTGAGGTTTGTTGTAGGGCCCAACCAGTATGGATTTGTGGGGGCCGACATGATGCCGATATGAAGGGAGGTTTTAGGTGCCTATAGCAGATATATAACTGCAGATATATTTAGTAATGTAAAAATGAATAATTTAAGGCAGCTGATGAACGTGTCAGGCTTTTTAGTTTTAAATTGGGTTCATTAAGCAATATTTACTTATTCTGCTTCTTAGCTGAATTGTCAAGGCTGAAAGTTTGTTTGCACCACATTCTTTTGATAGACTTTAACTACTGCAGTGACTTCACAAGCCTAAAGGTGCAGTAAGTCGTATGAGTAATAGCTTAACATTAAGTGTAGTCCAGTAACCACGGACACAGCCATAATCACTTTACAACGTCTCAGACACACAAACTACTGGACGAATAAATGTTGGTGTTGCCCTAAATATTGGGGCATTAGTTTATCTGTAAATTTGATTAAATTGTTGTATTCTAGTGAGTTAATGCTTTAAAATGAGGTATGTCATGCCCAGGTAGAATTTTGGCCAGATTTTGGCCAATAGCCGATATTTCTCCAGGTGCCTATTATTAGTAGAAATATTGTAGTTGTAGAAGTGCTGCAATAGTGTGGTCATAGTTATGGTGTCACTGAGTTTTGTTGTACCCAGCAGCACTCTCTGGTGCTGCTGAAGTTGTCCTCACCCAAAGAACATTCTCACATACACCCACCTCTTCAGATACTCATTCCTCTGCAGCTCATAAGACTGCACTCTGACTAATGACTTTTTGGAGGAATATCGGGAATTAATAGAACACAATGTTTTATCATCTGAGGATGCAGAGTTGAACAAAAGCAATCCAGATATAAAAAATATGTTGAGCTATTTATTCTTGTTGTTATCATTAAAACGTTCTACTATGTTATTACAAAATTATCCATCAAATTGTAGTATTATTTATACATACTTTATAACCTATTGCAGCTCTTCTGCTGTCTCTTAACATGCGTTGTTATTCTTACCCCCATCTACCTCCACTCCGGGAACCAATGACCAATCAGAAAGCCCAAAAAATCCTATCTATTTCTTGTGGCATCTGCCTTCTGCTAACAAGTTGACCTGCTTTTAAACAGGACATGTTCATTAATTATTCTTAACACCTTTTTTAATCAAGTAAAACAAAACTTGGTTCAAGATTGGTTTGGAAAGGCAATGAAAAGCATAAATAATAACATAATTATAATTTTTATACTAATGTATTTTAGACAGTTAAATGTCCTCTACCTACATCGTGTTTTTCAAATTTCATATTGGGTGTACAATAGAGTGTAAGTAGTAATAAAGATCGTGATTGAAGCACAATGACTTCTCAAAAGCACCTTTACTTGTCTGATGGTTTCTGTACAAAGACAGAATTCTTTCATCTTGGTTTTCTACATGCATACATTAGTGCTATGTTGGTAATATCATTATTTAGAGTATGTGATGTTCCTTTTGAACCAAATGGATGTCTGTGGAATGCACTTACCTCTCTCCCCTTTGTCCCGCTACCCAGCCTGATTACTAATACGCCCTCTCCTTTCTTCTTTTGCAGAGATCACCATCATCGAATGAACTATGAATGCTGAACAAGATGATCTCCACCCTCCCGCGCCAGACAATGAGAGGTGGTAGGCTGAAGGGGGCGTTGTCGGACCCCCTGTTCGTGGTGCTCTTGGCTCTTCAGATCCTGGTGGTGGCTGGACTCGTGCGTGCTCAGACCTGCCCCTCCGTGTGCTCCTGCAGTAACCAGTTCAGCAAAGTCATTTGTACCCGCCGAGGCTTACGAGATGTCCCGGATGGCATCTCTACCAATACCCGCTATTTGAACCTCCAAGACAACCTCATCCAGGTCATCAAAGTTGATAGTTTCAAGCACCTGCGCCATCTGGAGATCCTACAGCTGAGCAAGAACCATATCCGCAGTATTGAAATCGGAGCGTTCAATGGATTGGCCAGTCTCAACACTTTGGAACTTTTTGATAATCGCCTCACGACAATCCCCAATGGAGCATTCGAGTACTTGTCCAAGCTGAAGGAACTATGGCTGAGGAACAACCCCATTGAAAGTATACCTTCCTATGCCTTTAACAGGGTACCATCGTTGCGGAGGCTTGATCTGGGCGAGCTGAAACGTCTTTCGTACATTTCCGATGGCGCTTTCAAAGACTTATCCAACCTGCGCTACTTGAATCTGGGAATGTGCAACCTCAAGGAGATTCCAAATATCCTCCCTTTGGTCCGACTGGAAGAGCTGGAAATGTCCGGGAACCAGCTTACTGTTATAAAGCCTAGTTCGTTTACTGGACTTGGTGAACCTGCAGAAGCTGTGGATGATGCACGCGCAGGTCCAAACCATCGAGAGGAACTCCTTTGACGATCTGCAGTCTTTGGTAGAGCTAAACTTGGCCCATAACAACCTGACGTTTTTACCCCACGACCTCTTCACGCCGCTGCACCGTCTTGAGCGAGTTCACCTCCATCACAACCCCTGGAACTGTAACTGTGATATCCTTTGGCTTAGCTGGTGGCTCAGAGAAGCGGTGCCGGCTAATACAAGCTGTTGCGCGCGATGCAACGCTCCTTCGGTCTTCAAGGGTCGTTACATTGGGGAACTTGACCACAGCTACTTCCAGTGTGACGTGCCGGTCATTTTGGAGCCTCCCACGGATCTAAACGTGACGGAAGGGATGGGCGCTGAGCTCAAATGTCGTACAAATTCTTTAACAGCGATTTCCTGGCTCACACCGAATGGATCGCTTGTAACGCACGGTGCTTACAAAGTTCGGCTATCGGTCCTCAACGATGGCACACTGAATTTTACAAGCGTTACAATGCAAGACACAGGGACGTATACTTGCATGGTCAGCAACACCGCGGGGAATATCTCTGCCTCTGCTGTGCTAAACGTCAGTTCGGTGGACAACAGCGGAGTGACCTATTTTACAACCGTCACTGTGGAAACCATCGAAACCATCGGCGACGAAAGCCATACCCCTCTTCCTCCATTTGGCTGGGTGTCCTCCTCCACCACCAAAGGCACCCCCGTCTTGACCAGAGCCACGGAGCGGACTTACACTATACCGGTTCTTGATGTGGACAGCGAGGGAACATTCACCGGTCTGGATGAGGTAATGAAGACAACCAAGATTATCATTGGATGTTTCGTCGCTATCACGCTAATGGCTGCCGTGTTGCTGGTGATATTCTACAAGATGAGGAAGCAACACAACCAGCAGGACCCTGATGGACCGGCTTCATCCATGGAGGTAATCACAGTGGAGGAGGAGCTGGCGGGGGTGGCAGCCATGGAGAGGCACCTCAGTCTGCCCCCGCTGGACCATTACAACCACTACAACACCTACAAGAGCTCGTACCATCACGCGCCCATGCTCAGTACCTTACACAGCTCGGTCACGCAGGAACCTTTACTCATCCAGGCCTGCTCCAAAGACAACGTCCAGGAGACCCAGATCTGAGCACGGCCTGGCTAAAACACACACGACACACACTTTTGGAATACGGTACAGTCATTGTTTCAACGTAAAACAGATCCAAATGACAGTAAGATGATGTCGCTAAGGACAATAAAAATTGGAAGGGACGTTCAATGATACTTTAACAATGTCTTTCTAAAACAAAGATTATTTATTAAAAGTATGTCTAGTGGCTAAATGAAGACAATTTTTGTGATAGCTTTTTAGCTTGTTTCATTTCTCTTTCTGTGTAAATCTGCACAAGGGAAGGAATGGTTTACCAAGGCGTTGACGTGAAATTAATGAAAACCATGACAATAGAACATGTTGCTGGGAGTCATTCTTAGCTTTTCCATCTTATAATTTCACTGAATTTGCATTCCAAACAGCACGATTGATTTCTGATTATCTACATTTTATTCCAGGCGTATTTTAGTTTTTAGTGTTTTTATACAAAGGCAACAAAGTACATCCAATTAAGTTACGGCCAACAAAAATGTCTCTCTCTGTCCAAAGTTTGTAAAATGTGTCAGTTTTCAAATTAAGTCCGAATGTAATTTTACATATTTCTATGTCAGTCCAGTCTTTTATTGTTGATTGTTGGTTCGGTTTGTGTCATCATTTTTTTCGCGCTCCAGAGGTATCCATTTATTGCATCCACAGCATTTTATCTTTGGTTTTGCGTAAGGTCTTTAACTGAATTATAGAGCAGTTCCCTCTTAACAATAACAACACATTGGGTTTATACAGCTCCATTGAAGACACCCAAAGCCTTTTAAAGCTGTAGTGTGCTGCTGCCACGGGGGTTACTGCCAATCTGCTCCAACGCCCTCTGCGACTATCACCACCACAGTCATCTATTGGTGTGGCTTAATCCTTCAGCTCTGGACAGCAGAACATTGCTCATAGGAAAGAGTGGGAGCATACGGCAGCCTTGTGTAGCTGCCCCCTTTAACCTGGTAATGGTGTGTGTCCGCTCAGTGTAGCGTTACCTCCCGACACCCAGGGGTCAGCCTCACCCCGCCGCTGATCTGACCATCTGTTTGGTTAGACGAGGAATAATCTGCTTTGTTGTGGACAATAATCATGTAAGGGAACATAGTTAGGTAATCTTAGTTTTTCAGTGTTTCTATTTATAGTTTATTTAAAGTCCTGCAAATGTAGTCTGCTAAATCTTATTATCTTATATCTAACAGACTTATTGCGTTTGAAATGGGTCTCCGCTGTTTAATTGAAAGGCCAAAAACACTAAAGGTTTTCATATTTAAGGCATTTTATGTAAAAAATTGCACACATTTGGCACATATGAATCTAAAAAAAAAGATGCACAGAGCCTGGTCTAAATGGCTTGCTTCTTTCTAGGTACAAAAAAAGTATTTTAAAAAAGGGAAGGAATTTTGGATATCTTATTTATTGTATTTATCTTTAGTTATTTGTGTAAACTAGATTTGACTGAAAATTGGTGTAAAATTCTAAATTTGAAATGACAATGTACCATAAAATCTAATGGATGCAAGTTGATGACATTAATTAATAAAACATCTTATTAGGTACAGAAAGTTGCAAAAAATTTAATAAATCATCATCATTTTGCTAATGGTTTCATTAACATCTTGAATCGTTTTCTCATTTGACTAGTTTTGGCCTAATTATTAAATACTAAACAAAACCTAGATTTTTATATTTTTAATTAATCATGTCAAGCATGTGGCGGACCCTCCATCAGAAAAGTTACATGGTGTACCTTTAAAGTAAGCTTGCCTTCAAAGTATTTACTGTTGCCACCAGTCAGTCAGCAGCAGCATCAGCAATAGTCAGTTCCACATGTACAGGACTTCAATCGTGGCACATTTTCATATTTTAGTCCAGGAAAACGCAGCTAAACTTTGATCACACCATGACAAAGCCTCGCCTATAAACTGTATGCATTCCATTTAGCGCTTCAAAGACGGGGGCTTACAGGGGAGTCGCTCATAACACTCTTCAAATACACAACAGCGATGGCCGATATGAAAGGATAGGAGTGAAAAACAGATAAGGAAGAAGGAGGAAAAACTAGCCATGGGCCGGTCGCCATGACAACAGTGACCTTGTGCAGAAAAGTGCGAGCGGTAGATGCCTTCTGCTTTCAGCCGGCGCTACAACCCCGCGGTGTCGGACAAAAACAGGGTTATTAATGATAATAACTAGACCTGAGCCAAATATAAGTTGGTAAAGAAATGGATTGAAGCAGTAGGTCTGTCAAAAATGAAAACAAAATATGATCAAGAAATCTGATTTGGTCAGGGTTTGGTTGGCTGGATTATGTTACTTAAAGACAATCTTCATCACTTAGTACTGTGGAAGTCATTTGTGTTAAGACGAAACACTACAGACAGGCAGAATCTTTTTTTGTTGTCAATTTGCGCTCACTATATCAGCTTTCATGTTGCCCAATTTGCACCTAAAGATGTTTTATTAATTCATTAAATCCACTTGAGTTGACAGATTTATACGGGACATTGTAACTTCAAAGGCTGCTTTCTCCAAATGCATTTTTCAACCGCAGAGACATAAAGATCAGCACTTAAAATAGCACCTACACACACCAAACTGCACAGTCTTGAACTTAACAAGATTTAGTTTCCTAGTTCAGAAGGATTTGTTGAAACGTTTGGCAACATTTGAATCTTTAAGCTAATTTTCAGTTGGATAACTTTTAAAACGAATACGTTTGTATTTAATATGTCAAAATTTAAGGAAAGAAATGTAAACCTGGCTCTATCAATTTTTCAGATTGTCAGCAATATTAGCTTTTTTTCATACCTCATTTATATACTGGAATGACATGTGCAAAAAAGTTCAAAGTGCACATCATGACATCACAAACAACCACACAAACAAGCAATGGACATAAATTACAAAACACTAAAAGTATCATGAAAAATGTGACACTGTGAAAGTAAGCAAGCTAAAAAGATCAAGTTAATATGATTTTTATGAAAACATAACATGATGATTTGTTTTACATTTGTATCAGTAAACTTTAGTAGAAGTTTCAAATTGATAAAACTAAAGTTACAACATGCAGCGTCTCGCCTTAAAAAGACAAAGATGTGTTAAAGACTGAAAATGTATCTGTTTGGAAAAGTTCTCTACGGCAATTATAAAAAAAACAAAATAATTCACTGAAATGGTGGAACAGTTGCTCCACCATTGATGATGATGATGATGATGAATTTAAGCCATCAACCCCAAACCACAACATTTGACAGTTGGATCCTTGCTCTGACTAATGTACACCCATACTGTCATCATGTCCTTGGGCAAGACACTTCACCCACCTGAGTATGAATGTGGCTTGTGCATTAGTACTGGTGGTTGGAGGGGGCGAAGGCACAGATTGGTAGCCTCGCTTCTGTCAGTCGACCTCAGGGCAGCTGGGGCTCTGGATGTTGCTTATACCAGATAGACATATATACTGCCATATTGAGCTAAAACACCTTAATAATAGAAACAGGTCGATTGACTTCTTGCTCAGAATCTCAGTCTAAAACCTCCTTTTCAAAGTGACATTTCACAAGCAGCAGATTTACATTTTTGAACCCTGCTTGCATACATAATCACAAATAAATGCAAAGCCTGGGGTACGTGAAAATTTAACATTTTCTGAGCACTCCGAATACAGGACAACACAGGAATACTCAAACATACATGAATAACTCAACAAACAACACAGAGAAAGCTAATAATGAGGGAACAACGATGTAACCAGCTCATAAAAGTCGATTTTTACATACCGTCTCCTTTAATGAATACTAGAGTGCTTTGAGAGACTTGTCATGCTTATATAAGTGCGTATGACAGGTTTTCACGTTTTTTTCTAATGATCACTTCCTAGAGAGGACTTCTGGTGAATATGTATTAAAAGAAATCCCTCTGTCTGTCATCAAAACACAAAATTGGATCCAAAGTCATCTGATTAGGTCTTCTGGATATACAGTAGTTTCTCGTGAACAGACTTCTGTTTGTATCATACCTTGACATGCTGCACTCTGCTGCCTTCTTCAGAGTGTCTCGTGATGTTACTCAGATTATAGTTACTCAGATTATGGATATTCTGTTTTATTTTTGAGTAAACATATTTTATTTTGTTTTGGAGTAAACAAGATCTTCTAAAAGTTGGTCTAAAATTTCAAAGTTCGCCCTTTTTTTTTATTTTGAGAAACAACCTTTGAAATGAGTATAAAAACTATGAATGCAAATTGATTAATTAAAGTAATGCAACCATCGTTAGGTGCAGATTAGATCATTTTGTTTAATTCATTAGTCAAATTTAGCAAAAATCCCAGGTAAGAGAAAGTTGGTAAGACCCCTCGTAAACACAAATTGCAACAAATTCCATCGTTGGATCAAGGAGGTATCGAGATCCAGAAAACGTGCCCTCCTGATTGTAAATCAGGATGAGGGGCACACCAGCTTTCCCACACCTTGGATAAAGTTCTGAAGAAGTCAGACTGCAGATGGCGCTGTAGAAAGACTGCGCCAAAATCTATTCCAATCATCTGCAACCTGCAATATCACGTGACACTTCTGAGGAAGCGCAGACGAAACTATTCATGAGAAACTGTTTGATCCAATTTGATCCAAAATGTAGGGACAATTTATGCTGAAGGAACACATTTTTTTGTGCAATTTAATCACTCATTAAAGAAAATAAAGGTGCTGTAATTTTTCACACATTTTTGATCCACGTGTTCCTGTCAAATCCTATTCATCTGGATTGCTAAAACTCAACCGCGTTATGAATTATATATTTTACACGTCGCAGTCCTACTTGGATGGAGTTAGAGTGAAGGGTGTGATGCCATAGAGTGGTCATCTCGGTGGAGTTGGCAGCAGCAGGAGCATAGTGCTGGCTACAGGGAGTGAATCAGGGGACTGCGGAGGGAAGGCTGGCTCCACTCTGGCTCCACTCTGGCACCGCTCTGACTCACATGATGGACACAACCAGGACATTCTGAGGAGGAGAAGGTGGAGGAGGGGTCTGCTTTTACCTCACGTACTCCCATATACTGCAATATGTGGCGTAGTAGATGTAATATTGTATAAATGAACCGCAACCATCTGTCTGTTGAAGGATCTCCATGTTTATCAATCAATTGAGGCAGGGAAATATATTTTTAATTATCTGAATAAAAAGGATTAGGAATGGGACAAGAGTGATAAAAGTGATCAAATTGTGGGCACAGGAGGATGAAAGACGAAAATCAAACATCAATCGTTACTAAAACTAGTATCAAAACAAGACACTCATTGGAACAAGTACTGATACTAAAAAAAAATAAAAATAACATAAATAAGACAAAATGTTACCTTTCCTGATCAGTTTTAGAATGATCTTAAGCTTTATCAGAAGACCACATGGTAATTAAAGACAGCACTTGTATTTTGTTTTTTTGTTTTATCATTTTGGTAACGAAATTGGTATGGATTTTTGAGATTGTTCCTTAGTATTGAAATGGAGTTTGATATAAGATGTAGTTTCAATAAGATGTGCTAAAGTGCAAAGAACAAATACAAAGATGTTGGGTCAAAACTGTGAGCTGAACCGCAAGGTTTATCTGTTATACATAATGTCCAAATCTTGTCTTTCTCGTTCTCATGGACCCAATCTTGTGTCTCGTCTTGTGGGAGTTGTGTCTTGTCCCATCTCCAAAAATGATAGGTTGAAGTTGTTACTAGACCAAATATGAACTTATTGACTCAGCATTCCATTCAAAAGGTGGTGAGATACCACATTGATGAAATTCATCATGTCTTCTTTTAATTATTCTTGACATGTTTTGGTGAGCATTGATCACCAGAAGCATCTTCTGAGGAAGGTGGCAGATGTTCACAGAAACATTTTTTTTAAAAAAAAAAATCTATTTTGTCTTTATAAATGAAACAATCAAAAGAATATAGGATGTGACAAACTTTTGTCACCACAAAACATTGAAAAAGTTTAAAACATAATTCTTATCCAAATAACTTCAGAAGCCTACACTGTGTTGTTTGGATCGCTCTGTTTTTTAATAAATGTGGAACTTCTCCTTTTATTTCCCAGTGTACGTTTCTGCTGGCCGTGACTGGCACGAGTTATTGCAGATTTCTCTTTTTGTTCTGTCATAGCTAAACAAATGTGTTGTCTTTTGCCACATATTAAAAATATAATTTAGTATTTTTCTTAAAATGGGGAAAATATATTTGTTTTTGTTAAATTGGAGAGTTTTTACATTTAAAAAAAAAAGGCCTAGTGTGTGTGTGAAAAGCTTAAAGGACACATAGTATGCTAAATTGACTTTTTTGAGCTTTTAAATGTTCTGACATTGTTCCCTCATCAAAAACATACCTGGAGTTGTATTGTAATTAGCTTCAGTCAGGTTTGCTTCATTAACCCTGTTTACAAGGTCCTCGGGGAAAAAAAACCCCAATAAAAACCACACATTTCCCAGTTTTGTGGTGTCATAGATACAGCTCCAAGATCTTCTGTGCCGTTTGAAGTCCATAAATCATCGCCTTACTGATGGAAAGTATTTTAAGTTCTAAAACATGAGATGGCCAAGTAATTGTTTACAGGAGCATTTTCAAAGGTCAAACAAGGCATAATATGTGTCCTTTAACTGATGAAAATCTTACTTTCTTTTACCCTTATGTAGACCACAAATCTACAGGAAACATTTCAAACTGATAAAAGTATTGGGGGTGAATAAAACGCCCTGCAGTGTCTCGCCTTAGATTTTCAATAGAAGCATGAGTCATTTTTCACCTCTTAAACCCGAATTGGAACATTATAAAAATATATAAGGGATGTACTGCCCGGGAGTAAACCATTCTTTCCCTTAACTATGTTCTCTTTTCAATGCAATTTCTTTTCAACGCTTTTGGTGGCTTTCTGACGCAGTGCTGATGCAGGCAACTGTCAAATATATGGACAAATGGATGAAGGGCAAATTTGTATCAGTATTTGATCAAGAAAAATGAGCCTATACTGGACTTTTAGGCTTTTAACGCAGAGTGATTGGTTTGGAGGTGAATTTCTGTTGTGTCTGTTTCCAGAGGAGGGCGCTGTCCACCAAATTCTCTCATTTTTGGAGAGAATCAGCATCAAATTGTTGAATTTCTACAAAAAAAAAACAACAAAATGATATTTTCAAAAACAAACAAAAAATATTCAGATCATAATTTTACATGTGCTTTAATTGTTAAAAAATTTAAAAAACAAAAAAACAAAAAGAGGGGTAACAAAAAAAAAACAAAAAAAGCCACAAGAGACTGTGCTTGTACGGCGGCTGTGGATTCTTGATACCTGAGATTGTAGTTCATACTGTACATGATTCAAATAAAGTGCATTTTTACAACACGTTTTCTCTCAATTATTTTTCAGAGCAGCTCAGAGGTGTCAGTGTATGAATGCAGTGGTTATTCATGGGTTTCAGCTTCAACTTGAGGACTTTTTCCCATCCAAAAGATATAAAATGTAGTTTTAAATCGTCTATGAGGGGCTTTTCAGTCCAGATTTGGCTTTGTTTCATTTTTTTCACTTCATTAAGAAGACTCTTGCTAACGTCTAACTAGTTGCTAATTTGCATACATGTAAGTGGTTAATTTGATGTTAATTAGTAGGCTATTTATTCAGCCCTTATTAATGGCTTTTTCTACATAACTGTATTCTGCTGCTAATTAGACATTTACACTTTCCTATGAATAAAAATAAACTGCTTATTAGTCGGATGTTAGGAAATTGCTTTCGGTACAAAATAAATGTCATGTGCCAATCCTAACAACACCCGTATTACCAAAAGGTAATCTTAATTGGGATTATCATTGCGAACATAATCTAACATTGTTCTAATATCTTAATAAGCAGTGATGAGGTTCAGTCCAGGTTTTCATCTGGTCTAGATTCAGTCCAGGCTCTTTTCTGGTTAAGGTTCACTCCAGATTCTTCACTAATACAGGTTCAGTCCTGGTTCAGTCCTGTGGTCCTGGTTCAGCCCTGGTTTAGTTCTCAGGTTCTGGTTCAGGCCTCTGGTCCTAGTTCAGTCCTCTGGCCCTTGTTCAGTCCTCGGGTCCTTGTTCAGTCCTCGGGTCCTTGTTCAGTCCTCTTGTCCTGATTCAGTCCCTGGTCCTCTTTAAATCCTGGTCTGTCTCCGTGTGTGTGAGACCGAGCTGCTCAGACTGACAGCAGGAGTCTGGGGGGAAATAATGGCCGGTGATTGCTCTACAGTTATGAAACAGCCTCAGAACCGTCAGACACAAGCCCCCTCTGACCTGGCCATAGGACGAAACCTTACAACTAGTACAAATGTAATAATTTAATGTTTAGACATGATCTGATTTAGGTTTTACTGACCAATCTGATAAAAAAAATGATAATAATATGTATAAAATAAAATATGAAATATTGTTTAAATTTATATATATATATATATATATATATATATATATATATATATATATATATATATATATATATATATATATATATATATATATATACCTATAGCCTACCTTAAAAGAACAATTCTTCGTGCCAGTAACAAATAACTAGAATGCTTTGAAAGTGCTCACACGACTTTATCAAATTTAGAATTAACTTCAATACAATGATGTCAATTTAGCATTCAGGATAAATCAAAAGAAATAGGGAAAATAAAATTCAATGACAATGTTTTCACACTGTAGCTTCTAAAATGCAAAAACCCAATGGTTCTGGTAACCATATGACCTGGACCTGTACCAGAGGAGAACCTGGACTGCACCTCGATCATAGGAGAACCCGCATCTAAACCAGCTCAACTTGGACTGATCTGAGACCAAAAAAAAAAAAAAAAACAGGACCGGAGAAGATCTTCAGATACAGCATAGCCAAATACGTTCAGGTTTTTGTTTGGGATTAGCTCCACAAAATGTCAGAATTCTCAGGTAGAATTCACTTTTTAACTGTCAGATTACAGATTTGTTGACCTAGTTTATGGTTCATATCTCTATAATCACTGGATTATAGAGAAACTGGCACAAACTGGCACAAATAATTAATTAAATAATAATAATAATAATAATAATAATAATAATAATAATAATAATAATAATAATAATGAATGTCTTATTGATCTGTATAAATATGACACGTTTGTGGAGCTAATCCCAAAGAAATAATGGATTAGGTTCAACATTTGTAGTTCATAAATTTTAATATTTATTTCAAAAACATAAAAAATATTCTCTGATTGAGTTACATACATCCTTGCCCACCATTTAAAACGATGACATAATCAAAGTTTAATAAAATATTAAATAGTGAGTCGTTACTACCCACCTCCTAACCCCAATGGATGTGTAGTGCCGGGTGTACCTACAGTTTTTCTGAAAGACTTCAATTGAAAGACTTTCTGAAAGACTTCAATTGCCATAATTACATGAGTCTATTTCAGAGGAGCCAGTGTTCTACACAGTTACACAAGACAAAGAATCCCATCAGCTATAAAAAGCAGCCCACTTTGGTTTGACAACCCTAACCTGTGCACCTCGTACGCATATCATTTTATAATACCTTTTTTATTACATATTTTGTCTCTACTGAAAAAATATTCTTTCATGGAAATAGATTGCGTTGACGTGACAACACAACATTCCAAACTGCACTTGGTTTAGCAAACTGGGATTATTCTTTTTTTTTTCTTTTCTGATGACTGTGGTTTGTGGACCAAATCTCTGACAATTTATTTTTTTAGTATTAAACATTTGTGGATTTTCAGTTTTGTTATTTCTTTCAAAGACATTCAAATTAATCTGGTTGAGACATTCCTGCTATTAACCCCACTACTTAGCCAAGCTTCAAAATGGAATAATATGTGCCCATGGGTCAAAAATAATATAATTGAAAGTCTCAAAAATATATGGGAAAGAGAAAAAGAAGAGGAAGAAGCAGAAGGAATAGAGTCAAGAGTGAAGAAAATAAAATGAATAACAATGTCAATATCACAGAAAGAATGAAAGAAATCATCAGCTTAACCCTGTGAAAACAGAATACGCTTGTGGGGGAGGAGCCAAGGGTAAATATGTTCAATATAACATTCTCAATAGATACATACATACATACTGGACTGGTGACATGTACTTGACTCATTTTGAAGATGTGGAAGGAACCAACTATACGCTGAAAATGTGGAAGGAAAGTATGTTTAAAAAGTGTTGTGGATGGAGAATGAGAGGGAGAGGACAGTGACAGGGATCGTTTCTGTTTGTTCATGTGTCTAAATGATTCGATGTGAAAGTGTGCCTCCGTTAGTACCCCTCACTGTTTTGTCTTAGTGTAAAACAGGAGTGCCAAAATGCGGCCCGTGGGCCATATTCGGGCACCCAGATGTTTTAATCTGGCCCGCAAAACCTTTTTAATTTATATCTATTAATTTCTGATCAAAATGTAGCATTTTTTTTGCTAGAACTTCAACTCCCACAATCCTTTGCAGTAGGCCCTTCCCCACATTGCCATGCTGCTGGAGCGTCTCGAGAGAGCCGAAAATGTACAGATTTGTCTTGAGCAGAGACGTCTGAGTGGGGAAAGAGACACGGAAGAGGAGCGACTGCATGTGGACCGTATGTTAGCGCCGCTAATGTAGAGAGCTAACAACGAGAATGATGATGACAGCTCTGTGAGAAAAACATCAAAACCAGGGCAAACCTGGACAGATCAGGAGCTACAGGTAAAAACACAGGTCAGAGTGTAATAAAGCTTTAATGTGGCAGAGTGAAGCTGATGTGAGCTCAGACTGCGTCCACACTAATGTGACTGAGGTGCTGGAATCGTTGAATACAATCAGATTGAACTCATTTGATTCATTACATGAAGAGATTATTTTCACTAAGCTAACTATAAAAATAATGAGCTCATATTGAAATTGAGCCAACTGCCAACAGGTCTGTTGGCATTTAATCTGACAAATATATATACAGTCCATATTCCTGTTCCTGCTGCTAATGCATAAATATGGACTCAAAGTCTTTCACCTGCTGCAGATTTATGTCCACAAATAACTATTACTTGGCTGCACAAAGCTTTTAACATTTTGAATACATACTTCGTTAGGTTCGGCCAGTGACCCAGTCTGTGCATCGAAATTCGGCCTGCGGTCCAAAATGAGTTTGACACCCCTCAATATAATATACATAAACTAATAAACATTTGAATCTAACTTAAATAGGAAATTGATTAATTGATTAAATGGTGTGCAATATGAAATTTGATAACTGACTGATATCTTAGTAAACACAGACATATTCTCCGGTGGTGGTTACATTGTAAGTTAGACTTGAACACGCTGTCTGTGATTTCCCACCCCTGACTTGTTGTCTGTTGCGTAATCTTTAAATAGGAGAAAACAAAGGGAGAAGGGGTACAACTTCAATAATCTTTTTTAAAATGTTCTATTTACAGTAAAAACTTTTTTTTTTTTAAACATAAATGTACATAGCATATTCAAGCACAACATTTACAGCATGATAAATGGGTTTACATTGGTCAAGGTCTTAGTTAAATGTACTTTTCAATGAGGCCATTTGATGTGTGGCCTCTAGGAACTGTCCATGGTTCTGAATGCCCTCAAGGTTCACACAGGGAGACTGGTAGAATATTTAAACATCCAACTGTCATCGCAAATGCTGTAACAATAACAGTGTCTGGACCAAAATGTATCATGTAAGTAGACTGGATATGTTTATCTGTGTGGGCCCTCAGCAGATAACAACAGTGAGTGGGGGATCAATGGAGAAGGGCCCCTGACTCTTACCTACAATCAGGGACAGGATTGATGGTATGTAACCCTAACCCTAACCCTAACCCTGTCTCATTTCCTATCTGCATCTGATTTTATGTGGATTAGGAACACAAACTATTGCCTTAATATATACAGCAAATATGCCCTCTGCATTTGACCCATCCTTCAATGCTGGGACAACCTGTCAGGAGCAGTGGGCTCCCGCAGTGCAGACCCTGGGGACCCATCTCCAATTCTTGGTTAGGACATCAGGTAGTATTAGCCTATTGTGCATGTTTATGGACCAGTGGATTCACTCTGTCACTGCAATAGATCAGTGTGTGGATGCAAAACAACTTTCTCCAGCTGAACTCAGACAAGACTGAAATCATCGTCTTTGGCCCACAGAAACAAAGAGAAAGTGTTAGCAGTCACCTCCAGAGCATTGCTCTAAAACCTACAAATCAAGTTAGAAATCTGGGGGTAATAATGGACTCAGGCTTGAATTATAACAGCCACGTCAAATCAACAGCATCAGCATTGCCAAAATCCCAAAATATAGTGTCTAAACCAGACTTGGAGAGACTTATCCATGCGTTTGTCTCTAGTAGATTAGACTACTGTAACGGCCTGCTCACTGGCCTCTCCAAACGAGCTGTAAAACAGCTGCAGTGCAGTACATCCAGAACGCTGCCTGCTCGGGTGCTGACTAGAACCAGGAAGTGCGATCACATTAGTCCTGTGCTCAGGTCTCTGCACTGGCTCCCTGTGGCTCAGAGAATAGACTTCAAAGCAGCTCTGCTTGTGTACAAGTCTCTCCATGGCCGAGCACCAAAGTACATCTCGGACATGTTAGTGCCATATGAACCATCTCGGACTCTGAGGACCTCAGGGACCGGCCTCCTGCTGGTGCCCAGAGTCAGGACTAAACATGGGGAATCTGCGTTTCAGTTTTATGCAGCTAAAATCTGGAACAGTCTTCCTGAAGATGTAAGAGAGGCCTCTACTCTGGCAATGTTCAAATCTAAGCTAAAAACAGTTTTGTTTAGCTGTGCATATGACTGAAATGATTTTCTTTGCATTCTTCTCTTTTATGCCTTAAACTGTTTTGTAATTCCTGTTATGTCTTAGTGCTTTTAATGAATTTGTTTTCCTGTTGTGTAAAGCACTTTGAAATGCCTTGTGTAAAAACCGTGCTCTACAAACAAACTTGCCTTGCCTTGAAGATTGATGGGGAAACCGGAGTGCCACAAATCATGACATAGGGAAGATATCCAAACTCCCCCCAAGCCCCCAGCCGTGATAATTGTGCCCTTAGGAAAATAGTGTACATTCAGCAACATGGACAGAGCTCAGAAATGTAGAAGGAGTACAAAAGGCTTTTCCTGAAAATAAACATGGAGTCTGACAGTGGTCTGCTGTCTTGCATCACAACAAGAAGGTCCCTAAAACTGTACAGCTGCTTCCTCCCCCAAATACATATTGACCAAGATTTTGGTTTATGATCAGGAGAGAAGTCCCCACTGGTGATGCACTCCAGTCTACCTGACTACCATTCACATAGCGACAATGTCTAACTGGCTTAAATTTGCATCTGTATAGTCCCACTCCACACACACAATATAGTACAGTACAGTAGTATGTAGTACATTTGAATGAGAGAATCTTGTATCCGTTTAGTCAACATGAATGATCTGAAGAGTGCATAGGAGCACCAAGGGAGAAGGAAATGAAACGGAGGTCTGGCTAAATCAATTATGTTCCGCGCCCTGTGTCCTGTGTGAGCTGTTTGTTTGCATAAAGCCTGACAGATTTGACCATGCAGCTGCTCAGATCAATACAGCCCCCAGATATACTCACCTCCACACTCTCCACACGCTTCATAAATCTGACACAAGCCTCGCCGCACTGTCTGAGAGGAAGTGCTGCTCCCAATGGTTAGGGGTGTTAATTAGGCATCTAGTGTCAGACACATGGCTATTTCATTGTTTATTTTATTTTTATTTTTTACATAATGAATGCAGAAGTTTACGTAAAATAGAATAGAATTATAACATTATAACAATTATTACATTGATAACCAGAAAATAATTTTACAGTAAAGAAATAGCATAATTTCAGTACAAATATATTCCTTTTTTTCCCCTTTTTTTTTAAGCATAAACTATATTTTTTACAAATACAGCCTATTGCTGATCAAATTAGATAATGATTACTATTATGGTTCTACAATACAACTGAATTTTTGAATTATGTGACAACTGAATATTTACAAATAAAGAAAATCAGAAATGTTTTCTTTTTTTTACGTTTGATTTAATAATTCTTGTGTACATAGTAAGCCTATTTTTATTTTATACTATAGTAATTTTAAACCTAATGCATGCCCTTTTGATTTCCTATGTTTATGGATTCCTATGTTTCCTATGTTTGTGGATTCTGTTCATTGACAATGGCAATAAACCTTTTCTGATTCTGATCATTATGCTGTCTTTGATGTAGAAAGGTCTTTTCGTATGCATTACGTTTATCAAAATATTCCGGTTTTTTTATGTTTTTATTGTCGACTAGTCACGATTAGTCAATTCATTGTTGCAGCCCAATAAACGTATGTATTTCCATACGATAAAGCAAGTGACGCCACCAGACAAGTTCCCACTCACAGTAACAATTAAGATTTATTTTTACTTTTTTTACAATAAATAATGCCAGATAGATACATTGGTCAGTGTACAGCACACTGGCCTGTCGCTCGCTCTTATCAGCCCTGCGCTTGTCCTGTCACTGTAGGTCCTCGTACCGCATGAATCCTGTCCCTGATTGTAGGTAAGAGTCAGGGGCCCTTCTCCATTGATCCCCCACTCACTGTTGTTATCTGCTGAGGGCCCACACAGATGGATTGTGGGTAAGCACTTGAGCGGATGGATACGTACTGAGGACAGATCGTAAAAACGCCCCCGGACCTCCTCCACATCTCAGAGTGAGATCAATACTCACGGCATCAGCAAAACAGGGACTGACAGGGAACAATAGGTATGATATGTGCCGACTATTGAGTCAAATTATGTATTATTATGGTATAAATGACCTGGGCTATCCTACCTCAAAGATGCTATAGTACCTTATCATCCAAACAGAGCACTTCGCTCTCAAAATGCTGGACTTCTGGTGGTCCCAAGAGTCTCTAAAAGCACAGTAGGAGGTAGAGCGTCTAGCTACCAAGCTCCTGTATTATGGAATCAGCTCCTGTCCATGTTAAAGAGGCCGACACAGTCTCTTCATTTAAGACCAGGCTTAAAACGTTCCTCTTTGAAATCGCTTATGGTCAGGCCAGTTAGGAACAGAAATTGCCCTAGGAGCAACTATGCTGGGGAAGTTTGGCAGCTTGAGCACTATCATCTGCTTCTGACAACTTTTTCTATCAAACAATATTTAATATTTAACTTCACTTGCAATTTGTTCATTGCTTTTCCTTCTTCTTCTACCACTTCCCGCGGGGAGTGGAACAGGCACATCGATGACCTGTGGATCCAGATGCTCCTCAACTGCCTGGAGAAACAGTCTCAACTCCAGATGAACGGTTCTTCATCTCCCTCGAAGAACTGATTCGGCCTCCTGAGCGGGTCCAGCTCCACATTACTTGGAGCGGATGGGTGGTGGGAGCACTTTTGGTCTTGTTATAAAGTTATATTAGCATTTTTGTGAGTTTTGGCACACTTTTGTATTGCTGGCAGCCACTCTTTTCACTAGTCTGCCCCAGGGCTGCTTTGGCTGCAGAATAAAGAGGAATAGCTGATGGACCAACAAGTGAAATGACGATGAGACTAATGCATTATGAGTACAAACATTATGGAGAGTGGGACGAACAGTATTTACATGTAGAGTGAAGAGCGACTTCATGAGGCACATTTGCACATGAATACAAATGGAGGGTATACAGACAAAGGTGTCTTTAATGTCTAACTGCGGAGAGGTCTGACTGCAGCCAAAGATTTTCATTCAATCATTGGAGATGTGAAAATAGTTATGAATCTTAATTTGCACATGAATTCCATAAATTACTAGTTTATTTTCTTAAATGCATTGTTCTGTTGCAGTAACAGCTAAAAAGAGAACTACATGGAACTTAATCCTTTGATCCGTTTTAATGCGGTTAACATGAAGAAATAACTCTTTCTAAGCACTTTTAAATCTTAAGTCTTTGGAACTTGACAGTAATGATTCGCACCAAAGGCATATGAAGGCATTTTAAAAGGAAACAGGAGCATTTATTTGTTTATTTGATGGGGACATATATACACAGCAACAAACATAGATTAACATGTGGTAATCTGATGCAGGTGTTGATCTAGAATGTATAAAATATAAAGAATTAAAGGTGCACTACTTTTTTAACGAAGATGATGATGTTTCGCTTTACCTGGAATGCCCCACTGTATGGCATTAAAGTTATCCAACTGGACACAAGCAGGTAACACCACTAGGCAAAGTTACAGGTCAGATCTGTGGAGAAGGGAGTAGCTCACAGTAGAATGCATGTTTTACACGTTTTTTTTGAGCAATAAAAACACCCATATAAATGCAAGATATATTAATTTAATGTCAACATTCCAAGCAAAGTAAAAACATAGAAACAAGAAGGCAGAGGTCCTGGACCTGAAAAGTTACATTTAGAATCACAATATTTATATAAGAAAAGTCCTGGCACTAAAAGCTTGTTTTTGATGAAAATGAGGACCCAAAATCTAAGCACCCAGCCTAAGAAAACTTGCACATTCACGAGGAGAACCTGTTCGATTTGGAGATTCCTGAAAGAACTGTCTTCCTGCCAGTTTGGGGGAAATGCAGTCTCAATTACACAGCACCAAGATGCCCCCTGCTAGTCACTGAGAGAACTGCAATGAGACAGAGGATTAAAACGGAATCATGATTATTATACATTTGTTTTAGTGCGTGAAGATGGTCCGATGCTCATCTCCAGAAGGGGCTTCTCTTCAGATCTTCGCATGTATATTTAATCCCCTCAGTGGCGTCTTCGGGAGAAGAACACGGAAAACATTCTGATGTAACCATGGAGATATGTGGGCTAGTACTAGGCTACACTATCTAATTCTAGAGGTTTACATGTTCTACTAGAGCAGCTCCCGCGAGGCCCACGCACCTTATAGGCCACGCATTCTAATGATTGGCATGAATAATGGACATGCAGACTATGAAAACAAATGTGACGTTACTCCTCATGGCTATCATTCTGCCAGCCACTTTCAGGTTTTTCAGGTTTCGTTTCATTTTTGCATTTTCAAAGGTGCGCTATAGCCACGTTTCTACTGGTTTGCTTTGGAGCAGATCGAGATGGTCCATAAGTGTCTCCAATGTCTCAAACAGTACTGGGGTCAGATTTAGACCTTGAGAAGTACAAGCTTAAACGATCTGGCTCGCTTTTGGCTGATTGGATAAGACAGAATGCTGACTCAGGTGAACACAAGACGGGAAAAAGCAGATACAACAAAAAAGTACTCATTCTGACTTGAACCTGTAAGAAACTGCCGTATTTCTACTGATGGTAACTTCATTTGTTGAACCGACACCACAAAGCTAGCGCACGTTAGCATCAGCTGTTTATCGATGCACGACACTCGCGTCAAGAGTTCATAATGCATCTGATACATCATCTGAACCCAATGCATAAAGAGGCGTTAAAATGTGGCATAGAGGCACGGAGAAGTGAAATAAATGCAGAAAAAGCGGATGATAAATCAGAAGTAGTTTCTTGTTGACTCTAGCTTTAGTCACGAAGTTATTACAGCACCACAAACTTGGAATTACTTATCATCTTTTTGGGAATTGCTAAGATTGGTTTTATGATTAAAACGTATAATTCAGGTATGATCTAAAATGTATTTGTTAAGATGCTTAGTTTGGGTGATGTGACCTTTGCCCTTGCACTCAGAGCCAGGCCCTGTGCATGGAGACACATTCTGCCATAAACAGAAGCCTCCCAAAGTGCTCCTAGGCAAACCAGTCTGGGGGACCAGGGCCAATTAAAATGTGACTTTTCTGGTGGAGGGTCTGTCTCCTTGTCTCCATGAAGACATGCTTTCTCTGGAATGTTCCACAGTATGTGAACTGTGCTTTGATGCTTTGAGTGAGAAAATTATTTAAAAAAAAAGTTAAACTTTGCCCTGTCAATACTGTCTGTGTGTAAATCTAGACTGAACATTTTTAAAAGTTTATACACTGAAGGAACTATTTACAACATATGAAGCTTACAGAAAATGGAAGGTTCCAGCAAATATTATTGTTGTACTTGGTTTGTGAAATGTAATAATAGTTATGATCGTTTTGTCTTGTTATACTTAATTTGAACTGAATTAATGAAATCATCTAAAAAGTGATGTTCCACAGTATGGCATAAAACTTGAAGAAACCATGGAGACAAGCAAAACCACAAGGCCTTTTTTGGTAAATAAAAATAATTTCATATAATAATAGTGGCACAGTGGTGCCGCGGTTAGCGCTCTCGCGTCCAAGCAAACAGGTCTTGGGTGGCCTGGGCCCTTTCTGTGTGGCGAGGTTGTGAGACGGGCCCCTGCGCTGGCAGTGTTTAAAGCTAGGCTAAAACGGTTCTGTTTAGCTGTGCCTTTGAGCGAAGGCATTTTATCTACAATTCTTTCATTTTCATTACATCTTAACATAATTATTTATGCTTATATTTTTGTCTTGTGATTTATATTGTATTGTGATTTTAATATGTTTTTACTATTGTAAAGCACTTTAGTGCGAACTGTGCTCTACAAATACACTGATGATTGATTGAGTTTGCTTGTTCTGACCGTGTCTGCACAGGTTTCCTCCGGTTCCCTTACCACTAAAAACATGTCACTCACCTGAAGATAATATTTCAAATTTCAGTGGAACTTAAATAAAGAAAAACAATAATATAAAATGCGACAGATATGTTTAATGCCACACTGATGAACATTCCAGGCAAAGCATTACATGAGACAAGATGTTGGCAGACCATTCACCAGAAAAGTTACATAATGCACCTTAAAGTACTGCAGACTTCCCCCATCTTGAGGGCTCAGTTTAATGCGATAGTACCAGTGGTTAAAATATATTTTCAGTTTGTCAGTTTGTTAAGAATTATTGTTCAAAATTACAGGAAGTCAATCTGAGTTCTAAAACAGAATCCCTCCGTCTGTCATCAGTAAAAGATTGAAAATGCACGGACAATTTACACGCAACTGACAGCAAAATCAAACAATCCAAAAATAAATGTCTTCACAGGAAATATTTTATGTCAAATCATAACTATTGTGCAATTTATATGGATTGTGGCACTTGTTTACAGTTTGGTTGCTAGGTAACAGTTGTGAAATTACCTTGACCTACTACTGTATGTCACATCGGCAGCACATCCAAGCAGGAAGTGTGTTTCTAAAAGTTTAGAAATGTTACCAAAATTGTGGGGATAAACATGCAAAATCTTTCTTACAATCGTAAATGTCATCATGTGCATTTTGTTTTGGTGAAATGTGTGAATAAATATCATGTCATATGCACATTTCCACCCGATTAATGAAATACAACTAAGATCTGAGAATGATGTGACGATATATTATTATAAATATATTAGTTTTGGCACGCAGACCCCTAGAGGGAATGATGAACGCAAGAGGTGCAGAGCAGGATATGATAGGAATCTTCCCCCTGGGGCCTAGACACTGGTGCAGGCGAAAATAAAAACCTGAAAGGAAATTAGACTCTGTAAATATGTTGCTGAGGTGCCAAAGTGGTGCTGGGGTGGAGGAGGGAAATGTAATACTTGTTTATCTATAGCTACATTGCTATATCTGAAGGCTCAATTGAAACTATTGACAGGTTGACTATTCTTTATTAGAACAGCTCGACATGATTTGAACTCATACTACATGCAAGACTAAGACCAAAAGTGGCTTGAAAATGTAGATAGCAGGCTATTTTCAACCGCCCCCCATCGATGATATAAATATGACAATATTATAATTGCACTCACAGTTGGACATGTGGGTGGTTTTAATAATGCAGGCGGATGGATACATAAAACATTGTCGTCAGGAATCTAAAGTCAGTACGAACAGAAAGGAACAGAAGACATTTTCTTCAGAGCGGCGCAAACATGAGATTTGCATGAATTTGCAAATAATAAACCACAAAGAGCCATTGTTAGCAGTTTTGGCTCACCTAGGACACAAGTGGGTCGCTCTCAAGAGAAAAGGCAAGTTTACCAAGCTCCTTTCAAACTGGCAGATATCAGCAGGAATTAGAAGAGAGCCAAAGAGTAAAAGTAATAACGAGATCAGAACGGATTAATTGTCACATGAATTGCTGTTTCTTTTCTTCTCCCCAAAAAATACCTGAAGTTCTGCAATGTAGTAGGAAGCTTGCTTATAAATAGTCACACACAAAAAATATCCACTCTCCACTTAATTAGTTTTGTGTGAAATATCATATTCAACTATTTAAAAAAAAACACATCTGAGTTATTATTTGAAAAGGGCACTGTAACTTTTTGCTGATGGAGCGTCCACCCCCTGCTCGTCTCCATGGAGATTTTATAATTTTGTCTGGAATGTTCCACAATATGGCCTTAAACATCCGTCTCCATGGAGACAGGCAGGTGCCTGAGCAATAAAAATACCTGTAACAAAAAAAAATACTTTCTTTACTTTTACTTCACTGCGTTTGAGATATTTGTACTTTTCTTTATATTCTAAGACTGAATAGCCTGGAGGTTTTATTTATCTTTTAGCACTTTCGGCTTTTAAAGAGGTACTTCAAACCTTTACGTAAAAGGCACAGTGCAAAATTTGTATTAGTCAAAAAACAAAAGGATGGTTTTACTGCACTAAAATGTATTAAAAACCTGTGTCTTCACTGTGAGTGGGCTTGCATATTCATAGACCTGACTCACACTTAGCCTGGAGGAGCCTCCTTCTGCTTGTTTCCATGGTAATGTTGTTCCTTTGGCAATAATATTCCACAGTATAGTATAGTATGAAACCTATCCATCTCCATGGAGAACGTTCAGAAGTGGTTTTAACTTTATTTTTCCATGGAATCATGCAGGCGACTTTCCCCCTCCAGAAAGTTACATACTGTGCCTTTAAGTAGATTTGATGTGACCCTGTATCTGTACGTTTACTTAAGTCAACATACATACATTCCAAATAAACCAATAATATCTCCATGGAGACAAGCTGGGGGCAGACCCTCCATCACAAAAAGTTACTTACTATATAAATGGTCTGGATGCATTTTCAAATGTTAACTCATGGAGGCACTTTTTAGTAAATGTATAAATGAACCGACATGTCCCTCGTTTCCTGCAGTATGAGTTTGGACAATCCCAGTCTCTAGCAGAGTGAACCCGGCTCGCAGACTGCACATGTTTAAATGTCCCGTGGTTTCCCTTGGATTCTTCACATGGCCCCTCATCACAGTCAAAGGCTCGTGATTACAGTCTGTTCTCCCAGAAGGCCGGGCTGCTGTGGAATTGTGGGTAAGCAGCAGGGACGGCGGAGTCAGACAATGCCCTTCTCCTCTGATGGCGGGGCTGCGGGGTCCAGGCCACACTGCTTCATCTGCACGGCCATGTCGAACAGGTAGTCGTAGCATTCACACCTGAGCACACAGCAGAAACAGGACTCAGTCTGCCACGTCTGCAATCAAAGGGAGCGGATGTGCAATTTTCATGTTCTGAATTTGTCCTTGGAAGGTTCAAGTTTGTCCAAAATTTGAAGTTTGTATTATTTTTAGATTTTGTGTAGCATAAGTTTACAATCAGTCCTGTGGAATGTCTACTGTTATAAAATAGATTTGACCATGTTTTATGTGACAATGTAGAGCATGTGTTTCGTACATGGTCTTGGCCTTCTGCCAGGACTCTCCCCACACGTACACCCCATGCCGCCGCACCAGGACAGCGCAGGACTCAGGGTACTCGTCCATAGCACGGGCCATGCGTTCCTTCAGGTCCCGTTCCTCTGGGGTGTTCTCAATGATGGGTACCACCAGCATGTCATCATATCTGCACACACAACACAACCACATAATGTGTGAGAGGGGCCACCATAATCTCTCAGCGGTCCTGCACATTTAAAGGAGACTTTTCCGGTTATTGAAGTATATTATTATTTTAAAGTTTGTTCATTGTAAACCGCAATATTTAGCTGAAACGGCTTGCTAATAAAAACTGGTCCATTGACTTCCAGTTCAAAACTGCAGAACTGATAAGCCTCTTCATGACATTCGTTACATTTTTATGGTAATAGAAACATTACATAGTGATGTAATAATGCTGTCCACTAAAGCATATTTGAATTGTCGTTTTAAACCTAAATAAAGAGCACAACTTTAGTCGAGGGGGCACTATCATAATGAAGTAATTATGAGCTTATTATATTTGACAAACATAATTCATGACGACTCAAGATGTTCATGGATGATCTTTAGGATCATGATTAATTAATCATTTTGTTCAAATGTTTTCAAAACTATGATGGTTTACTTGCAACAGGCTTTCCATGTTAGTTCATTACAGTGGTTCGTGGTTTAATTTATGAATGAAGTAAATCTATGAAACAACGTCAAATCATAGGGATTCCTGAAAAATCATAGTGTAATAATACAAAACATGTTATTTCTGCTTGGTACTTGGCTCTCCGCACTGGGTGACCATCACCGGGGGCTCGGAGGCCTGGCACCACATAATGCGGGTCATCGCAGCAGTCTGGGTGTGTGCGCTTCATGATCATCCACTCCCGTGGCTCTGCTGATGTCTGTCCTCGTTTATGGATCACAAGTCGAGTTTAAAAACAGAGATGTCTAAAATGTTACTTTTTTGTTTTTAGTATGAAGTCAAAAATCCATTAAACGACTCATACAAGGATTAATGGTCATTCTCGCCGTTTCACTTGTTGAACAAGTGTCTCCTCCACTGTGAACTGCTCACTTCTTTTCATATCCTGCCTGGATATGAGGCATGGCTGCAAATTCTCCCACACAGGTGGTGCTTTTGAATGCCACAGTTATCAGTCGTTAGATCAAACACTATCACCGTATATGGACTGGCACCATCCCCCTCCAGCCTCCAGCAGCCAAGTACAGCCTCTTTACACCAGCGTTAAGGTCGTAAAGGTTACAAAAGAGCGTCCTGGAACCGCCCCCAAAGCTCCAGTTACTGTTAAGATTGGGGGAAAATACAGCCCTTAATCTTTATTGATTAGTTGATTAAAAAGAGACTATTTTCTGTTTGACTCCGTCTGACCAGATTGTTTGCCCGTCTCACACTCAGAGAATGAAAGAGGTGGACCAATAGGAGAGCAGGTTGAGAACAGTAGAGTGAATGTGTTTGGGTTTAGAGCCGATTTAAGCCTGTGCAATTAATCTAATTTTAATCGAGATCGACTCTTGAGGAAGTGATTTTCACTATTATGTGTTAAGTGGCTACATTTATTGTTTATG
This sequence comes from Chaenogobius annularis, assembly GCA_015082035.1. Taxonomy (NCBI): domain Eukaryota; kingdom Metazoa; phylum Chordata; class Actinopteri; order Gobiiformes; family Gobiidae; genus Chaenogobius; species Chaenogobius annularis. Next base: position 608,132 of record BJKM01000255.1, read on the forward strand.
TTCACAAAAAACGCTAGATGAAAATTGTGGTTCATCTAACTGTGGTTAAAATGTAGGTAGAGGTTTGATGGGCTGCGTGAAGTTGTCAAGAGTGTTTTCACGCTGCTCCTAAGTGCAGAGCAGAGAAGGACTCCTGCGGCCAACGTCCAGTTCCTCCATAAAACACTTATTATTCTCAAAACTGTTAATGCTGAAAGTCTTTTTTGAGTGATGAGACACACCACAGCTTCTGGTGATGGTTCCCCTCTGGCGATAAAAAAGCATTATCGGACTAATAGAAGCGACTGCAGTTGCTTATGTGTTTGCATCACTTCCTTTCGATGCCCCTTCTTTAAATATGGCACATGCACGGCGTGTTTTTGGGGCTGTTAGTTGCAGAATGAAAACCCTCAAAAAAGAGCGGGAGGGGTAGGTTGGGTCTCGAGAGATGACCAATAAGAAAAAGTGGGTCGCCAGCCAGAAAAAAAGTTTGACACCCAAACAACCACTAGAATTAAGGTCTAGAATTAAAACTATTGAAAGAGAGACAGAAATTCGTGTACCCGAATCCGTACCCGAAGTGTAATCCTACAAACAAGGGTATAAAGTAATCTTTCTGTCCTTTTGTGGTTGGTTTTATGGTCCAGGGGTCACGCTACGAACATACAGGGACATGATAGATCAAACTTCATCCCATATTTTAGGTAGCGCCATCATTAAAATACTTCTTCAAATAAACAAGTCTCAAGCTTCAAAACGCTGTTTTATTACAATCAGACTCATATTCACAGAGAAATTAGTTCAATGAGGAAGTGAATGTAGTAGCGGCAGAACACAAAGACACACGTGGTCTGCCACATTGACATGAAACTTTCTTGGCCAGACCTGACTCACGGGTCAAAAGACATGTGTATCTCTACACAGATACACAGAGTCTACAGCTGTTATTTTGTCCGCTTTCTCAGTGAGTTTCGGAAGGAGCACACTGCGGCGCGAGCCGACAGCGGAGCCTTGGAACAGTCACATGAGGGAGGCGAGAGAGGAGAGGGAGTCAGGCCGAGGAGCTCCTCCTGCTCCTCCTGTTCATGCCGTTTCTGTCCTTCACAGAGCAGTTTGTTATTGACGTGACGCAAAGAAAAAGTCCCTCCTCCCAGCGTTACCATGGAGCTTGTCTTATTATAATAACTAATATTATAGTTAAAAGGAGCTTCAAGTGAGGGGATTATAAGATCAACCTTCTAATATTTAGTTATTTTATTTTCAAAATAGTTATCTTTATGAATGGGTCTAGTCAAGTTAATTAACAGATTTTCACTCCCCTGCTTTATATTGCATGTCTATACATAATAAACTATTATTATATTATGGGCCTATATAGTGTTAATAGTAAGTTTAGGGTGCATGTACCTTTGGAACGGCAATCCCATATGAGGCATATTTACCATCCCTTTAAAAGATTCTGGGGAGAGCACTGTGTTCCATTCACATTTTGTGTGATAATTGAACCTCAACCAGGACACGTTTTAGCTCATTTCTACAGAATATTGTTAGAGAAGCAAAAAATACAGATATTTTAGAGGTGCGCAATATTTAGACATTTAGATAATTCCCATTTTGAACATTGAGTATATCGATTATAGTAAAAAATGCGACAAAAAGTGCTGATTACCCATTAAAAATGTACAAAGTGATGTTTTAAACTTTAAAATAAGGTTATTAAGGTGATATTTCGGTGCTTTTCTGCAATATATTAAATTGATGCATTACCCACCTGCAGATATACACAGTCGTGTCACAGTTTGATTGTCCATCACACACTCACGTTAAGGGCTGGGTGACATGACAACAAAAATGTATCAGGATTGTGTTTTTCCTCATATTGATCAATCATGATTTTCAATTAGGTTTTATTTTTAGCTATGAAAAATTGGCTTTCAAGATTCATTTTCTTTTAACCACTGCCATTAACACAAAGCAGTCAGATTTCTTCCTTCAAAGTCTGAACTCTGCTCCAAGCCACATATTTTACTGACAGTCTAGACTCAAGCTGATGATTGACTATTAGAAAAGGCCAAATCTCAATGTTGGTTTAAAATGTGATCAATTGCACAACCCTAATCACAAAATACAAAAGAATGCAAAGTTTTACAGCTCCAATAACTTCCCGGTTTGGATCAGTGTTCTTATTGCAAACTTTGGTGACAGTATCCACGGGTAACAACCCAATCCATGACTAATAAACAGTAATGATTCAGATGCAGGAAATGGGTTATCTTTATTTAAAAACTTCTTGTGACAAGTCTTGTTAAAGCCTGAAATTATACAAAGGTGTGTTCTGAACTGACAAAACTCCTCATATGTATCCAAAACAAATATTGATCTGAACATGACAGGACCAGTCAGTGAGCGTGGGTGACAATGAGGTGAGAGTACACAGTATGAGGAGAGTGGAGTGGTTTACAGAGGAACAAGTGCGGGCACACAAAATATAATCAGATCTTAATTAGCTTTCGGCTGACTACAAAGAAGGCCCTGTCAGTTTGTGGCTACATGTTTCAGAACTTTTACTTGTGATAGATGAATTTATCATTACATAAGGTGCACATTCTGGCATTTCCAAAGAATAGACAATAGAACTATTCAGAAGTGAAAATATTCTGACGGTTAGGCACAAGAAATACATATCATTTAAAGCTGGGGTCCTTGGCTTTATTTGTGTATGAGTAGATAAAGTCCCCCACGTAAGGTATATTGTAAAAGCAGCCCGTTGTGACAAAATCAGGCTCCTGCGAGCTGTCAGAATCTAATAATAAAGCAATTTATCAGTCTACTGTCTGAAAAAAGGAATTCTAAAGCAGTGCACACGGCCGAAAAATCATGCATGTGAATATTAACGATGTGCCAAATGTTTGTGAGAGCTGGGAACTGGATTACTAGTTCCTCCTTTCACAATATCAAATTAAAGAAATGCAGCTTTAATATTTTCAGCCTTGAGAACTACAGATAGATATCTCACTTGTCCAAGTTTGGGCTGGTTTGAACATAACCTGGATTGTTGTTTTGAACATCATGATGAATACCTGAAGCTGATTGGACGAGGCATCACAACAGCAGAACAAGCCAAGGAATTAAACCCGTGTTAAATCCAGTTAAGAGAAAAGCGCAAACATCTTTCTCGTCCAAAAAAACACAACGCTTTTCCTCTGTATTTTTTAAAAAACTAAAAATTGTTTGTATTTTGTATTTCTTACTTAAGTAGTTTGGCATCAGAAAACTATAGTTCGAAGTAAAATGTCAATCTTTCTATACAAAGTAACTTGAGGATGGGTAATTGGTACTCCTCCCTACCTACCTCTGTGTTTGAACAGGGCATAGACTGACCTGCGCCGTGCCCCTGCGCCGTGCCCCTGCGCCGTGCCCCCCCTGCGCCGTGCCCCCCCTGCGCCGTGCCCCCCCGCGCCGTGCCCCCCCGCGCGTGCCCCCCTGCGCCGTGCCCCCCCTGCGCCGTGCCCCTGCCGAGCTTGTACCTGTAATTGGTTCTGGAAGTGCCCCTGCGGATACCCTTGATCATCTCCTGGTGTGTGATGCGGAACTCTCTGCCCGGGTAAAGCAGAGTGGCCAGAACCGCTGCCTTGGAGTGTGTGTGGATCACCGCCTGGGCCTCTGACAAACAAAACACCCAGTCAAACAAACTGAACTTCATTCTGAACACAATAATGATCAGAATTTCAATATTTATTTTCGATTAAACCAGTGTTAATTTCATTTGATTAAAATATTGTAATTGTTTGTATCAATGTCATGTTTGCTGACAAAATAAAATAATATCAACTATGACTAAAATTCCCCAAAAAATTGTTGAACAAAAGTAGATATTTTTGTCAACTAAAAGTGCTAATATTTATGTTGAATAGATAAATAAAAAATAATGATCCAAGTTCCACTTTTCAATCCCAGAGCCCAAAACCAGACCATAAACAAGCTCAGTCCAAAGCGCATGTCTTCAAATGAAATCATAAACAATTCATCATAGTTAAAATATTATTTTTTTCGGGTTGACTAAAATTATTATGGATTTATTAAATTAGCATTAATGATTTGTAGACTAAAATTCAAAATAATTATTTGACTAAATCTTGACAAAACCTAAACAATATTTAAATCAAAAGACAAAGAGTAAAACTAAATTAAAATGTCTTGTCAAAATGAACACTGGTTCAAACAAATGGAGGAAGAATACACTGTTGTTGTGTTACACATTGTTATGTATTATTAGTAGGGCTGTTGTTGACTAAATACATTCTTAGTTGACTAAAGACATGCTCAGTTATTGCACTAATTATGAATGGTACAGTTTTTTTTATAATTACATTAACATTACACATAGCACATAACATGTTAACATCACTGTGGTACTGTGTAAAAGAAGGACTGTTGGAAGTATGTATGGTATGTATTGCACAAAATGCACAAATGTTTTGGCAACACACTCGTTTTGTAGCTTGTTTGGAGAAAAGGAATATGTTGGACGTTATTCAACACATTCAATGTCTTACACAAGACACAGCAACATTTTTGCCACAAAAAAATGAAATAAAGAAAACAATATAATCATAGCCTTCAATGTGAGAACATTTTACTTTACCTTTTTTTACAGGACCTACCATTTAAGTTTCCGCAAATAATAAGGAAGGTGTAGTTCCGATTTGGTTCTGAAACCTGTGTTTGAGTTATTTGATTTATTAGTGTATTTAATTGCTCAATGTTCTTAAATTTCCCCGAGGGCAAAAAAAAAAAAAGAGCAAACAAAACTTGATTGAGTTTGACCTGAACATATTCATTTACACATTAGTGATTGTAACATAGATCTTCTAGCACTAACTGAAACTTGGCTTCAACGAAGATGATTATGTAAGACTAAATTAGTCCACCCCACCCAGTCATGTTAACTTTCAGACCGCCAGGAGCACAGGCCGAGTTGGTGGTGATCTCACACTCAAGTCTACTCTTGAGTCCTAAAATTAACAATGCATTTCGCTCATTTGAAAGTCTCATGCTGTCAATCACATGTCCAAATTGGAGTTTTATTCATTGTTATCTACCGACCTCCTGGCCCCCATTCAGAGTTTTTAACAGAGTTCTCTGACTTTGTATCAAACTTGGTGTTAGACTGGGATAAAATAGTGCTGGAGTTTTCAATATCCACTTGAATGTGAAAGACAACTTCAAGTTTCAGTAATGCCTTCAGCGGCCTGTTAGATAGCATTGTTTTTGGTCAGAATGTAAATAAACTGACCCACAGTATCAAGCACATGCTGGATCTTGTCTTAACATATGGAAAAGAGATTAGTGACCTAATTGTCTTTCCTCAAAACCCTATACTGTCAGATCATTTCCTAATTACCTTTCAGTTTACTACTCAGCTGAATATTTTCTTCATTTTAATTTTTTTTTTTACAATAAAATAAAAACAATCAGAGATCAATTAGATGAAATTACTCCCACTATTAGCCCTGAACAAGCCCAAGATGTAAAATTAGTGTCACATATAAATTAATCAGTAACACTAGGAGGGGTCACTGCTGTTGATCAAGCAGAGATAACTTCAGCCATTATGTCCTCTAAAACGTCAACTTGTATTCTAGACCCGATTCCAAGCAGAGTCCTCAAAGACATTCTCCCCCTAATTATAGATTATATTCTTAATATAATAAATACTTCACTAAAAAGTGGTTATGTTCCACAGACCTTCAAACATGCAGTCATTAAACCACTTCTGAAAAACCCTAATCTTGATCCTGACCTATTGGGAAATTACAGAACTTTTTTCAAATCTACCCTTTGTCTCTAAAATCCTTGAAAGAGTCATAGTTACCACCACCTACAGGACTATAATTTATTTTCAGTTTTCTAGTCAGGGTTCAGAGCTAACCACAGCACTGAAACGGCCCTAGTTAAAGTCACAAATGATTTGTTAATGGCTGCTGACGATGGATAGGTCTCAATCCTGGCTCTATTGGACCTCAGTGCTGCGTTTGACACCATCGACAACAACATTCTACTGCAGAGGTTAGAATCTGATGTAGGTGTCAGAGCGACAGCCCTCAGCTGGTTTAAATCCTACCTATCGGATAGGTACCAGTTTGTTAATGTAAACCAGAGCTCCTCACCCTGTTCTAAAGTAACCTACGGTGTGCCGCAGGGTTCAGTACTCGGTCCAATTCTGTTTACTCTTTATATGCTGCCGTTAGGTAACATTATCAGAAAGCATGGCATTAACTTCCACTGCTATGCAGATGACACACAGCTGTATTTATTAATTAAACCTGGTCAGACCGATCAAGTTGACAGACTTAGTGCTTGTGTGAAGGATATAAAAAGCTGTATGACAGTTATTTATCTGCTTTTTAACCCTAGTTCATTGTACTAGGCCCTAAACGTCTGCGAGATGCTTTATCTGAGCAGATAGTCACACTGCACAACGTCAGTGTAGCCTCCACCTCCACTGTTAGAAACCTTGGAGTCTCATTTGACCAGGAGCTCTCATCCAAAGCGCATATAAATCAAGCCTGTAAAACAGCCTATTTACATCTGCACAATATAGCTAAAAAATTAGAAAAATCTTGCATTTGTTACATCTAGATTAGACTACTGTAACTCCCTGCTCGCAGCATGTCCTAAAAGCTCCATGGGAAGCTTAAACTGGTTCAAAACACAGCAGCAAGATTACTAACAGGAACTAAAAGCAGACAACACATTACGCCGGTGCCCGAGTCTCTTCACTGGCTCCCTGTCAAGTTTAGAATCAAATTCAAAATGGGGCCATGATGCTATAGTACCATATCATCCAACGGAGCACTTTGCCCTCAAAATACTGGACTTCTGGTGGTCCCAAGAGTCTCTAAAAGCACAGTAGGAGGTAGAGCGTTTAGCTACCAAGCTCCTGTGTTATGGAATCAGCTCCCTCTCCCTTTGAAATCACTTATGGTCAGGCCAGTTAGGAACAGTAATAAAAATCTACAGCTTCTCACCTACGCTGCCCTAGGAGCAACTATGCTGGGAGGAAGTATGGCAGCTTGAGCACTATCCTTCTGACTACTTTTTCTACCAACAATATTTAATTATTACATTTCACTTGCAATCTGTTCATTGCTTTTCCAACAAGCACATCAGTGACTTGTGGATCCAGATGCTCCTCAACTGCCTGGAGAAGCAGTCTCTACTCCAGATGAACGGTTCTTCATCTGCCTCGAAGAACTGGTTCTCCTCTTGAGTGGGTCCAGCTCCACTGTCTATCTGCAAATTGAAGCACATCCGCCTGTCTGTCTGAGGGAGTCGGATCCCTCCACTATGGAACTCCTCAAGGTTTTGTAGTTTTTCCTTGCCGAGAAGGAGGGTCTAAGGACAGGTGATCTTGGGACATTTGTATGAGAACAGGGGATGCTGGGACATTGCAAAGTCCCTATGAACATTGTTTAATCAGTTTTTCACTGTCGCCCTCGAGGCAACTGCTGTTGTGAATTCGGGAGTTACAAAAAAATTGAATTCAATATTTAATTTACCATGATGTGATGGCTGAGTGGCTAGCACTCTGTGTGGGGCTTGTAACTCAAAACCTGCACAACATTTAAAATCCTCCAACTAAAGTAAACCGGACCAAGCCAAGCTCAAGATCTGAAAATGGATCCCCACTGCTCCTGACAGGTGCTCTCAGCCGCATTGAAGGACATATAAAGCCAATAAAGTTTACCTTACCTTACCTTAAATGGCCACTACAATATATGAAAGGTCTCGTCTCCATGGAGATATTATTGATTTGGACAATAACAGAATGGCAATAAACTTATCCAGCTTCACAGAGACAAGCAGCTCACAGTAGGAGGCTGTATCACGGTATTCTAGACATTTCAAGCAATAATATCTTCATGGAGACTGACCTTTAAATGCTCTAAAACACTGTTACAGATCACCACATTTCCCTCTCATTTGACACAGCCTTTTACAAAGTCTCTGGCAGCTGTACCTCTCATAGTATAAGCGTTCATGAAGAGAGGAGTACACTGACTCTTGGTGAGGTTCTTCCACACTGGAGGACAGCTGATGTCTCGCTCATGCAGGTCACACACAAACATGTCCTCAGGCTGAAAGAAACAACACTACATCAGTGCTATGGATCTGTGAAAAACTTACAAACTATACATTACAAGTACATATTTTAATGCATGAGTTACAAGTTCAAGTTTATCGCTTTATTATTATTGCCAGTATATTTTATTGTCTTAATGTTACTGATGTCCAAATTATGTCCCCTATATGAAAAACCTGTTTGTCAGTATTGCTCTCACCTGTATTCTCTCTTTTTGAACTCCTGAGGGAGCGATGTAGATGTGCTCTCTGCAAAACCCGTAGAAATGAATGACACCAATTAGTACTAAAAGACTATAATTACTACACTTATTTTAATGAAGGTACTGATACTGTTATTGAGGTGTTCTTTGAAAATAAATAAATTGTACATAAAAACTGTGTTTTAGATGTATATATTTTTACTATAGTATAGTATAGCTCAACTCAAATAATACTCAAATAACTCAAACCATATTGGGCGTATAATGTTTCACACAAAAGAAAAGATAAATAATTAGTCAGTCCTAATCAGTCATTTCTTCAGTTGGTAAATACATACATACATACAACTGTATCAAGTAAAGTAAAAAGAACAGAGATGGCATGTCCTGACCCTTTCCTGAGACTGATGCCTCCCCCGGTGCCAGTGACCCATCCCAGCTGGTAGAAGAGTCGGCACAGCTCAGGGATCAAGACCCGTGGGTGCTCTCCGTCCTACAGCACCCAAAAACAGACAATAACATGCTCAATCTACACTCCAACTATGATGCTCTGAACAAGCTTAATTGTAGCTTGTAGAAGACTACAATGTGTGAGTGCTTCACTAGGTCAATAGATGTAGGAAAAAACATTAGGTGTTCTTCCTCTTTAAAATGACAAAGAGGAGTAAAGAGAGGTAAAGAAATCTGAGGCCCACGTCCTTTATTCAAACGGAAAAGTAAGTAACACAATGGGCACAATTATTTCTTCACAATTCTATGGAAATAGAAAGTTAAAACCTTATTTCTGAAGACATAACTCTGACTCTGCCAGTTATGATTTCATGCGTAAGGCTTAGACACATTCATTACAGATAAGCCTATTAATCCAAAAGGACACAATCAGCACTATAAATTTAAGGAAATCTAATTTCAGCCATCCACCCACCCATGGTCAAAGGTCCTGACATCACATGAAAACGGTCTAAGTATTTATCTTTGCATTATATAAATGCTTTTTTCCAAGATGGCGCCGCGGACGGACGCCCTGGTGTTTCGGTGCACTGTTTTGTCAGTTCTTGTGCGTAAATCGTGTGTCAGCATTGTCTTACACCAGTGAAGAGCTCTTAACCATCAGAACTACAACCCCTACATATCAAGTTCCAGTTTTCTCAGCATCTGCTGAGGAATTACTCATTTTTCTGGTCAAAAGAGTGAGACGCCGCAGGCGGGGAAAACGTGCCAGTGTGCTTGTGCACCTCAGGAAACGCGGCGCACGGACGCCTCCTCAGGAAACGCGGCGCACGGACGCCTGGGATTTTCCTCTCTAACGTTCGCACATTTTCCAACAAACTGGATGAACTGGAGCTGCTGATGAGATGAAACAGAGACTTTTCTTCATCTCCTGTTTTGTGCTTCACGAAGATGTGGCTCAGTGAGTCGGTTCCGAACTATGCCATGCAGCTGGAGGGCTTCCAGCTGCTCCGTGCCGATAGATAAAAAGACCTCTCCGGGTGGGACTTTGTTTTTACATCAACAACGCCTGGTCATCGGATGTGACTATGATTGCCAAGCACTGCTCTACTGCTCTGGAATATCTTTTCATTAACTGCAAACCATTCTACTCTATCCACGTGAGTTCACCTCATTCATTCTGGCTGCTGTTTAGATTCCACCGAGTGTGAACGTCCAGAAGGCACAGCGTGCGCTCGTGGACCAGGTTTTGAGTGTGGAGCGGACCTTCCCGGACTCCTTGTATATTATCCTGGGTGATTTTAACAAGGCTCAGCCATGAACTACCAAAGTACAGACAGTTTATTAAAGTACCGACCAGAGAGCAGAACACGCTTGAACACTGTTACACAACAGTCAGCAACGTATTTCGTGCCGTGGGCCGAGTTGCTCTGGGCTTTTCAGATCACGCCATGGTTCACCTGATCCCCACATACAGACAGAGGCTGAAGCTCTCCAAACCAATAGAGAGGATTTCTAAGAAGTGGACCAGTGAGGCTGTGGAGGAGCTACGTGCGGGTTTGGACATTACAGACTGGGAGGTTTTCAGAGCTGCCACAGATAGTTTGAATGAGTACACGGATACTGTGACGTGAGACGTTCGATTCTGTGAGGACCGCATTATATCATCACACACCAATGTCACTTTCAATAATGACAAGCCCTAGTTCACACCAAAACTGAGGCAGTTAAAGCAGCAGAAGGAGGTAGCGCACAGGGCAAGTGACAAAGAGCCCTACAAAGATGCAAAGTATGGATTTAGCAGGGAGGTGTCGAGAGTTAGATCGCAGTACAATACGCGCCTGATCCTGTTTGTGGACTTCAGCTCTGCAATCAACCCTACCCTCCCTGCTCTGCTCCAGGACAGGCTCTCCCAGCTCAACGTGCCTGACTTCCTGACGGATCGGAGGCAGTGTGTGTGGCTGGGGAAGAACGTCTCAGACACTCGGACTACCAGCACAGGATCTCCACAGGGCTGTATACTTTCTCCTCTGCTCTTCTCCCTGTAAACAAACTGCAGCACCTCCAGCCACGACTCCGTAAAACTGATCAAGTTTGCGGACGACACCACCCTCATCGGGCTCATCTCGGACGGGGATGAGTCTGTCTACAGGAGGGAGGTGGACCGGTTGGTGTCCTGGTGCAGCGCTAACAACCTGGAGTTCAATGCCCAGAAGACAGTGGAGATGATCGTGGACTTCAGGAAAGTCACACCGCTTCCTCGGCACAACCATCACCAGGGACCTCAAGTGGGAGCCCACCATCAGCTCCCTCATCAAGAAGGCCCAGCAGAGGATGTACTTCCTGTAGCAGCTGAGGAAAGCCAAGCTGCCAGCGCAGATGATGGTGCAGTTTTACACAGTTTTACACGGCCATCATTGAGTCCATCCTCACCTCCTCCATCACCGTGTGGTACGCTGGAGCCACAGCCAGGGACAAACAGAGACTACAGCACATTGTGCGTTCTGCTGAGAAGGTGTTCGGCTGCAGACTTCCATCTGTACGTCTCCAGGACTGTGGGACGAGCAGGTCGGATCACAGCATTCTCACCCTGGACACAAACTATTTGAACCACTCCCCTCAGGCAGGAGGCTACGGTCCATCCAGACCAGAACCTCACGCCACAAGAACAGTTTCCTTCCCTCTGCTGTTGGACTCATGAACACTTCTTAACACCTGCCACTTTAACTACAATTTAATCACTTTCACTTTCTGCACTACATCTGTAAATTTAACTGTCAATTTTTGTTTACATAGTAAGCCTATTTTTATCTTATTCTATAGTAAATTTGTATTGATTTCTTTCATGCATGCCCTTTTTGATTTCATACATGTTGTTGTTTTTATTATTGTTCATTGTTGTATGTTGCACCTTAATGCCGAAACAAGTTACTATGTCTGTGAATTTTGTTCATTGACAAAAGCAATAAACCTTTTCTGATTCTGATGTGTTGGAGCCACTGACCTGGTCCTCTGTGGCAGCTGACCATGTGTCTGAAGAAAATTCACTCGTCCCACACAAGGACGACATCTGTCAAGATAAAATAAAAATGAACTAAAATAAAAATAAAACACAAATTGCATTCATGTGGATCTAGGGACAAAAAATAATAATAGAGTATGGTAAATAAATTACAGTTTATCAAAAATAAATACGTTTACATGACACTAATATTCAAATCCACCTAGCTTAATGACAATGTTTATGGATGAATCAGAAGTTCAGAAGAGAAATAATAAAGATAAGCAGACATCAAAAAAGGACTAATGAGTTACTTTTACTCATTGGAATAAATTACTACTTCAAAGTAGTGTTGTCAGGATCCTAAAATATCAAACGCTATATCAATACTAATGAATAGTAGTAACAGTAATAGAATGTTATTTTCAACACAAAACAATTACGTGTAATCTTTTTAAAACAGTTCAGGAAAGGTCACACATTGTCCTGTTTATGTGACATTTAGTATTTAATTTCGATACTTTTGACACCCCTACGTCAAAGAGTAATCTGATGCAAAACATGGGTCCTTTAAATAGCCACAAGAGTATAAAAGCTCAAGAGTCGCATGTTGCTGCTCAGTCTTAGCACGTAGCCTAATTACTTCTCCCGTTTATATCGTCTATCTCCGTTGCCATCTAAAATCCCATCATGTGCCTACAATTCTAGTTGTGCTTTTGTATCTTTTACATACGCAAAGCTGCAAGATAAGTATACAAATAAGACATACATGAGCTTTACTCACTTTTATGGTGGAAAAACGCCGTCGCAGTCAGAACCAAAACACAGCTACGTCATTAGAAAGCGACATCCGCGTGTGAGTCGCAAACATATCGCAACGAAGTAACAAGCCAGCAAAAGCACGACGTGGATGGTTGAATATGTGGGCAGAGAAGCTCGGTAAGCAGCTTGGGCGTCCCTCCTGGTCCATAGGAGGCTGGTTGGTCAGCAGGTTCTTCATAAAGAGGAACAGAGTGCTGGAGGAGAACGCGGTGCAGCTCTGTGGCATTCAGCCCGCAGACACAGTGCTGGAAGTGGGACATGGCCCTGGGCTCGGTCTGCAGTCGGCGGCCAAACTGCTCACACACACCAGCGGGGCACTTGTAGGGGTAGACTACTCCGAGTACATGCACAACAAAGCGAAAGAGCTTCTGAAGGAGCATGTTGCCAGTGGTAAACTTCGTCTATACCTCTGTGATGTCGCAGCCATGCCTCTGACAGACAGCTCAGTGGACAAAGTCTTCCACTGTAACTGCTACTACTTCTGGCCTGACTTGAGGAAAGGGGCCTCGGAGTTGCACCGTGTGATGAAATCAGGAGCCTTAATGGTGACCACTCTGAGGCTGGAAACAGTGTCTTATATGGCTTCAAAACAAGTGATGCCCAAAGATAACTGGCGACCAGAAGTGTACATGGCAGCTTTGAGTGACTCTGGATTCACTGATGTCAGAATGGAAGACAAGCACTCTGAAAATATAACATTTCAGGCGATCTATGCTACTGCTTTAAAATGAAAATAATAAATTGAATAATCGAATACATTTATAGTGACTGAGGAGGGAGCGACGACATGGACCACTCCTCTGACATTCAATGATTAAGACTAGGAACTTCCAACTGTTTAAAGCTCAGGCCCCAAAGTCAAGGAGGCTCAGGCTGTCTGCACCAGAGAACTGTGAAGATGGAAACACTTCATCCACAGACGAAGCCAGCAACGCATAAGCCAATATGTGTGATTACTCAAACTCAACGTTTTCAATTCAATAATGTGCTAAACAAGTATAGGATTAAAGCACATCACTATAGCTCCTTGACATTTGCAATACTGAAACAAAATTCAAAATGTTTGAATGTATTATTCTGACTTTTTTCTCTTTTAATTTAATTGTGCTTTTTATTCATAACCACCAAATAAGGCATACTATGATAAAATTGTTAATAGATGCTAAGTGTGTGGGTGTATTTTTTTAAAAATATATAAATATATGACGTTAATATCAGTTATCAGTATCATTTACATACCATATTGAATGACATTCAATTATTTGCAACGTTTTAAAAAGAAAATGTGTTCTATGCTGTAATTTTATGAAGGGGCAGTGTGTAGCTTTTACTAGTCTCCAAGTAGATGCTATTGTTTTGTGACAATAAACTTGTCAATCGGGTCCATACATATATAGTAGCCCACCTGATCCAAATGTTTCCTAAAGAAGCCAGAAGGGGGCAGTAGAACGTCAGAACAATAGTTGCATGGGGCGTTGAGAAGATCATACTATTTATTTAGGTTCTGATCAAAATTCTGTCGTTAACTATTGTTTTCTCTGATATTGAATTCATTGCTGTATTCTGGTTTTTTTTTGTGTGTGTTTGCCATGACCATTATCAACCCAGCTATATCATTTCACAAAAGAATAAATCACACTTCATTGACAAACTACGTACAGGAGGCAGAGGGACCTCAGCTTGAGCCTGTGTATTTCCTCTATAGGCTCACGACTCAATGGATTCCCTCCAGAATATGTCTCTTTTTTGCTTTACCGATGTAAAAGCCTTTACTCTCACATTCCAGTTTGTGTGTCAAAGCCTTGGCACAGTTCTTCAGGTGGGAAAGAAGAGCACCCTGAGGAAGGGTATGCTTTGCTGAAATTTTATTTCAATTTTCATGCTCTAATGAAGGTTGGTTTGTTTTTGTTTGTTACAAAGCACAACTAGGTTTTTGATGAGAAAAAACTAACATGTAAGCAACATGTTCCTTTTCTGCTCACACATTTGCATTTAGTGGATATTTGTATAAACTGTTGTATGTATGTTGTACTTAAGGCCGTGATTTGTCCTGTGAAGGGACTTGTTTGAGTCGAGTATCAGAGTGACACACAGGCACAGACATGTTACACATTTGACACATTGTGACTCACTGTAAGAGAGAAGCTGAACCTAGTGTGTGTTGTGCGCGCGTGCGTACTTAATATTGAACAATAACATAAATAATAATGTTACATTTAGTTTATTGTAAACTGCAATATTGATCTAAACGGCCGAGTAATAGAAAGAGGCCCATTGACAGTACTTCCAGTGGATTATCATTTACCATCCATCCATCCATCTTCTTCCGCTTTATCCGGAGCCGGGTCGCGGGGGCAGCAGTCTAAGCAGGGACTCCCAGACTTCCTTTTCCCCAGACACTTCCTCCAACTCCTCCGGGGGGATCCCGAGGCGTTCCCAGGCCAGCCGAGAGACATAGTCCCTCCAGCGTGTCCTGGGTCTTCCCCGGGGCCTCCTCCCGGTGGGACATGCCCGAAACGTCCAGGAGGCATCCGGAACAGATGCCCGAGCCACCTCAGCTGGCTCCTCTCAACGTAGAGGAGCAGCGGCTCTACTCCGAGCTCCTCCCGTGTGACTGAGCTCCTCACCCTATCTCTAAGGGAGCGCCCAGCCACCCTGCGGAGGAAACTCATTTCGACCGCTTGTATCCGCGATCTTGTCCTTTCGGTCACTACCCAAAGCTCATGACCATAGGTGAGGGTAGGAACGTAGATTGACCGGTAAATCGAGAGCTTTGTCTTTCGACTCAGCTCCTTCTTCACCACAACGGTCCGATGCAGCGACCGCATCACTGCAGACGCTGCACCGATCCGCCTGTCAATCTCACGCTCCATCCTTCCCTCACTCGTGAACAAGATCCCGAGATACTTAAACTCCTCCACTTGGGGCAAGGACTCCCCACCCACCTGGAGAGGGCAAGCCACCTTTTTCCGGTCGAGAACCATGGCCTCAGATTTGGAGGTGCTGATTCTCATCCCAGCTGCTTCACACTCGGCTGCAAACCGTCCCAGTGCATGTTGCAGGTCCAGGTTTGATGGAGCCATCAGGACAACATCATCTGCAAACAGCAGAGATGAGATCCTGTGCTCTCCAAACCGGACCCCCTCCGCCCCCTGACTGCGCCTAGAAATTCTGTCCATAAAAACAATGAACAGAACCGGTGACAAAGGGCAGCCCTGGCGGAGTCCAACACGCACTGGGAACAGATCTGACTTACTGCCGGCAATGCGAACACAGCTCCTGCTCCGGTCATACAGGGACCGGACAGCCCTGAGCAAAGGGCCCCGGACCCCGTACTCCCGCAGCACCCCCCAAAGGGCACCCCGTGGGACACGGTCGAAAGCCTTCTCCAGATCCACAAAGCACATGTGGACTGGTTGGGCAAACTCCCATGAACCCTCGAGCACCCGATGGAGAGTATAGAGCTGGTCCAGTGTTCCACGACCAGGACGAAAACCACTCTGCTCCTCCTGAATCCGAGGTTCGACTATCGGTCGGATTCTCCTCTCCAGTACCCTGGAATAGACCTTACCAGGGAGGCTGAGGAGTGTGATCCCTCTATAGTTGGAGCACACCCTCCGGTCCCCCTTCTTGAACAGAGGGACCACCACCCCGGTCTGCCAGTCCAGAGGCACCGACCCCGACCGCCACGCGATGTTGCAGAGGCGTGTCAACCAAGACAGTCCTGCAACATCCAGAGACTTTAGGTACTCGGGGCGTATCTCATCCACCCCCGGAGCTCTGCCACCGAGGAGTTTGCCAACAACCTCAGTGACTTCGGCTTGGGTGATAGATGAGTCAGCCTCCGAGTCCTCAGTCTCTACTTCCTCTTCGGAAGACGTGGCAGTGGGATTTAGGAGGTCCTCAAAGTACTCCTTCCACCGCCCGACAACATCCCCAGTCGAGGTCAGCAGGTTCCCACCCGCACCGTAAACGGTGTTGGTGGAACACTGCTTCCCCCTCCTGAGGCGCCGGACGGTTTGCCAGAATTTCTTTGGGGCCGACCGATAGTCCTCCTCCAGGGCCTCCCCGAACTCCTCCCAGACCCGGGTTTTTGCCTCTGCGACAGCACGAGCTGCGGCACGCCTGGCCCGCCGGTACCCGTCAACGGCCTCAGGAGTCCCACAAGCCAAAGAGGCCAGATAGGCCTCCTTCTTCCGCCTGACGGCATCCCTTACTTCCGGTGTCCACCACCGGGTTCGGGGGTTGCCGCCGCGACAGGCACCTGAGACCTTGCGACCACAGTTCCGAGCAGCCGCATTGACAATGGAGGTCGAGAACATGGTCCACTCGGACTCAATGTCCCCAGCCTCCCCCGGGATCTGGGAGAAGCTCTCCCGGAGGTGTGAATTGAAGACCCTGCTGACAGCGGGCTCCGCAAGACGTTCCCAACAGACCCTCACTATACGCTTGGGCCTGCCAAGTCTTTCCGGCTTCCTCCGCCGCCAGCGGATCCAACTCACCACCAGGTGGTGATCGGTTGACAGCTCCGCCCCTCTCTTTACCCGAGTGTCCAAGACACGCGGCCGGAGGTCAGATGACACGACAACAAAGTCGATCATTGACCTCCGGCCTAGGGTGTCCTGGTGCCACGTGCACTGGTGGACACCCTTGTGCTTGAACATGGTGTTCGTTATGGACAGTCCGTGACTAGCACAGAAGTCCAATAACTGAACACCGCTCGGGTTCAGATCAGGGGGGCCGTTCTTCCCAATCACCCCTCTCCAGGTGTCACTGTCGTTGCCCACTTGGGCGTTGAAGTCCCCCAGTAGAACAACGGAGTCCCCGGTCGGTGCACTGTCCAGTACCCCTCCCAGGGACTCCAAGAAGGCCGGGTACTCAGCACCGTTGTTCGGCCCGTAGGCCGACACCACAGTGAGAGACCTGTCCCCAACCCGAAGGCGTAGGGACGCGACCCTCTCGTTCACTGGGGTAAACTCCAACACATGGCGGCTGAGCTGTGGGGCAATAAGCAAACCCACACCAGCCCGCCGCCTCTCCCCGCAGGCAACACCAGAGAAGTGGAGCGTCCAGCCCCTCTCAAGAGGATGGGTTCCAGTGCCCAAACTGTGCGTGGAGGTGAGGCCGACTATATCTAGTCGGAACCGTTCAACCTCCCGCACAAGCTCAGGCTCTTTCCCCCCAGCGAGGTGACGTTCCATGTCCCCAGAGTTAGTCTCTGCGTCCGGGGATCCGGTCGTCGAGGCCCCTGCCGTCGACTGCCGCCCAGATCCCTCCGCACCAGCCCCTTACGGATCCTCCTGCAGGTGGTGGGTCCACTGGAGGACGGCCCCACGTCACTCGTTTGGGTTGCACCCGGCCGGGCCCCGTGGGGAAAGGCCCGGCCACCAGGCGCTCGCCGTCGAGCACCCACGCCAGGCCTGGCTCCAGGGTGGGGCAACGGTAACGCCAATCCGGGCGACGTAACTGGCCTTGTTTTTCTTTCCATCATAGGGGGCTTGTGAATTTACATCGTTTTTAATTTTGTGGCTGCCTGACATTTTACAACCTGACATGTATCAGTCTTAATATGGCAAATAATCAACAAGGAACCACATTCCTGTACTTAGTTGATAGGGGGGTGGTTACAGGACAGCACAGGGTTTCTCAAACATGCAGGAATCATTCAAAATACAACTTTGAGTAATGATGAGGGACCACTATTCATTCATTCATGCATTTTCTACCGCTTGTTCCAATTAGGAGTCGCGGGTGACTGGAGCCTGCAGTGACTTTGGGCCTCACTGGGATAGATAGTGGGATTGGAACACTGTAATTTAGCATAATATGTCCTCTAATAATTGTTGAATTGGATCATCACAAAAAGATGACTAAATGTATAAGGGAAAAACGTTAAATGCCTTAAAGCTGATTGAATCGATACACACATAAAAATATTAGATGAAAGACCTTACGCATATCATCATTGTCTACTACTTAAAAAATATATACCGTATTTTCCGGACTTTTAGCCGCTCCCCTATATAAGCCGCATTGCTCTCTATTTTTAAAAAAAACGATAATAAAACAATACATAGGCCGCACCTTTTGTATAGGCCGCAGAACTCTTTCCTTGACTTTTGGCATCGCATGAGCTCGTCCCGCTGTCCCCCCTCCAGCGTGCTCTCCCCTCCAGCGTCTCACCG